>OZ018319.1:51347061-51747061 GCA_963969495.1 Ceratothoa steindachneri | reverse complement strand
ATCAGGAGGTTCCAAGGCTACATAAATGTCTGTTGACTTATCATCATGATCATCAGTCAATGTGGGCAGATAGGCAACAGCATTTTCTACATTCACAATAAGCCTACCGCAAAATATTGTATTGATAATTTAACAATAAAGGAAGTTTATATGTAAAATCAAACTATATATTTACCCTAGAATAACTTTCTGAGTATTAGGTCTAAGTAACCTATACAATGGAATAAAAGGTAATGTGAAAATGAGAAAACCTGGTATAAACTTAAATATTGTCCCCTATGGTGCCCATTCAAATGAACAGCTACATTCAATCAACCACAAAATTATATTATTAAGACTACAGGTAGTGTTTAGGTATCTATATCATTAATTAATCAATTGAGTACCCTATTAACCGTAAATAGTAGTAAATTAATAACAGTAATAGTTATAACATGAAACTTACCTTCTGGTAGACATTTTCTAAGTGTTCAGCAATACTGATAACTTTACTTCACGATAAATAGTATTTTTACATATGAATTCAATAGTTGATGTTGCCAGATGAAAACTTAATGTTTTCTACGAGCCTTTAGTCCTAGAAAAAATATTTAAAGGGAAACGTTACAATTTACAACACAACGAAAAATACCTATATTGCCCCCATTTAAATAGGCAAAATGCGCTCCTGGGGCAACCACGATGTACAAGTAGCCATCAAGAAGCAAATGGACCAATTTTACTTCAAAGAACAGAATAGCAGCGGAAACAATATCATAGAATATATGTAACATAAATGTCTTTTACAAGAACTCGATGAACATGGTGTACCGAATAGACGAAAGAGTAATTAAATAAATTATTAACCGATCAATAAAGCATACGAATACTGAACAAAAAATATCGTTAACTATATATTATCAAACTAGACGCACCGCCAACCTCATCATGAAAAACAATCAGAAGCCATACCAAACCTAAGCAAAGGACCCATTTAATATATGAGTATAAACGCAACCTAGGAGACTGTCAGCTTCTAGATTTAAAAATAGGTGGATAAACGGAAAAAAGTAATGCAAAGCCAGATAATTTTTATTATTGAAAACGCATGGCTTGTCTTTCTTTAGAAGTTTCTTTTAACAGACTTTAACATGGTAAGAAAAAATATGCGAAGGTAGCAAAGATTTTTGAAAACTTTATATGAAAAAATTCCTTGTTGATAAGGAGTAATCAACGTGAAAACATACATGCTAATACAGACCGAATAAAAATAAATAACAGGGTTACCTACGAATAGAAAATCCTCCAAGTAAACAAGGGCTTTTTTCCTAATGGAGGCTGTCATGTCCACTATTTGCACTAAATTAGCTAAACTCACGATGTAAAAGACTTTGTTTACTTGGATGATTTTATTTTCTTAGGTAACCTTGATAACTTACACAATGTACTTAGCGACTTGTTCGATTAATCCTTACTAGTTAATCAAGAAAAATCCACTCTATTACCTGTTAAAGATCTAATCTACCTGGGAGAGAGAATAAATATGCAAAAATGTTACATACAACTAATAAAATTCCTTAAAGATAAAATAGTAAAAGCTCTAATTGGAATTGAATCATTAGATTATTTTCAGATTAAACCATTGTTTTCGCTCAGATTAACGGGAATATTGAACTATGTAATATTTTTACTGAAACTACCCTTCCTATGGGTCTAAGTAGCTTTTGAGAGTTTCTTCAATAAAAACTATGATTTTGCTTGTGTCTGTGCCCACAGACATCTTCTCCATACACAACCAGCACCGTGGCTTAGAAAGAGAGGTCACCAAATTAGGGTTTTTTTTGGATCCTCAGAAAACGGTCTGGGTATAAGATGGGGAAGGTGTGGATGGGCTTATCCTAAAATTTTTAAATATTCCTACATTTTACTACTAGAACCCATTGTCCTTTTAATTATGTTCTATATATTCCCAAATGGGCGTTTGTTGGCAGACAACCTACCTGCAATTTATAATCTTAGAAGGGGAAAAATTCCCAAGCTCTTGTTAAAGAAATTATCACCGGTAACCTTAGTAAAACTTTCAGAAATCTATGAATCCTCCGCCTTGAATCTACGATTCGTTCGAAGTCGTAGGAATCTCGCTGACTGGGTCTCCCGCACCTTTCAAGAATCTTCTTCTGACGAGCTGCGTGGCTCTATAGTTGGAACTTATATAAGGAACTCCGCAGGGTGGGACACCTTCGCCCAGCACGCATGGACTCTTTGAAGCTCGGATACTCTGCCTGATCGCACTCTCCAACGTTAAAAGAAATACATTTTTCGAGAAGAATTATACACTGAAGGAATCTTCGCGCTCAAGAATCCCATTCTCAGGGAAACCTCACTCAAATTCCACGTCGACCCAGCCAACGAATTCATCCTCATTTTTTCTTTTCTGCCTTCTCTCACCTCTTATTCATCCACCTCACTCACTCACCTACCCCCTCCCCCCCTAAAAAAAGGAAAAATACACTTCATTCAGCCATCATATTTTAATATATCCGGCTAATTTCACCACCCTTCTCTGCCTCGGGGAAACCTCGTCCGGATAGGAAAGCTGTCTATTATCAACGTCTAGTTCAAACTATGCCCTACGCTAAGCAAAGGCATGATTTGAGCCCCCCTGGAAAGCAGGTTTTAGTCCTATCCCACTGTGGAACTCGGAGTCATAGGCACCTGATCAATGGGACTACGCGTCAAGTCCCGTGGTGTTCTAAAAGAACCTCAGGGGTACCCCGGCCAAAACCCTATAGGGAGAATAAACCGTCTCTATGTATGTTGTACGCAGCGTAGAATATCCAAAACCACAAGGGGGCGGCACCCCGGGCGGTCGGAGTTGATTTGACCATAGTCCACCAAAAATTCCGCCATGCTTCACCCCTTGGAGGATTCCACCCAGGTTCGTTCATCAATTGTCATCCCATTAACTCATCTCAGGCAGCAACCCTAATCCGGGCAAAAAAATTTCCAAAGAGGCAGGGGAAACTCCTCACTCAAAAATAAATATAAATACCATAAATCTTTCGCAGGAAAAATCTAAATACAGGTACGAAATCAAAGAAAAACATCCATTAGAAGAACATCCAGTACTGGGGGACAGGCCTCCCTTGGCATAGATGGGCGTTATCGCGATAACGATATCGGGTTACCGGTTATCTGATTTTTTCCGCGTTATCGATTCATTGGTATCGCCGATACTTTTGGTTCCAAACTAGCGATAATCGATAATTTAAGTTTTTTGTTCCAGTTTAGAACAGGGGCGAGCCGCGCGTGCCTTGGAAGCAGAAATAGGTAGGTCAGAGCTGAGAGGAGGATCCTCAAAACCTATGAGGAGATGAAGGAGAGCCCCACCAGGTAAGAAACTAAAAAACAGTATTCAAATATTCATATTATTGTATTATAAAATAACGCTATATATAGTCAATAATCAATATTGTATTATAATTTAGGATTTATCGATTTATCGGTTATCACCTTATCGGGCGATAAATTTATCGCCAGTTATCGATTATCGGTTATCACCGATAAGGTTATCGTTATCGATTTATCGGTTATCGTGATACATTTTTCATTATCGCGCCCACCTATGCCTTTGGGCCTAATGGATAATTCCAATGGATCGAAAAGGGCCCACTTAGGCTTCTTGAAAGGCACGCAAAGTCAGACCGGGAAAAAAACCTCCAAACCATCTTTCCCTTAATTCGAGTGGTTATTCTACGATTGAAAGACCAATGCAATGGCTATGTAGCCCTGTGCGATACGGATAAAGGATCTCGACAACCTGATTATCGAAAACGCTGCAAAGAAGCTAAAGAAAATAGGGCTAGCTGCCAGGTTACCACCTGCTGTCGCAATCAAAAGGTCAGTAATTTGCAAAAGACTTGACCCGTGGGTAGGTGAGCATTGCGCAGACGAAATCAAGGCGGAGGTAGAAAAAAATAAAGAATGGGCCAAAATAGAAGAAATCATAAAATTTAAAAAACGAAATGGAGAGGAACACACGTACGTATTTAAGGCGACATTCATGGACACTGAAATGGCGTCAAAAGCTGCCGAAAAAGGACTGCTCGCGTTTTACACCAAGACAGCCCCTGACCAGATAGAAAGAGAAACATTCGTCTTTCTCTTGATCTGGTTTAGGTGCTACGCCCTCGATGACCACACGACCCAAGACTATACCTTCCAGGGCATGGAATGCTCGGGATGCTCAAGTACAGAGCATAGGTGGGAACAATGCAAAAGCCAAGAAAACAAGTGCGCCAATTGTGGAAATCCACACCGCACTCTCTCAATGGCATGTCCCTTGAAGAAAGAAAAACTAAAGAACAAAAAGAGAGAAAAAATACAACGACTTAAGCAACTGCAACGGCAAGGCCGGCACAGGAACTAAAAACAGTCGTGAATATTGAGAAAAATATGAGGCCAGATCTCATATTGTGCATTCTCCACGCACATTTTGTGAATATGGCAAAACCGGGTTCATACTCGAAAGAGTTAAATAAAATGCTAAAATAAATGGCCTAAAACCTATATGCTTCCCCGAGAACCCAACTTCCAGCAACCTGTAGAGAAACTTAATGTCAACTGAACAGGAAAAAAAAGAGACAACAGAAGAAGAACAAATAGACACCGAAACTGAAATCAACAAAGAGGAATTTGAGGTCATTGAACAAATTAAACTGGTGAATCAAAACCTTGAAAAAGAAAAAGAAAAAGCAAAGGCAAACAATACAGAAACATATAACATTAAAGTTTAAGGAACACACTCCTCACCACTCCCGTTAGTTAATAAATTAAATAAATTCGTGAAGCTCTGGTCAAAGGGAAGTTTAAATGGGATTACGATTCCGAATATGATGAAACCGAGATTAATAATGCCCTTAAACAAGGACTCATAGAAATTTAGGCGAATTCATGCTTTAATCTCCCTACTGACCAGTTAAAGAAAAAACGTCTAGGACATATTAGATCACCCGCGAACTCTGAAAAGGCCACAAACGGAAGATCCACCAAACGATAAAATGCTTCCGAACGTATAATACCCCCCAAATAAAAAAAATCTTTACTCTAATCTCGACGGATGGAGGAGAAAAAAACTCATATATTGTAATATAATTAGGCAAATTGATCCAGATATAGTCCTCATAAATGAACATTGTATGAACTTACAAACGGAGCACATCAAAATCCCAAATTTCCCAGTTTGGGCCGCAAGCCATATACCCACATACACTTTGATGGAACAGCTATGGGAATAAAAAAGGAATATCATACACCGAAATTAGATATCTGGAAGAGTCATATATAGCTATTAAGCTAAAAATGACAACAGGGGATCTGGGGGTAGCCGGGGCATACAAATCCCCTCGGCGGTCGAACCTCCCGACCCTGAACTTCATCTGGATCTTCCCCGACCATCTTCAGCGATCCTCCTAGGGGACGTCAATGCAAGATGCGACTCTGCTGGATACACAAACGCCTTAAATAGAAATGGAAAAACTCTAGAACTACTCATAAGGCGGCAGATGGTGCAAAGAGAGGGTCCTTATTTTCTCACTTTTGTAACAAACCGGTCTTCAACTACTCCAGAGACAGTATTGACTTACCTTAACTTCGCTTTTAACATCCACACCACTCCCAGCCTCGCAATACCTTCTGATCACATCGGACTTATTGGAAAGATTTCAACTTCGCTTATCCATATTAAAATTCACCAAAGGAAGGCATTATCAAAGACCAACTGGACCGAGTATATGAAACATTTAGAAAATTACAGTATAACTTCCCTTGCCAAAGTCCCCTAGAAGAAATCAACGCGCACCTAAACAACAATACAAACCTCATTAAGGGAGCCGACAGGCTATACGTCTCAAAAACTAACTACAGAACAATCCCTAATCCTCAATGGCCCGATGAAATCAAAACTAAAATGGAGGAAATTTACAACACGTTTGAAGAAATCCGTCGACATGGTAGCAGTAGAGGAAGGTATGTACAATTAAGAGACCTCATAAATCAAGTGAATGACCTAATCAGAAGAAATATTAACATAGGATTGGACAACATCATTAGAAACGTGGATATTAAAAGAGATCCAAGAAGGTTCTGAAACCAGTACAAAAAACATATTGGTTACATACCTAAAGACAAAACGTACCTGAAAGAAAGCGCAATCACAATGTATGAAAACAGGGAAATCGAAGAGATTTAGAGAGCATTGGTCTAGGATCTTCTCTTTTACCACGGAGGAGAACTAAAACTACGATGTGGCCCATCAACAGCGCATAATAGCTGAATTACAAGATAGGGAGCACGAACACTCATCTTTCACACGAGTGGACGAATCCTGAGACCAAAAAACGAGGGAAGGCCCTTCACCCTAGTAGAATTTAAAGCAGCCCAAGCGACTTTAAACAGAAAACCCCAGGCATTAGCGAAGTCACCAAAAAACACATTGCAAACGCGCTCGCCAATATTCATCAAGCACTCCACAAAATCTTCAATGCATGCTTGGGCACTGGGCATTTTCCACCCGCCTTGAAGACGGCGAAGATGATATTCCTCCCCAAACCCGGAAAACCCAAGGGCCACATCGAGAGTTATAGACCGATCTCACTGTTAGAATTCATCGGCAAACTAATGGAGAAACTACTCAATGAGAGAGTAAAGACCTTCCTGAAGGAAAACGATATGCAGAACGAACAACAGCATGGATTCAGGAAAAAACGATGTACGGAAACAGCACTGGCACTCATTACCGAGAAAATCGCAGTCGATATAGCAAGAGACAACATAGTGGACTTGACAGTCCGCGACATTGCCAAAGCCCTCGACAAGGTATAGGTGCCAGGATTTAGAGCGAAAATAATCTAGCTCGGTCTCGAGACAAACCTAAGCAGAATCTTGTGTAGCTATCTGGAAGACAGGAAGGCGAAAATCACCATCAACAACTACCCTGACAGTGCTTTCACCCTAAAAGCAGGGATCCCACAAGGTGGATGCCTCAGCCCTACGCTGTAAAAGTGTAAATCAGGGACCTCCCTCAACTCTTGGAAGAAAGCACGACGTATATATAACTGGGTGACGATATCACTCAGATCAACGCCAGTGATAGACAAAACCCATGGGATATCGCACAGCGCACTGTCAGAGAGATCATAAATATAAATGAATTCGAGAGGACACATAAAATAAAATCAAACAATACAAAATTTCAAACCATACCAATGAACAGAAGGAAGACGTACCGAGTCACCGCCAAGAAAATCAACTACCCCTACAGCGAAGGGGGTAAGGTACTCGGCTTAAAATTCACCAAAAACGGGTACGATACGCATGTGAACCAAAAAAACTACACAATAAAAATAGACCATTTCCTCTCTACAAAGGTTCTAAAACCTTTCTAAAGATAATAAAAGAAAACTATACTTAGCCCTAGTTCGCACAATTTTAACGTACCACGTCATCCCGATTAACACATTTTCCAAAACGCGAATGTTTAAATTACAAGTAATCCAAAATTCCGTGACCAGATTCATAACTAACACCTTAAGACTGGAAGGAATACCGTCAATAGAACGACATCGAATAACAAGGTTAAAACCAATTAATCAATTCCAACACGAGCGTGCCAAAAATATATGGCACCAATTAGAGGAGAAACTCCCAAATGAAACGATAAATGAAGTTAGTTTTTCTGCAATGTCAGAGAGATCATAAATATAAATGAATTCGAGAGGACACATAAAATAAAATCAAACAATACAAAATTTCAAACCATACCAATGAACAGAAGGAAGACGTACCGAGTCACCGCCAAGAAAATCAACTACCCCTACAGCGAAGGGGGTAAGGTACTCGGCTTAAAATTCACCAAAAACGGGTACGATACGCATGTGAACCAAAAAAACTACACAATAAAAATAGACCATTTCCTCTCTACAAAGGTTCTAAAACCTTTCTAAAGATAATAAAAGAAAACTATACTTAGCCCTAGTTCGCACAATTTTAACGTACCACGTCATCCCGATTAACACATTTTCCAAAACGCGAATGTTTAAATTACAAGTAATCCAAAATTCCGTGACCAGATTCATAACTAACACCTTAAGACTGGAAGGAATACCGTCAATAGAACGACATCGAATAACAAGGTTAAAACCAATTAATCAATTCCAACACGAGCGTGCCAAAAATATATGGCACCAATTAGAGGAGAAACTCCCAAATGAAACGATAAATGAAGTTAGACACACCGAAAGAGAATACAGGAGACTACACTTAAGGCAATGGTTTAAAAGTAGTCGAAGAAAATACAGGATGAAATCGAACTACTATATAGATAGACTACCTGAAAATAACCCTAAATGAATAACTAGATTTTAAGAAAATAATTTAGTAACTTAATAATAATAACAAAAATTATATATATATATATATATATATATATATATATATATATATATATATATATATATATATATATATATATATATATATATATTATATTGATTAGGGCTTCTCCTATGGAGCTTCAATTTAATTTGAAGGATGAACGAAAGGACGCATAAAGGGAAATTCATTTCATTTCATTTTCTTATTACAACGTTTTGGGTGAACTTTTCACCCATCTTCGGGTACTGGAATTACAATTTGTGGAAAATAATTTAAGTTAAGAACCAAACAGGTAATCAAAATGACGAATTTATGGAACGTATTTAATGTTAATTAAGGAGAGGGATAGCGATAAATTTACAGGCAATTGATAATTTTTGAATTATTATGTTAGGAGTTAAAAATTAACGATTGGGGAAACAGGAAACACATCCGGATAAACCAACTTTAAACAATCAGCCATTAGAGGATAACTGGAAAGAAAGGGCGAGGAGCGTAAGAAGAAAGAGAAGGTTAGGAGGTTGGTAATATATTTGTTTAGAGTAAAAGTAGTGGGTGAGAAGAGGAATCGGAATTTAAGGAAGGAGAAAGGTATTTAATATACATGGATTCAAGAATCCTTAGTGATATGGGACCAGGGGTGGTTTTCAAGATTTTAAAATCGTCCGTTGTGATTTCGGTTTTACAATTAATAGAGTGAAGCTTAACAGGTGAGAATTCTTTCGTAGAGAGAACCTTTCCTGTCCTGTGGCTAACACCCAAATGTGAACAGAACCTCGCCCTCAGCGAGCGCACCGTACTACCGATGTATCTCCCCATTTCACAATTGGGGCAAGTAAACTCATACACAACGGAGCACTTCGCTTCAGGCGGGATTCTGTCCTTACAATTGAAGTATAATCCTATGTGGTGTCTATTTATGAAAATCAACTTAAAGTCGGTATGGAAAAAGAATTTATTTAATACAGATGTAATTTCTTTTGAAATTTTTTTGTTTAAAAAACCCAGATCCGGAAAGATTATGTGACGGATATCTTTGCAAACAGTAGGGAATTTAAATTTGGGGTGGAAAATATTGTTTAAAAATTGGGCCGTAATTTTTTCAATCAGAGACACAGGAAAGCCGTTTTGTTTGACAAAATTAGTCAGAAATACGACTTCTTGGTGAAATCCAGAGTAGGATGAACAAATATTAAAAGTCCGGAATATTAGTATTTTGATGGCACTTATTTTGAAAGAAAGGTTACAAAAACTGAAAAGTTTTGGCATTGACCAGTAAAGGTTGGCTTACGAAAAACTTTTGTTTCAAATCCAGTTGGGACACGGGAAATGTGGATATCCCCAAAAGAGATGGAGGAATTGAGTTCCTTTTCACATGTAAAGTTAATATTAGGATGTATATGATTGGCATATTGTAAGAATTTATCTTCAGAAAGGTTTTAGAACCTTTGTAGTTAGGAAATGGTCTATTTTGATTGTGAAGTTTTTTTGGTTCACATGCGTATCGTACCCGTTTTTGGTAAATTTTAGGCCGAGTACCTTACCCCCTTCGCTGTAGGGGTAGTTGATTTTCTTGGCGGTGACTCGGTACGTCAAAAAGATACGCTCTCCTTCCTAACCAACCTCCATCCGTCGTCCAGTCACGAACATCTCTAGACCAACCTAACCACACCACGCATCGGTGTCTAGCCACCGACCCATCAACTCTTCCTATCCCCTCTCAAGTTATTTCAGCCTACAACTGCATTACCCTAAAGAACACTTTGGAATCAGACTAAAATCGACTCTAAGGCTGCCTTACCTTCTCTACCAAATAAATCAGATCATCAACCGTAACCCCTATAACTGATAACCTACCATAAATCGGCGACACACCCACTATAAACTGTTCACCTATAAACTTTGGTTTGTGACTAAGATCCTTTTTGTTAACACGCTGTTTTGCATTCTTTTCCAATCACTAAAAATATGTGGGTGTTCATAAAAGTAATCTCGGATTGAGAAGCAACCACAAATAATGATTAGTTCCGTTTAATTCGTTAAATCAGCAATTCATGAGGTTAAAATCCTTTAGTTTCATTTTCGGTTTGCAATTTTGAGTCAGGTTTTCTTATTGGTCATATATATAAGAAAAATTTTTATCACTAAGAGTACACCAGACTACTATTGAATGTAAAAATATTTAATTAATCTATTCTTTCTTGTATATCACTTTGGCTGTATTCCCTTTTGCGAACTGCACTGTTATGTTTGGAAAAAAAAAGCATAATATTTAGAAAACTCTAATCACTTATTATCAAATTTAATCACTCCTATTATGTCAAACACATTTTTGCGAATTTATGTTAATTCTACAAATTTAAAAGTCAAACGCAAATAAAAATATAAATCTCTTTTTTGAAAAAAATACGCACTAATTAAGGTGCGCAAATTTATAATTATGTATGAAGTTATAACGAAAAATAGATTGGCAGCCACCTTATCATTGATACCTTGTTTTGAACTACGAAAAGAATGAGATAGATGGGTAATTATGTAAGTTAGTTATTTAAAAAAAAAAATTAGGTTATGTTGTGACATGCTGTTCTTGTGTTCTCTCGTCAATATTATGGTCGCTTCGAAGCTATAATTTTTATCAAAAGCACGGACTAATCCGTAAAGAGCATGTTCGTGAACGATGCGTGAGTAAAGCTGAATTAGATTTAACGAAGAGGATATGGAGATGGTAGTTAAATTTGAGGATTCGAAGACAAAAAAATAAGAAGAATAAGTAACTGTCGGAATAAATTAAAAAAACACTTAAAACTGTATGTGCTTAAATAACCTAATGTCCCTAACCTTCTAGATCGTAGTTAAATTTGCATCATCATTTTATATCTATTTCTTGAATTGGTGCAATAAAACATTTTTCTCGAGGCTTATGACTTTATAGTGTGGTGTTCGAATTACGTTATAAAATTGTTTTAGACTCAAAAATACCTCATAGATGAGCATTTTGTAGTCATATGAAATTTTATAATCCGTGAATCTGATTGATCATTTTTGTAACGCTTAATCCCTTACTTATTTCAGTCCAAGCGCTCGGCATAGTTAATACGAAATTAATGAATGGCAGACATCTGAGGCAGGTTCCCACGCAGGACGATGGACGGGAGCAATGTGATTTTTAAGCCCTCATTTAATTATTAATTAAATTGTTGTGAACAGGTGTGTGCAGGTGATGGAAGGGCATGTGGATAGATAGACAAAAATAGACAAGTGGTCAAGAGATAAAGTCGTTTAAAAGGGTGCAGAATGATGTTAGGTGCCTGGCGGTCAGGTCTATCGCTTTCATTATTTTCTTTTAGTGTTTTAGTGTGTCGTTTTTGTTGTTGTTGATTAGAGTTTTCATTTTTATGGCGTTCAAGCCATTTGTATTCATAAATTTAATTTTCCTTGGTATGTTATATGCATTTGCTGTTGTTTATGTAATAAAATACTTTATTTTCCTTGCTTAGTTTTCATTGTTTCTCAACATTTTGTATAATGTGTAATTTAGTGTTTTTTTGTTTCTTCTTGTGTTCTTTCTTCTTCACGTCATATTTGCTTTGGTGAGCCTTGTTCGGCGATAGTTGGTTAAAATCAGGGATTTTTTCATAATTCGGAGATGTTGAGTCGTAATTGTTTTGTTGTCACTTTCGATGAAAAATATGCATTTCTTTCATGCGTAGAACGGCACTTTGGCTTCACCAGCCATTTGGTTAGCGGAGCTTGCAAATCTGGCATGACATACAGCTCTTCTGTTCTGGTTAATCGATTAACCAATTCCTGCAAATTCTGTGTCCGTTCTTTTATGACTTTGTTAATTAGAGTTATCCCCGCTTCTAGATTCAGCTCTTCTTGGCTTCTTCTATCTCGCCTGCATGTACCCGTAATTAGGTACACGCATTTATTCTCCACTGTTTGTAATTTCCTCTTCTTTTTCATTGAGACACATATATGGAGGAAGCGGGGTACAGCAACATAGATCTTACAACTGCATTGTCGATCTTTTTCTTGTTGCTTTCGCAGCTGAGGCCTTGGCGATTCTAACTTCGACGTGCTTAATGTTCCTAGATAAATTAATTTTCATTACGTGGTGTAGAGTTATCGTCTATTCTCCACCAAGACATCAGATAGTAGTCTCCTGCCGGTGTGGACTACTTTGAACTTTTCTTGGTTCGTTCGTATCTTCCTTGTGCCTCATAGATGTTTAATCTCTCGATTAAACATAGGCGCATTACTCCATGGACAAGTGATTATCTGGCTAAAATCTTTGGCGAATTAAATGTTAAGGGTAAGTGGAGTTCGCAGGGGCTGGGATATCTGCTGTGTAAATCAAGTAGCAATTTGTGAAAAAGAGAAGAATAGTAAGACCCTTACAAAGGAGAAAGTGGCAAAAACTTTAAGGGAGATAAGCCTTCAGCCCAGCACCCCTCCACAGATTCAGGCCCACAGAAGTATGGTATGCCGTAGGCTGGACCAGTGGGTCAGCCATCATTCTAAACAAGACATCAAATCTGAGATCGAAAGAAACCAATCATGGGCAAAAATAGCAGAGGTCGTGAAGTTCAAAAATAGAATAGACAATAAGGAATATCCTCACGTGTTTAAAATAATCTTTGCTGATACGCAAAGGCGAAGGAGAGTGGTTTACTGTTCTTGAACGCCAAAGTAAGCGGGACCAAATTGAACGAGAAGAGTTCACCCAGGTGTAAATTTGCTTGAGGTGCTTCAAACTAGAAAACCACACCACCAAAGACTGCAAGGGAAAAGAACTGACCTGTTTCAAATTCAGTTAAAAAGGACACGGCTAGCACGAATGTCCGACACCGGAAGAAAATTTCCTGAATTGTAGTAAAAAAACGGGGCAATGGCAATTGATGGCCCCAAGAGAACGGAATCCTCAAAAGAAAGACTAAGGAGAAGAAAGATGATGGAATTAAGAGAGCAAACACCTCTTACGCCCAAGCGGCAAGATTCACTCCTACTAGATACGCCAAAGCGCCCCACAGAAAACATACCTGAATGTCGGTGACAAAAACTCAACAAAAATACTGACGTGCATTCTGTACCCTCACATGAGGAACCTGACTAACCCAGGCTGCTTTGCCAATGAGCTAAACAACATGCTCACAATTAATGGTCTAGCGGAAATATGGTTTCCGGACAACCCTCCATCAGGGGACGTCCTACAACAGCAATTCCAGGCCGAAGAGGAAGCACCGGCAACACCGTTCTCAAAAGAAGAGTAAAATCGAAAAGAGCACGATCTCGTAGGCCACGCCAGCACTTCAAAGGTCTACAAGCAAGGACCCCAGAATAGAAGCTAGAAGGCTCCGGGAGCTGAAAGAAAAAAAAGCCGCAAGAGGGATAAAATAAGTGGGGGTAACCTCTTAAGTTCCCATCCTCATCCTCCTCTAAGGCTCGAGTGAGATCAAGGAGCAAAAGCAAGCAGAAGACTCTCCGTCAAGCCCCAAAGTTTTATGCAGACCAAATAGTAATGCAATTCTATAAATGGATCAGACTCCCTTCTCAGACGATCCCAACATCGGTGAAATAGTCAAGGGAGTCAAAAATGGCCCCTTGAAATGATCTTAGGACGACCCGATTCAAGAATCACTGATAGATTAAGCTCTCATGGCAGCAGATATTAAACTATATAGGAACTCCTGCCTCACCCTAATTAAAGCAGATTTCAACAAGTTAAAAACGAAAAAATAGACGCAGTAAAAAGTAGGAGAGAAAGTCACACGCATAAATAAAAATTACAAACACTAAACTTCTTAAACATGGAAAACGCAAACAACACATTAAAAATACTCACACTCAACTTCAACGTATGATAAGAGAAATCCATTCCCTACGGAAACATATTCCGTACAGTTGACACTGACTTGATACTCATTTCCGAGCACGGTGTGAACACTGAAATAATTGGATCAAGATTTAAAATTACACTGTCCTAAAAAAAAAATCACACGCACGATCGATTCGACGGCGGAGCCATAGCGATCAGAAAAACATAACATACAAAACGCTACCAAACCTAAAAGAATCATTTGTGGCTGTCGAAATCCTAACTCTCGTGGGAAACTTGATCGTGACAGCTACCTACCGTCGCAACTACCTGCTCATCACCAATTTTTACACCCTATTCCTGCGCAGGAGACTAACATTGCTTTGGGCGACATAAACGCCAGATGAAGACCGTCTGGCTACGGTCGCACCGACCAAATGGGAAGGAACTTGGAGCTACTTCTCGAAAGAGACAGACTCCAGAGGGTCTTGCCGGATTCCGTGACCTTACAATGACAACGTTCGGCAACTAAACCGGACATGCTGTTAGCGTGTAAAAACTTCATCTTCAACATCAGGATGAGCCTGAACCCATGGTATGAGCGATCCCATCCTGATAGTCACCACAATCTCGCTTGCTCTAATACTCAAACCCGTCCCACTTAGGAAAGGTTATACGAAAGTAAACTAGGAGATATATATATATATATATATATATATATATATATATATATATATATATATATATATATATATATAGAGAGAGAGAGAGAGAGAGAGAGAGAGAGGGAATACTACCCAGATGACCTGGAAGACACCAATCTAGAAGAGAAAGATGAGGAAATAAATAAGATCACCAATCTCCTCATACAAGCCACGAGAGATACGTCTTCAGGATCTCATATGAAATGCTACCACAACCTTGGTGGACAAACGAGATAAGGGGAATCGCCCAGAAACATAGAGAAATCTATGAAAAATCTGTAGGATAGGCCCAAACGGGAAAGGAAAGCTAGAATGAGACAGATAAGAGAGTAGCTAAAGAAGATATTCATTGAGAATCAAAGAGTAATCTGGAATGACATCATTGGGAGGCTAGACAGGGAAAGCAATCTTATAACTGTTTGGAACAGCATCCGAAGACTTAGGGGTTTGCTCACCAAACCCAGAATGAACATCAAGGATAATGACGACATCATTGAGGATGATGACGACATTTTTGAGGATTCAGAATATCTCTCAAGAACATTCAAGACATGCTGGCAAGAGATTTTCGCGATATCCCCTGAGAAGAGCGATGACTTCGACCAAGACTTCGAAGACCAATTGCTCGATGACCTTTGACACAGTGATACATTGAACCTACCCCCATCCGAAAGTGTCTCAGGAACGAGAAATGGTTAACCACGGGTGCCCATCACCTTTGAAAAGACCATGAACACCATATGGCCCTTCAAAGAGGGGGTACCAGGCTGGTCTGGGATCATGAAATACAACCTCATGAATGCCCCAAGGAAAATTATTCAGAGACTGGTGAACACAATTGATGTTGCCGTGAATACAGGCTACTTCCCTGACAGATACAAGATGGCCAAAATCATCTTCATCACGAAAGGAAACAAGCCCTCAGACTAGATGGCTAACTATGGCCCGATTTCTCTTCTGGAGATACATGACGATATCTTGGAAAAGATTATAACTGACAGACTATAAGCTTAACTGAGCGAGTTAGGAGCGCACAACCCCCAACAACACGGGTTCTGTACAAAAAGGGGCACCGAAACGGCCCTGGCATTCCTTACAAAGAAAGTATCAAATTGCCAAACGAATGGTTACTATGTAGACATTGTGCTGAAAGACGTGCAGAAGGCTTTCGATAAAGTTTGGCTGCAAGGACTACAATACAAGATCCTGAACCTACAGTTAGATCTAATCCTGGAAAGGATCTTCTGTGACTTTTTCATAGACAGAAAGGCATGCATAATAATTCAAGGCTACAGAGGACCTGAGTTCAAACTTAAGGCGTGCGTTCCCCAGGGAAGCTACTCCGGTTTACAGGGCCACGATGTATCTGCAATTTCCGTACACGGAGTGGAAATCAAGGTCCCAGGCAACTCGCACAATAGCGGAAATCAATAACTCAACCAGTAAGAGAAACGATGGAAGATCAGAATCAACAGGGACAAATTCAAGATTGTCTCGAGGAGCCGCAGGCCAACGTGGCCCATCATCATAGAAGGGAGGAGATACGGCTACTTCACCAAAGGCACTGTCCTGGGCTTAAAGATCTACGACCACGAATACTCGAGACACTACACGGAGAGGCAAAACCTAGCAAAGGCAAAAATCCCCAAGCTATACAGGCTTAGAAATATTAGCTCGGCCAACATTAAGGAAAATATACCTGATGTACGTCCAGGCTAAGCTCATCTTCCCCGCAGTAGTGACTCAAGCGGACAGAAGGACCTCAATGAGAAAACTCCAACGTGTCCAGAACTCTGAATCCCTAATTACCAATAAAGCCAGAAGGCGAGATTACCTTCGGTAAAGGGATCTACACAGGAGAAAGAGCCTAGAACCAATCAATGGAGTCACCCGAAAACTGGCAAGAAAGGTCTTTTTACTCTAGCGAATGTTGTCATTCCAGAACTACATGGAACAGGTGGTAAATTTAACTTAATTGCAAGACTATGGAAGAAAGTCTCTCGCCGTCGTCAGTTCCCAAACACCAAACTATGCTCTCAAGAAAACATCACCAATATATACATAGCTGAAACACTAAAAATTAACACAGTAAACAGTACAACACCGAAAAAAATGTGAAGAAAACAAATAACAACACACTCAACGATAACACAAGGTAAATTGCTAAACTAAAAGCTAATAAAGGCTTGAACGCTCAACAATTAGCCCCAAAATAAGTACACCAAAAACTCGAACACAAACAATAAGAAGAACACTCTGACAGCACATGAAAAGACAAACATAGAAAAGAAAATTAATCAAAGAATAACACATAAAGGCAAATTTAACGATATATAATAATGTGACGCCCTCCCTACTAGGGCAAAATATCCCTCCATGTTTTAATTTTCACCCACTATTATCTACCACTATCCAAACCATCTTCTAATATGGAGTACATCAGGAAAAGAAGAGGTGGAACGTTATTTGCTCGTTAAACTTGACGTACACGTTCGAAGTAAGGATTTGAGAGTCGAGCCCATTTTGAATCAGCCGCCGGGAGGCCTTTAAGAAAGAGATCAATAATACATTTTTCATTATTCACGGGAAACTGACATGAGCGATTAAGCTCCCTTTATCGTTTCCCGCCGGCGGGCTCCATGTATTCGTGGATCTGGACTGCATCATAACCCTTGTTCCAACTATTCTAGTCCACTACTGTGATATGGCCTAATTGGGGGAATTGACGAAAGCTGGTTTGAGGATTAGCCCACAACAGAAATCAATTTCAGAGGCTTCCTTGAAAAAGGGACGGACTGCGAACTCCGTTGAGGAAGCATTTTGCTTTATCGATGGGGATTTACCGCCCAAGATCATAGAGGGACACACAACCGTCTCTATGCTATGGAGGATGCAGTTGCAAATTTAAAACCCTCCAAGGAGGCGGCATCCCTGGGTCGAGGCAGTTGATTCGGCCTCCATCCATCATCAAGTCCGCCATAAGTCATCCATTGAGAGGATCCCTTTCCCGGGTCCATCCTTTCATCATCATTGATCCATACCTTTATCTGCAGTTCTGGTTCGCGGGAGCACGCGGCCGCATTACGGCGGGGACACCCCTTTTTGCCTCAGTTTTTCTTAAAAACACTCACCACACATCACTCACCTTGAATACGGGTAAGATGGTGTTTTAACTATTTTTTACAGAAGGACGAAAATAAAGAAAAAGGAACACTCAAGAGGAAGGCCCCTCCTCAAGGCAAAATGGAGCACCAGACCAATAGGGTCCCCTTGATGTCCCTTCCCGGCCAAGCAGTTCCGGCCATAAGTCAAGTGTGCCTAGTTCTGTTCGCTGAACTTAAGGTCGCACTGATCCGCCTCATCGACGTGTGCAACGGATTCATTGCCCTATTTTCTAAAATCAAAGATATGGATGAAATTCTTTTACACTGAGGAACCGAAGCACTGATAAAGATCGGGCTGGAAGCAAGAAACCCCTCTCCTCCGGTGGCGGACAATAGGAGCATTATCTGTCGTAAAATAGAAAGTTGGATCGGCGAAAGAAACACCGAAGACCCGAAACACGAAAACGAGGAACAAAATCCACGGGCGAAGATTAAGGAGATGACAAAATTCAACAAACATACCCATGTTTTCAAAATTACGTTCTAGACTACCTAAATGGCACAAAAAAGAAAAGAGCTTTGCTCCTAGCCTTCAACAGGAGTATTTCATCGGAGAACATAGATCAGGAAAAAATTCCTAATATTCAAATGTCTTTTTCCTGTTACAAATCGGAGAACCCACACGAGCCACTCTTGCCCCAACAAAGAAAAGAAACTAGGTTCTAAGTGCCGGCAAGATGGTCACAGGTTCAAAGATTGTGCCTCATCAATGAAAAAGTGCCTAAACTGTAACGGAGAACATAGTAAACCTGCCCTAAACTGCCCAAAACGGAAAGAAGTTATGAAAAAAAAGAATAGGAAGCACCAAACCGTAGCGCCTAGAGCTACGCGGCTGCTTAATCAAGACCCAACCAAACCACCACAATCAATCAACCAACGAAACAACTTAACAGTGAAGTGAGCTCCAAGATCCTCACGTGCATTATTCATGCCCACATAGCGATCGTAAGAAACCCTGATTACTATGGAAAGGAACTCAATTCGCTGCTACAAACCAATAATCTACCAACGATTAAAGTACCCAAGTGACCAGCCTCACTAAAAATACTTAATATGAGTACCTCCTTATCACAACCACAAAAAGAAGTGGTGCAGGAAACATCTGAGGGAGAATCAGATGGGACCTAAGAAGAGTCTTTAAACGAATCGCACTCAAATGAAGAAGAGGAAAAAAAGAAAGTGAACCAAAACGAAGAACAAGATCCCAGAGAGCCTCAAGACGTAAATCTAAGACTCTCAGCCCCCCTACCCCAGAAAACCCCCCACAGCAAACTAAAAAGAACAAGAACATGGAAACAATTCAGGAGGAAACTAATGAACATCCACCTCCTGCTCCCAAAAAGGTCCCCAGCAAAGACCCCAGGCTAAAAAAAGCAGTATATGAGATCTTTATATGCAAAGAGACAAGTATCTTGAGTACTAACACCAACGGATGGACTACGAAAAGAGCGAAGTACGGCAACATTTTTAGCAACATCGATGCTGTATAATACTCATTTTGGAACACGGGGTTAACACGGATAGTAAAATAATCAAGATATGGAACTATGACGTGTTAACAGTGAACCATTCTCAAGAGCGATACGACAGAGCATTTATCGCGGTTAAAAAGGGAATAAAATTCAAGCAGCTCAGGAACTTGAAAAAAGTCCTGCCTAGCGATAGAGGTAGATATGAGCCTGGGCGAGATGGCCGTTGCCACGGGCCCTCAAACTACGAGGCGGGCCTTTTTGCCTAACCAAACTATCACGAGTATACTCGAGCGATGGGTCCCTACGATATTAATGGAGGACCTGAACGCACGATATGCCGAGTCCAGGTACACTCGTAGTAATACTATAGGCGCATGCTTGAATACTCCCCTGGATAGAAACATCGTCCATATACTGGGCCCCGATTTTCCGACCTTCAATGGGGAAAGGAGAGCCACATAGCCAGACATTTGCTTTACCAACTTACTCTTACCATTTAATTATCACATGACACCTGAAGTGATACCTTGTAGTGCCCATATAGGGATTAACCTTTATATCAACGTTAACCCTATATTGGTACCATCACATACGAGGAAGAATTACAGCAGGGTAAGAATTGGGATAATTACGAGCGGTTGTTAAGAAATTACATCCCAGCAAACCTCGACGAAGCAACACTCGAAGAAATGGAGCAGCTGGAGGCTCAGATAATCGAGGCTAACAGAAAGTTGATTCCTAAAACTGAATATAGAACAATCTCTGCATACAGATGGACCGAACAGGGGAGAAGGAGAAGGAGAAGGAGAAGGAGAAGGAGAAGGAGAAGAAGAGAAAGGAGAAGAAGAAGAAGAAATAGTGACGCTAAAAGAACTGAAAAGTGCGCTCTACTCCTTTAAATAAAAAGCACCAAGACGGTCAGGGCTGAAGAAGCTCAACTTCGTTAAAGCACCAAGCTGCATACGGAAAGCTTTACTCAACATCTTCAACGCTTGTATAAATGTAGGCTACTTTCCCAAAGCGTATAAAACGACTAAAATGATATTCATAGCCAAACATGGAAAGTCCCTGATGAGGAAGGAGATCTATCGCACAATATCTCTTCTGGGAATTGGGGGTAAAATTTTCGTGAAAATCCTTAATAGAAGACTCGTGGATCACTTGGACGAGAACTCGCTTTACAACGAAGAGCAATACGGCTTCAGAATGAAGAGAAACACCACATGGCAATAAATCGGAGTCATATCAACATCGTATAATGGCGAGAAATTCAAATGCGCTCGATAAAGTATGGCTAAGAAGGATGCAATACAAGATCCTCCAGCCGTGTTTAAGCGCAAAACTTGAAAAATACTCTGTGACTATGTCATGGAGAGGTCGGCTTATATCAGTATAAGGCGCACGGTCGGCTCCGCCTTTCCACTATAGGCAGGATTGCCTCAAGGCGAGTGCCACAGTTCAACATTGTACTTGATTTATGCAGCTGACATCCCAGAACCAAGCAACCCCACTATACTGAACATTATAGTTCGCCTATGATAAAAGGCAACTCATAGTT
This sequence comes from Ceratothoa steindachneri, assembly GCA_963969495.1. NCBI lineage: Eukaryota > Metazoa > Arthropoda > Malacostraca > Isopoda > Cymothoidae > Ceratothoa > Ceratothoa steindachneri. The sequence continues at coordinate 51,725,933 of OZ018319.1, read as the reverse complement.
TGTGAATATAGGAATGCGTCTATGCAAGCTCGAATGATTCCCGAAGAAATCAGAAACGTTAAATTATGAAACAAAATGGAAGATCCGAACTAGTGGTGACAAATTCAAGATTGTCTTAATAGGAAAAACAAAGATCGCTGATTGAGATTGGGGGATAGGCGTTATACATACACGAACGAGTACAATGTACTTGAGCTGAAATTCACTTATAGCAGGGACTGCGCTCCAAGAAGACTTTACCTCTTACAAGCAAAGTTCTACTTCTACAATTCTCGGAATTCTCCATTGTTTCAGTTGGTGAAGATTTTTACGGCTTTTGGAGGAACGCCCACTTGGGTTCAACGGAAACCGTGGGTGTGTACGCGCCTGCGCGCGCGCGTACACACCCATGAGGTTGGAAACCCTACCAACGAGGGATTTGGGATGAACTGGAGTCTCTCGCCTGCATCTTGTCTGTTCCCATAAAAGCAGCACAACTTTGGTTCTAATAACCTTTCTGCCATTAAGGTCTATAGAAGCCGCCTGCCTCTGAAATGTCCAAACCCCGGGAGGAAGCTTCGCAGGGGGTGCGAAGAAGGGGGCCCCATTCTTGGGCGGACTGGTTCAAGACAGATATGAGGACCCTGTTAGAAATTTTAGACAGGTAGGGCAGAAAGGGTGACCCAAAGTCTATTTAGGTACTCGCCGCGCGATAAGGGCCTAGTAGGTTCAAGTAGTTCCTGATGTTGGGGCCGTCATGGACGACCCTAACAGCGAGAAAAGGGTCCCGCTCCATGTCAAAGAGTGATGTCAAAAGCCTTCGCGCGAGAAGGTTTTTCAAACTGTCTTCTCATCTCTTGGGATTGCTCTTTGTCGACTTAAAGAACAGTATTATGGATACATGACCTATTGTGACTCTAATCAAGATTTGGACAACCTTCTGAGCGCAAATTCGAGAAAGAAATTAGAAGAGATCGGCCTCATACCCCATCTTCCTCCACATGTATCGGCTGAAAGATCAATTATTTGTTGACATATCGACCCTTACGTTGGTACCCACTCTGCTGAGGAGATAAAACAAGAAGTTAAGGCGAAGCAAGCTTGGGCAAAAATCGAAGATGCAATTAAGTTTAGGAACCGTGAAGGAGATGAACACACCCATGTCTTTAAAATAATTTTTAAAACCACTGAGATGGCAACGAAGGCGGCGGAAAATGGACTGGTCTTATTTAATTCAAAAGTCTCCGCCAGCTGCATTGAGCAAGAGATTTTTGTGCCGGTGCAAATCTGCTTCTCCTGTTATGCCCTCGAAAAGCATGCCACTAAGGACTGTCAGACTACAGTCAAATTCCATTCTGAGTGCTCAGAATCGGGCCACACATGGAGAGAGTGTACTAGCTTCAATAAGAAGTGCATTAACTGTGGCAATTCTCACCGTACTCTATCAATAGCTTTCCCAATTAAAAAGGCCTTGATAACGGACAAAAAGAAGACCATGATCAAGAAGAGAAATAAAAGAAAAACTACTTCATATGCATAAGTGACAAAAGGTTCCGAAAAGAAGACCACGATTTAAATAGACCATAACATGTGACCAGACCTTATTATGTGTATATTACCCACACATTTCGTGAATATAACGAACACTAGCAGTTATGCGACAGAGTTAAATAAGATGCTGGTACAGAATGGACTAAGGCCGATGTGGTTCCCAGGTAACCCGCTGTCAGGAGACTTATTTCAAGCACAATTAAAGAATCTCAAACAACCTGAGACAAGGCCTCGTTCTACTTCTCGTGACCCGGGTTTGCGCAAGAAAGAACGTGCCGTGAATGATGACTCCCAGATGGAGATCAGTAACCAATCAGAAGAAACTCTACCAAAAAACGATGAGGTTGAACCTGTGGCATCAACATCTGCCTCCGCTACACCAATCTATCGGACTACCCAAGATCTGTTCATGAGAATCTACAGCTCCCCATCTGCTCCCATAACGAAAAAAGCCAATGTCAAGGAACTGATAGAAGGAATTACTAAAGGCAAGTATAAATTGGACTTTGATGCGGACGTTAAGGAAGTAGAGCTCCTAAACGCCTTCAAAAAAGGAAAGATAGAAATATGCCCCGAATCCTGCTTTAACCTTAAACAGGATCAATACAAGAAGAAAAGATCTGGTAGGGTAAGGTCACCAGCCGGAGATAAAGGGACTAAGGTTAAACAACCAAATATCAATTAACCATGGCTATCTCTACCAAACTCATCAGGAACCTTAAGATCTTCTCGCTGAATGATAACGGATGGAAGAACAAAAGCAGAACATACAATGACATCATTAAAAACGCTGATTCCGACATTGTGCTTATTTCTGAGCATGAATTAACAGAAAACATCGATTTAAAGAGATACAGGACTTAGAGGAATCGTATTTGGCAGTGAAGATCCCTATGACGTATGACAACCTGGTGGTTGCAGTCGGGCATCAATCACCCAGGCGCCCGTATCTCCCGATTCCCAACTTTATGTGACTCTTTAGGAGAGAGGCCTCAACGATAATAGTTGAAGATTTGAATGCCCGGTGCAGGGAGGCCGGCTATACAAGGTCTTTTAACGGAGCTGGTAATTCACTGAGCCTCCTAATCGATAGAGGTCTTATGAAAAGAGAAGGGCCAGACTTTCCCACATTCCATAGGAAAAGATCATCGACCACACCGGACATTGGGTTAAAAAATCGAAACTTTTCTCTTAACCATTTTACTCTCCCGGGCCCTTTCATACCGTCAGATCATATAAGTATGATCACCCACATCTCTTATTCTCCAATACAAGTGAAAATTCCTAAACGAAGCTGCCTAGCAAGAGCTAAGTGGGAATTATACCGAGAACACCTGCGCCAAGTGCATATTAAACAACTCGATGGTGCTTCCTTAGAAGAGATTGACAAGAAACTTAATCTTCTCACCTCGAAAATCTTATAAGCTGACCGCCTGGCTATCTCCTTGGCGGAACATAAAATTCTTTCATCTTCAAGGTGGGACGAAAACATAGAACAGAAAATGGATCAGCTGGAAGCAATCGTTTTCTTTATAAATAGGCAAGGGATCACGGCACAACGGTACCAAGAGCTGTGAGAATTAAGGAACCAGATTAGGCAACTCATACTTGAGAGATCGAAAGACCAGTAGGATGATATTATTACTAAAATTGACGCAGAAGGTGACCCCAAATTTTTTTGGAGTTAAATAAAGAGACTGAGAGGCACTCCTCCTAAGAACAGCACAAGCATCAAGGTCAACGGCGTAGAATATACGGAGGACCATGATATCGAGAGGGAATTTATGCAATACTGGCAAAACCGCTTTCGTATTAACGATGAAGATAACGAGTTATTTGATTAGAGGTATAAAGAAGAAGTTCTACTTAGATTGCAAGACCTAGGTGCCGACCTCACGCCACATCACTTCGTAGATAGATCTCGCATTGCACAGGAAGAAGGTAAACCATTCACGCATGAAGAGTACGAGTAGGCCTTTAAAAGCTTTAAGCAAAAAGCGCCAGGCATATCTGGCATCACTGAAATGCATATGTTGAATGCCTCCAATAACATTAACGAGGGTCTACTAGAGCTGTTTAATGCCTGCCTCAATGTTGGCTATTTTCCAGACCAATTTAAAAGAGCCCGCATGATTTTTATTCTGAAACCTTCTTGCTGGAGTTTATGGGCAAATTGTTAGAAAAACTTCTTAACAACCAGACTGAGGACTTTCCTGGAAACTTACAACTCATACAACTCCCAACAACATGGGTTCAAGAGGAAATTTGGTACGGAAACGAATCGGGCATTAATTATGGAGAGAATAGCAATCGGAAAAAATACGAATGGTAATGTCGATGTCGTACTTCGCGACGTGGCCTCGGCATTCGACAAGGTATGGCTACCGGGTCTGAAAAGCAAACTAAGTGAACTAGCCATGGATGGAAACTTAACCAAGATCCTGAGCGACTATCTGGAGGATAGAGAAGCAGTCGGGAATAGAAATGGTATAGAAGGTGTAGCCTTTAATCTGAAAGCTAGGGTACCTCAAGGACGCTGCCTCAGTCCCTCTCTGTATTCAGTGTATACTGGAGATTTATCACATCCCGTTCAAGACCTCACCCAGTATATACAACTTGCAGATGATATCACTAAAGTCATTACCAGTGTTTCTAAAAATCCTAACGACTGCTAACATGACAGGGAGAGAAATTGTTAAGATCAATAACTTTGAAAAAAGGAATAAGATAAAGACCAATGTCCAAAAGTTCAAAGTGAAAACAATTGGCCGTCGGAAAACATCGGACGTACTGGTGCAGGATGAGCTCTATGAGTACCCAAGAGAAGGCCGGGTTCTAGGTCGGATGGGTACAGGGCCCATTTTCTACAGAAGATCACCTTTGCTGAAAAAACGTTACAGAGCTTCTATCGCTTCAGACATCTCTCGACGAACAACAAAAGAAAACTCTATCTTCTCGTGGTGAGACCACTTCTCTTGTACCCAGCTATACCCCTTAATATCCTGAGCAAATCTGTTATAAAGAGAGCTTAAGTTATCCAAAACAAGGCAATGAGGTTTATTACCAACGTGTAACTACTTGACTACATTCCTTCGAGATTAATACACCAGGCGAGTAACATCGAGCCAATAAATAAAACCCTAAATGGACGAGCACGCAATATTTGGCAGAAAATCGATGATAATATGCCAAAAGAGGTGCTGAACCCGATTAGAATACTTGATGTTGACGTACAGAACCTAAGGTTCAGGCAAGCTTTTAAAAACAGCCAAATAATATCTCGACAAGAAATTCAACCGATTTATTGAGAAACTTACCAGAAGATTAAAACCTATATCAACACACCTTAACAATACAATATTAAATGATGAATAAAAAAAACCAAAATGATTTATTTCACGTAAATAGAGATATCAAATTGATTATAAATGATCCTAAGTGGACACCTAAAAAAAACAACCCTCCCCCCCAAACAAAACCAACGAAAAAACAAAAACAAAAATCAAGTATATATATATATATATATATTATATAAAAGATCCGAAGTGGACAATTCATAAATAAATATAATAAAATAAAAGTAAATAAATAATATAAAAGATCCAAAGCGGACACACAAAATTACAAGTAAAGTCAGTCAACTATCAAGAGGCCTACAAGATTTTAAAGGATTGAATGCTGCACAAACAAACAAAGAGATAATAACTACGGATAAATAAAAATACAAATGACTGAGGTTGTCAGACAATCTGGTACAGCTACTCTTTCTCTCTATTATACACCTATTCTACCTATTCTCTCTACTCTATTTACACATTTTCTATCTTTTTTTGATCGTTGATCGTTGACTTCTAGCGGTTACAGGAAGCACGTCACAAAACGGATCCAAAGATCAAAATCGGCACTCAGGACCCTCTATACTTTCAGGAACCTCAGCCAAAGAAATAAAAGAAAACTATATTTGGCGCTACCACTCGGTATCTCTTTTCAGCGTCTCGAAAAGCGCATAAAAAAGAGATGCAAAGAATACAGAATAAATGTCAATATAATCACCAACACGCACAGGGAGGAGAAAAGGAAACAAGAGGATCCGCACAGAGCAACGAAAATCAAGTAGCTCAACATAGTTCTAAAGGAAAGAGAGTCAGATATGAAAGAAAAAATTACGTTAAATAACATTAAGGGAATAGGAGTATTCATAGAAGATAACCAACAAGGACCATATCATTGAAGATTCACAAGTAGCGTCAGCAAGATGGAAAAACAGTTTTCTCGTTTTTCGCATAAAAAAACTACCAAGAAACACATACCAAGAAACAACCGACAAAGAACAACTAACTTGAATTTAACCAAAATCCCAATGAAGACATCAAATCCTCAACGATGCCAAAGAAGAATCATCAAAAAGAATATGATGTAAGTATGAAACACAGAACACACACACGAATACAAAACGATTAATGATAAAAGTAACGAACAACATATACTAATTTTAAAATAGAACACACGTAAGAATCACTTAAAGAGACAAAGACACAGAAAATGTAACAAGGAATTAAACAACACTTCAAGGATACAAGAAACGCTAGATTTATACATGAATCCAAAGGCATGAACGCCATCGATTAATATATATATATATATATATATATATATATATATATATATATATATATATATATATATAATATAAATATAAATATAAATATAAATATAAATATAAATATAAATATAAATATAAATATAAATATATATATATATATATATATATATATATATATATATATATATATATATATATATATATATATATATATATATATATATATATATATATATATATATATATATATATATATATATATATATATATATATATGTATATATATATATATGCAGATACACCCACAAAGGAAAAGTGGAAAACGATTCCGAGCGCTTTCGTCTTTATTCTTAAAGAAGACCTTTTCAAGGAATGAACAGGAGGCTGGACATACATTGCTTTAAATAGTGGAAGGGGGAATTAGACAACCCACATCTGAACCTTAATTAGGGGGTACAAATTCCTGAAAAAACTCATACTGACATGACGTGCTAGTCCCCCCCCCCATCCCTGCTCCGCCGTGATGTCTGGCTCCATGAACGTGACTCTACACATATAGCTTCGTTGCAACTATGCCGTTCTACTTAGAAAAGGCATAATTTCAAACTCTGAGGAAAGGAGGTCTGAGGCTTAGCCCACTGCAGAACCCAGAGGAAGAAGCAACCTGGATTGGGATTCAGTTACAAACGCAGAGAGGCATAACACCCTACCCTGCGGTCACCGTTCAAGACCACACAGGGAGACTCTACCGTCTCTGTGAGATGTCGGATGTAACTGTTAAATAACCAAAACCCAATAGAGGGGGTGGCACCCCGACTGGAGTCAGTTGATTCTGGCTTCAGTCATCATTAAGTCCGCCATGTTTTTACACCCTCTGAGGAGCCAAACCAGGTCCATACTCATCTATCACTCATCACCTCATCCGAGTCATGTTCCCGGGGTCCTCATCGGCGGGGTGGGGGTACGCCCCAAGTAAAGTCAAAAGTCAAAGTAAAGGTAAAATAATAATGGCCTCCAGAAACTTTCCCTTGATACTTACACACCACAGAGAAGACACCCAACACTACAGACCACCACACACTTCTAAACCTAGCCGCTACCCATGACACCCCCATCACAAACATAATAAAACTACGTACAGGCTACAAGCTCGTCTTCCGTTCACAGGAGGACGCGCTCACCTTCCACGTAAATACAGCCGACACACTAGCCACGCACAACCTCACAACAAAACTCGCGGACGGTATCCTAAAAAGATACCAGATACGAGTCACAAGGACCAATCCCTTATGGTTTGCCTTCACGAACGATGACCTCTGCTCTCACCTCTGACAGGAGTATATGGAGGAGGTCATCAAAGACCTGTACTTCAACAGGTCCAAAAACTGGGCAGTGATCACATTGTCAAGTGACACCACAAAAAACATGCTGCTAGACCAAGGCATCAAGGTCTGCAGCACACTCACACACCTTCAAAACATAGAAGCTCAACATAACATAAGACCCACGCAATGCCACCGGTGCTACAAGACCGGACACAACACCAACACATGCTAAGCAGACCTAATCTGCTCAAAGTGCAGTGTAGTGGGGCACCACTACACGACCTGCACAGTAACCACAGCTCTCTGCACAAACTGTGGCGGCGACCACGTCACCGTCAACCCAAAATGCCCTTTCCTGAGTAAGGCCCGCTATGATGCCGTTGCGGCTATACGGCGTTCACAACCAGTACACACAACCACACACTCCACCCCCACCCCCTCCCCTCACTAGAGCATTCGCCGCAGCTGCCGGTGTAACGTTGTCTGCTCCCCCTGCTCCACCTCAGACACACCCAACCCCCCCTGCAGCGGCTATACCTCACCCACACATCCCGTCTCCCCCCCAGCACATTACACTCAGAGACCCCCACTACTACCAACACCCACACATCACACAGCCACCCCCACCCCACACTACACACCCACCTCCACCCCACATCACACAACTAACGAAAACACAAACACGAAACTACACCTGGCCACCTTGCTCTCAGCGTTGGCAAAAGACATGTCGAGGGGCGACCCCCGTCTATACGTTAAAATACTCAAAACACTATTCGCCTCCAACGGCATAGAGCAGATCACCTTCCTTGAGAAGGTGTTCGCTCTAATAGACGAGCACACAAGTAGACCCGCACTCCTCCCCACCCCGGTGGGTACACACACCTCCCCACCGGGATTCACCGGCCCCCACTTTCATCACGCTCCCACCGCCACCTGTCCTGTCCCTGCACCTTCCTTACCTACTCCTTCGCCTACTGCTCCCGCCTCTCTCCCAAGCCCCTCTCCTGCCCGCACTCCTTCCACCTCTCTATGAAAACCCCGTCCTACCTCCAACCCCCTCCCTTCGGCAACCTCTACTCCTCCTTCCACTGTCACCATCCCTCTTGCACCCATCTCCGCCCCCTCTTCCACAGCCTCCAACCCTGCTCCCACTGTCACCCCAACCCCCACCCCCCTCAGCCCACTACACCCCGTGCTAATCCAAAAAACCCTACCCCAAAGCCCCCCCCCCGCATACACAAGCACGGGACAAACAACCCCCCCCCCACACTCCTGCTGTTTCCACTCCTCCCCCTTCCACTCCTCCTCTGACCCAACCTCCTCTCTCCCCCGACACCCCTCCTCTCATAGTCTGTACCTCTCCTACTATCTCTAGCCCCTCATCTCCCAGCTCTACGCTATCCACCTCTGCTACTTACTCCCCCCACCAAGACTCTACCCTCTCCAAGGCCACTCCCTCGACACCTTCGCCCACAGAACATACTCCTCCCTTTACCACGGATCCCCCACCCAACAACACTGCCTTCAACCCCCACAAACAACAGCCAACACGAGTTAAGGTACTCGCTCTTCACGCCTCCTGGGCAATTACCAAGGAGAAGACAACAGTACCAGGTAAGTCAGCCTACCGCGCACTCCGCCCACGACAATGGGTCGACTTAACCTCATACAACTAAATGTACGCAGTTGGCACGGTATTCACCATACGGTCGCCAACTGGGTGCTCAACACACAAAGACCCGACATAGTACTCCTAAACTCCACTAGCCTACATCCTCCCAACAATAGACTTCGCATTGCAGGTTATCACACCTACCTATCTCCCAAGGCACGGCACCTAGGATCAGCGATCCTAGTAAAGCGCAAAATACACCACTCCCTCATCAATACACATGACACCTCCTTTCTAGCCTGCAAGTTAGAGACTAGCTCGAGCCCCATAATAGTGACCACTCACTACAGACCACCACGACTACAGCTAAACTTAGAAGTCCCACTCCAGGCCCTATCAAACTACAACCTTCCTATCTTCTTCGCGGGGGACCTTAACGCTTTTCACTTGACACTCCTTTTAAACAACACAAACGATGCGTGAAGTTACTTGACTGGTGCCTTGCGGCGTTCCTGCTGCGAGCACATCGACCGAGCCTTCCCCACGTTCTTCGGTACTCACGGAGGCACCACGTCCCCGGACGTTGTCTTCCGCAACGACCATGCTACACGCTTTTACATTCACCTATCACCCGGTCCCCACGTACTATCTGACCACATACCGATATGCCTTATCATATCCACATTTCCCATACTCATACCTACACCACCTCTATACGATTACAAAAACACAAACTGGGAAGAATTCAGGAGTTACATATCAACAAATACACCACATAACCTCGACCTGGAGGACACCAATCCAGCACTAATAGACCACCACTGGTGCTCAGTTCTAAACACCATAACCACTGCACGCAACCTACACTTAACACAAAAAACTATACCTGCATAAAACCCTTCACATTTTCAATACACACTCAGAGACTCATCACCCAGTACAATAATCACTATACCAGAGGCCCACGACAACACAACATAAATAACCTACGTGCCCACATCCTACAGTGCGTGCAGCTAGACAGGAACCGAGAGTGGCAGGAGGTCGTCTGCATCGCGGACGACATCCGTTGCACGGACCCTTCCTTCTTCTGGCGGCACGTAAAAAGGATGTTAGGCACAGACCCATGCAAACCTATCACCCTCCAAATAAACAAAGACACACTCAAAGACACTAACACCATCCTCGACGCATTTAGGTCCCACTGGGACACGGTACACACACAACCCACCAAAACCACAAGCGCAGGAACACTTCCAGGAAATCAAGGAGTGGTGTCGGGCTCACGCTCACGAGCTAAGGCCTGCCCCCCTGATACGAATGGAGGTGCTCAACTACACTTCCACACTAGCCACTCCAATAACCGTCTAGGAAACAAAACACTACATCAAAACAACACCGAAACGCACCCCCGGCCCCTCCGTCTACCAGCCACATTCATACACAACCTCCCCGCAGACATATACCCCATACTCACAGACCTATTCTACGCCTCACTAGCCTCAGGCCATTTCCCCAAAATATTCAAAGTCTCTCACAACATACTCCTACATAAACAGCACAAAGACCCTAAACACCCTAACAACTACAGGCCTATTGTTCTATTAGAGCACCTAGGCAAAATACTTGAACGTATGGTCAACTGCCGCCTACGGGATTTCCTGGAAGGGAGAGACTGGTTCTCCCCCCATCAATACGGGTTCAGGAGAGGCCGTTCCACTCAGACGGCCGTGACTATCGTTCACGACAAAATACAAAAGAAAGGCCAGATAATTTAAAAGACTCTCTCCGTCAGTAAGGACGTGGAGAAGGCCTTCGACAAAGTGTGGCACGAGGGACTCCGTTGGAAACTCGCTAGCAATGCGGAGTTACCTCTCTGCACCAGAAGGCTCCTCTCAAACTACCTCACTGAACGGAGATGCCACATTAAATATAACAACACCATCTCACGACCCTCCACACCAGGCTCAGGCGTTCCCCAAGGAAGCGTACTGGCACCCACACTTTACATCATGCTCACAAATGACAACCCACACTCACCAGAAAACTGCTTTCATACTTACACAGTGGCCTACGCCGATGACGAGACCATTCTCGTCAGCGGCCCAGGCCCAGAAGAAATCGCGCTTCAAGCACAAAAAATACTAGACGAGAAGACAGATTACGAGGATAAATGGCTGATTGCCACGAATCCTCAGAAGACACAGATGACACTCTACGGCGCTAGAGACTACTTCATGCACAATCTACAAATCTACTCACATACACCAGACATGAACCAACTAAATTCAACGAGGCTCGAATACACTCAACGCACCAAAATCCTGGGGGTAACCTTTGACAAGACCCTCAGGTTCAATATACACCAAAACATAATACAAGCAAGAGCCTCACGAACAGATGCATCGCTGGGTAGGTTCTACTCTGTGAGCAAAAAACTAAAATTACACTTATACAAAGCACTCGTGCGACCTATCCTCACGTACGCCCCACTGTCGCTCGTAGCTGCGAGCGACACGTGGAAGAGAAAGGCTCAGCACATTCAGAACTCTGCTCTGAAGCGCGCTGCCGTTCGCCGCTGTACTCGAGAATGGACGCACTACACAACAACAAAAATTAGCTCCTCTCAACACCTACGCTCACACCAGACTCACAAAACAACTCGATAAACTCACCACAGACCCACTATACACGGCGTTACACGTAAGAAGGTACGCGATGTCACCGCGATATCCCGCGGCCCACGAACACCCGCCACCCGTACCGTTCTTTGCATAAACCAGTAGGCAACATGAATAACTTGTTTCCAACTGAGCAGACAGCCTCACCCTCCTGACCTGCCTCCAACCCTCGTCTAGTCCAAAACCACATTACCAACGCTGCCACAACAACACAACGCATCGGAGTATAGCCACCGACCTATCAACTCTCGCTATCTTTTCTTAAATGATTTCCACAACTCTCCTCTCTGACTACCTGACAGCCAGTAGCACATACAGCGGCCCCTCTCTGTCCTTTTTATATACAACAACAACAACAAATGAAAAAAATTTATTTGAGAGTTTATGTGTATAATGATAATGGGGTCTAGCATGAACAAACCATGGTTAAAATTGAAATTTTGGAACGCGTTAATGGATAAACATTCTAATTTTTTTCTTGAAATATAATTACTACATTTTATGACTGGTTTGGCACTTTGCCAGTTAATGCTACGGTTAAGATTGTACATATGTAGAAAAAGCGCAGATTGTTCACTTTGATTACGCACATTGGCTTGATGTTGCTTAATCCGGACATCTAGTTCTTTCTCGGTTTGTCCATAATAACATTTTTGGCAGCTGTTGCAGCCTATCGAATAAACAATGCCAGGTCGGGGGGTTAAATTTTTGACAAGAATACGATAATTTGTAGTCTAGTACTTACGAATAACATTTATGTTAAGAGGCCTAAGTAAACGATGTAATTTAATGAAAATATGGTTATAGGGTAAAACTAATAAGTTTTTGGCCTGAAACTTAGGGATATTAACATTAGTTTGATAATAGGAACGCTTGGCGGACTAATAGCAATTGTCGAGAAAGTAAAAAAGGTAGCACAAATTTATCCTTATTTTATATATTCTATCGACTTCTTTGTCTAGGTATTCTGGTGAGACAATTCTAAGGACACGCCAAAACATAGAGAAAACACTTTGTTGGATGCTATTATGGTGGTTAGAATAAAAGTGTATAAAAGAGTCTATGGCTGTGGGTTTTCTATATATTTCATATTTGAAACAATGGTTTGTCCGATGAATTATGTAGAATATCTAGGAAAGGGAGTGTGCGATCTTTTTAAACTTCTAAAGTAAATTTAATTGAGGGCACTAAGATGTTAATTTTATTATGAATAAAGACGAAAGCGCTCGGAATCGTTTTCCACTTTTCCTTTGTGGGTGTATCTGCATAACTTTTGACTCACGTGCACTTTGTGAGCTTTTCTATATAGTAATATGTGTATATATACGTCAAAAACAACACTTATGTAACAAAATATAACAATGAAAGAGATTAACCTGATCTCCAGGTCGCTTTGAAATCCTTGCACCTCTTATGCTTCATACATTTTCACCACTATTCCCCCTCCCCCCATAATTCTTGTACACCATTATCTCTCACGCGCAGTTACTCACCACTTCCCACTGATTGATTGGAGAAAAGAGGACGGACATGGTCAGTTATATTCTGTTCTTACCTAGAAGAAGTCCACGCTCCACCGAATATAGACGTTTGAATCCAGCTCTAAAATTCATTTCACCTCCTTTTGAGGAAGCTTCGATCACCAATTACCCAGCCTAGTAAATAAAAAGAGACCCTTTTCTACTTCCGAGTCGCAGCCTTGTAAATGCAACCCAGTTACAGAGGACTTTACTTTGTCAACAAAAACCCGCATAATAGCAGCGGCAATTGATAGATTTTAGTATTCGAAAATACTATTTTTAAATATTAATAACTCGACAACTAGTACTTGTTTGCCGGAAGAAGTTTCAAAATAAGGTCTGTGAAAAGTATAAACATAAGGTGTCAGAAAAAGTTCATTATTTTTTAAATTCTAAAATCACCCTTCAGAAATGGGTTGAAGCTATTTGCTATTGGTGTGATGCAATTGATGATGCAAATCCTTGTTATTAAATATCTCAATAAAAACTATGGTCGATTTATATAGTTTTTTTAGTGCAACTAACCCAATTCAACTAAGTAGGCCTAGTATTACGGTATAAGTAGACGAGTCATGCTTTTGCACAAACTCAAACATCACAGAGTAAGATTGCTCCATTTCCAAATTTAATTTTGGGTTTTTGAAATTGTAAATACATCGACGAGACAATCCATAAAATACATGTAAAGACTCCAACAATACGACGCTGGTGCTTTTTTATCAATAATTCCAAAGCTAGTTAGGGTATGGGGGGTAAGTTATTTGAGGTAGACTGAGGTAAGTATCTTTGAAAGTGGCGCGATTACCAAGGGGTGATTTGTCACTGAATTTTTTGGCACCTCACCTGAGGCAGCCAAATGGTTTGCTTGGTTTGGCTGCCTAGTTGCTTCCTCAGTGAATGCCTTGTATTCACAAGGCTACGACTCCAAAAAGAAAGCACTCTTCTTGCTTAGTAGGCTGGGTAAATTGGTCATCGAAGCTTCCTCAAAAGGTAAAAGGAATTTTAGAGCTGGATTCAAACGTCTTTATTCGACGGGAGCGTGGACTAGTTTTCAGGGAATGAACAGAAAATATCTCTTTCTTTTTCGATTAACAAAATGCTACATTATATATAGTTTTTCTACTTAAACATAAGCGATAAAAAATTGACCCATCATCGTTAAAGAAATTTTTAAGGGAAAACTAACGTTAGCCGATTTTTCGACTTAAACATAAGCGACACAAAATTTACCATTCAGCGATAAGGAAATTTTTAAGGGCAAATTAAGGGCAAACTAACATAGGCGCTACAAAATTGACCAATCAGCTTTAAGAAAAATTTTAAAGGAAAGTTTACGTTAATTGATTGTTCAGAGATAAGCGTTACAATAGCTGATTTTTCAGAAATAGAAGAAGGAGCTACCACATTAAAACACTTCCACAAGTGGAAGTGAAGCGCAGTGTCATTTGCCGCAAAGTGGAGAGTTGGATCGGTGAAAACTCAACCAAAGACCTGAAAGAGGACATTATGAGAAGCAACCCGTGGGCGAAAGTCCGGGATATAATCAAATTCCGCGAACACACCCAAGTGTTTAAAATAACGTTCTCTACCACCGACACGGCCAGGAAAGCGACGACGGACTGGATCTTGGTCTTTTATATGAGGATCCCAGGAGAAAAAATACAGCAAGAGAGTTTTAATAGCGTACAGAAGTGCTTTGTATGATATAAACTAGAAGATCACACAACCTCGAGATGCCCGGACAAAAACAAACTGTGGTGCAGTGAATGCGCTACAGAAGGACATCGATTCGATAAGTGCAAGAGCACTAAGAAAAAATGTCAAAACTATAAAGGGGAACACAAAACCATGGCCCTGAACTGATCAAAGCGCCGATATATCATCAAAAGGAAGGAAGGAGAAGAGAAAAAATGCTAAGGAGGTGACATACGCTAGCGCCGCCAAGAAGAATGGGAAGGTAAAGACTACATATGCACAGATAAACATCACAGGAGACCCGAGTGCAAAGATTCTGATCTGCATTACTCACGCAAATGTGGCTAATGCAGTGAAGCCTGGCTGTTAAATCTAAGTTATCAATGCACTTTTAAAGCCAAACAATTTCCCTTCAGTGTATATGCATGTAGACTCTGAATGCTCCAAGGCATTTGAAGAATCAGTCTTCAGGAAAAACACTGTTATATCTGAACTGGAGGAGATCATCGAAGCTCCCTCATCGGAGGAATCTGAAGAGGACGAAAAAGACAAAGAAGAAAAAGCTGAAAATAAGGAGGGATCCTCCTCTTTAGACAACGATTAGGGCCTCTGCACCCGTACCTGAGCTACAAAGAGCAGGTTCAAAACCCCAAGTCCCCTCAGAAGAAGGAAAACCATGGGGACAGTAAAACGGCCCAACCAGCCCCCAAGAATAATAAGAAGCATAGGTAAAAACAATTCACCACGTTACGGAACGCACTGAAGATACTGAAAATTAATACCAACGGCTGGAAGACGAAAATGACTCTTTATGGAAGTGTATTCAGATAAATTGATGCAGATATCCTCTTAATTTCGGAACACGGGGTTGACACGCGTAGCTCAGAAATGAAAATCTGGAACTACGATATGTTGATCACAAATTATTGGCAGGAGCGGTTCGACGGTGCCGCTATTGCAATAAAAAAACGGATTAAATACAAGTAAATAAAAAATCTAGAAGAATACTACCTCGCCATTGAGGTCGAACTCGACATAGGAAAGTTGGTCATTGCTACTGGATATCAACCACAAGGAGAGACGTGTTACCACTTCACACTCTCACTGGCCTATTTGGCAGAATAACCTCTACTATATTAATTGGGGTTCTGAACGCAATATGACGAGAATCCGGTTACAGGACCTTAAACGGCATAGGAAGAAGCCTGGACCTATTGCTGTACAGAAATATTGCTCAGCAAATAGATCCCGACTTCCCCACCTTTGTCAGAGCAGGAAGTGCCACAAAACCAAACATCTCTCTGGCAAATCGTCAGCTGCCGTTCAATTACTACATGGAACCAGTCCAGGTACCATGTAGTGACCATATAGGGATCCTACTCAATATCAACAGGAACCCTATACAAGTTCCAGCTGTTGTCAGAACGAAATACAGTAGAGCAGACTGGACACGATTTGCGCGTCTTCTCAATTCCTACTATCCGCCTAACTTAGACGAGGCAATTCTCTAGTAGATTAACGAGGCACTCGACGACCTCAATAACCATCTCATCAACGCAAATAGGGCTTGTATCCCTA
Source organism: Ceratothoa steindachneri (assembly GCA_963969495.1). Taxonomy (NCBI): domain Eukaryota; kingdom Metazoa; phylum Arthropoda; class Malacostraca; order Isopoda; family Cymothoidae; genus Ceratothoa; species Ceratothoa steindachneri. The sequence goes on along the minus strand of OZ018319.1, from coordinate 51,709,386 downwards.
AATCCGAGTAAGGAAAACCTCTACCTACAGATAGACCGAATACATGAAGGATTTATACCGTGAGATGAATTCATTGTATGAGATCAACATCAGGAATGCATCAGTTCCTTCAATGTAACGAAGTAAAGAAATCAAAGAACTCAACCAGTTGATCCTCGAACAACAATAGAGACGATGAGATGATGCGATCGATAGCCTCGATCACGAAGCAACTCACAAAGAATTTTGGATAAAGATCAGAAGTCTCAAAGGGTCGAATGGGAAGAAGAAGATCGAACTACAAAAAGAAGACGGAAACATCGAAACGGGAGAAGGAAGAATTTAAGAGCTATTCCGAAGTGATTGGAAAAAGATCTTTAGTATAACTGAGGAGAAAAACCAAAACTATGACCTAGACTTTTAAAGCAACATCATAGACGAGCTTAACGACCAAATACACAAGACGCCGAGATTACCGAAGAAGAACTACTCGGCGCGCGCTTCGCTCATTCTGACAAAAAGCCCCAGGACAATTGGGGACTACAAATTTAAACTTTGAAAAGGCACCAGCCAGTGTCATCGAAGGGATGAGAATGATATTTAACGCCTGTCTGAACACGGGATACTTTCCAGATGCTTATAAAACGGCTAAGATGATTTTTTTTTGTTTAAGCAACGTTGAAGAAGAACTACCGGCCAATTTCACCTCTAGAATTTAGCGGGAAGCTTTTCTAGAAGATCCTCAACCGAAGACTGGTGTCACACCTGGAGAAAAACTTCCTCTACAACCCATACCAATTCGGGTTTAGATAAAAGCAAACTACAGCGATGCCGATAAATGTCATCACGGAAAAGTTTGCCCAAGCTATACGGAAAAGGAGTTATGCGGACATTTTTTGTCGGGGTGTATCAAAGGCGTTTGATAAAGTGTGGCAACAGGGTATGCAGTTTAAGATCCTACGGCTGCGCCTAAGTGAAAACTCAAAAAGAACTCTCTGTGACTATGTCATCGATAGAGCGGCGTATGTCAGCTTAGGTTGCACGGACAGACCGAAGTTTACGCTCAATGCGGGCCTCCCACAGGGGGATGTCTCTCACCCACTCTTTATTTGATATACACTGCAGATATACCAGCTCCTGTGTACCCCCTCTTCCATCAATATTTAATTCGCTGATGATTTCAGCCAGATAATCACTTGTTCATGGAGGAATGCGCCTTGGCAAGCTCGTATGATAGCGGCAGAAATCGAAAGATTGAACAACTACAAGGCACAATGGAAGATACGAACGAACCAAGAGAAATTCAAAGTAGACCCCATTGGTAGGAGACTACTCGCATATATTAGGTAGGTGATAGATGCTCTCCCTACACTATGGAATGCAATGTACTCAGAATGAAAATTACTTCATCCGGGTACAGAATGCACGTCAAAGATAGAATTTCTAAAGCTTCGGTCGCAGTCAGGACTATATATGTTTAGAAATCTACGTGAAAGCAACAAGAAAAGATATACAACTCTCTTGTTAGATCTACGTTGCTATACCACGCTTCCGCCCTCTTTTGTGTCTCAAAAACGCAAAAAAGGAGACTACAAACAGTGCAAAATAAATGCTTGTACCTAATCACAGGTAGACGTAGGCGGGAAGAAGACGCCAAGCAGACCTGCATAGGGAGGCGGGGATAACACCCACTAACAAAGTCATAGCAGAACGGACTCGGAAAATGCAAGAACTGTTTAATCAGGAGCTGGATGAGGATATCATTCAAATGATTAACCAGAACAGAAGAGCTATATGTCACCCAGGATTTCCAAGATCTGCTAACCTAGTGGCTGGCAGGGACGAAGTGCCGTTTTATGCATGAGGAGAATGTAAAAACCATAAAAAAATATGACCACAAACCAATGAAGAAAACAGACTCGATCCAAGAAAAATTACCGATTTTAACCAACGCACAACAAGCAAGACTATCAAACTAAACGTGTCGCGAAGAAAGAAGTTACGTTACAGCAGAGGTAGAAACTTCTATATTGCGCGTTAATTTCCTGTATGCACTTTACCTTTTATCGATTCTCGAAACCGTAGGAATGTTGAGCGAGCCACCTTTATCTTTGTCTACAGATTCTTTTCTCATTCTCATATTTTTCTTTTGTCTCTCCTTCTCCCTTTAGCTGAATACTTCTTTGAACACCATCTACAGGACTTTCCGGTATAGGAAAACTCCGGGGTTACCAATTTATAGGAAAATTCCGGGGTTAACAATTTATAGGAAAGGGATTTGGTGTTACTTAATTAATAGGTAGCAAAATTATAATGAAGGTGAATTAAGTTCCTGACTCCTTAAATGATTCTTCACGGTAACTTTGATTTAGGCTGGGCTTACCGAAGGTTTACAGGTAATCGAGGTAAGAAGGAATTTGAGAAAGGACGTAGCAAATATATTCTTTTTATTCTAATACGGACCTATTAAAGGTGCAAGCGGCACGTCAGAAAGTAATTTGCTGGCGACAAGCAGGTTTTCTATTCAACGCGAAGTATTGAATTCTGGAGAGACATGTATTAGGTTAATTAAACGGGTTCCGTAACGCTAAGATGGGAACGAATTAATTTTAATGTCTTAATGCTGACTAGATCTTAAATTCTTAATAACTCTTGATGACTTGTCTTACTGAATTGCTTGACTATATATAGAGTTTTATTTACTAGGGGCCGTGGCCTAGACTCGTACATGGGACGAGCCTCCGTTATTGAGTTTATTAGTTTCCACCCCTAGGGTGGAGCTACCGAACAGATGTGTGTGTCATATTTACTTACATATTCCAATAGTTTTATCTCTATTAAAGGATTCGCTTGTCACAAATCTATGTTGAAATTTCCTTTGTCCCGAGTCTGTATTTGCCCAAATGCTTTGTAGACTTCAGTCTTCTGATAAATCTATCCAAAGATGCGAATTGTTTGTTTATGCGTTTCCTCTTATTGACTCAGGTGTCTTGGCCTGATATCTGTTTTACTCGTTCGTATTTTGTGTTACCGCGCTTACCTCCAACGACCACTTGCCTCCTCTCTATTGATATACGTCGAGTCTTTCATGCCATATATATATATATATATATATATATATATATATATATATATATATATATATATATATATATATATATTATTCTTTATTTTCTATACAAATTTATATATGCAAATTAATATATACATTCTCATCTTTTTATTTTAATATTAGACAAATTATTTTATACGTGCGGAGTTTGTCAGGATTTAATAAGACCACCGCGCGTCCATTTTGTGGAGTTTCTCGCTGGGTCTATTGAATCCTGCAATTTGGTGCCAGTAGCCTACTTATTACATAACCCGAGCGCCACACCGGCTCTTTACCTTTCCTTTCGAAGGATGGCATATTAAATATTGTGCCTCACTGGAAAGAGAGGAGATGTGGACCTATTTTCGCTCGTTTTACAAGTCTAGCGCTAGATCAACTTTTGGCGACGCATAAGAAGTTTGAAAATATGCTAGATGTTTGCGTTGTTTGTCCGTCAACATCTTTTTCGTCCTCGATAATCCCTTTACTATCGAAGTCAATATCTAGAGACTTTAGGTATTGAAATGCCTTTGAACGATCTTACTCTCTCTGACAGACACCTCTTACCGTACCTATCCAAATTGACTTCTTTTTTCTGTGCATGTTCTTTCATCTCTTCTTTTGATATAGATCTAGTTTTAATCCGAATCTTTGATTATCCAGACGATTTTCAATGGAGAGCTATCACCCTTGCTCTCTGCTCTTTTAAATTGTTTCAATTTGGTGCCAGTAGCCTACTTATTACATAACCCGAGCGACACACCGGCTCTTTACCTTTCCTTTCGAAGGATGGCATATTAAATATTGTGCCTCACTGGAAAGAGAGGAGATGTGGACCTATTTTCGCTCGTTTTACAAGTCTAGCGCTAGATCAACTTTTGGCGACGCATAAGAAGTTTGAAAATATGCTAGATGTTTGCGTTGTTTGTCCGTCAACATCTCTTTCGTCCTCGATAATCCCTTTACTATCGAAGTCAATATCTAGAGACTTTAGGTATTGAAATGCCTTTGAACGATCTTACTCTCTCTGACAGACACCTCTTACCGTACCCATCCAAATTGACTTCTTTTTTCTGTGCATGTTCTTTCATCTCTTCTTTTGATATAGATCTAGTTTTAATCCGAATCTTTGATTATCCAGACGATTTTCAATGGAGAGCTATCACCCTTGCTCTCTGCTCTTTTAAATTGTTTCAATTGTCTTGTAGCTTTAATAACAGTGGCCACAACTTCTAACTTTTCATCGATCACGTTTTGAGAGGTTTACCATTTGTCTTTTGCCACAATGACGACTTCCTGTTGGCATTTTCGTCTCTTGAAGAATTAAAATGCAAAAGAGGACTAGACGGTATCACTTTATTTGTAGAATAAGGGTGAAAAATAGATGGTGTATAGACAGACATACTGTAAATAGAAAATATGATCTTCGACGTTCTTTCAATCCTTTTTATTAACAAGTGAACAGACACATAGGATTAATTAGAAGAAAGATCGACGATAAATGAATGTTTATTCTGTTAATTTAAAAATAACAAGTTTTGTGTAACGCTGTACTGAAGAAGAATAACGTGCCATAGAGAGGCTGTATTGAAGAGCAGGCCGCGGTACAACGACAAAAAGATGAAAACTAAATGGTAATTACTTTGGGCCAAAATGCAGCTTGATAGAAAGCTTTGAAAAATATTTCGAGCCGCAGCCATCACCCGTACCAAAATATGTACGAACAAAATTGGGTTGATAGTGGAATGTGAAGGATGGCCAGAAGAAGATATGCACTAAAAACTAATTCTTTAGCAAACGACCACAGATCTTTCATAGGGTATCAAAGTATAAGTAAATCCAACAGAAACTTGTTTACCCACACAATAAACTGAGTCGAAACAAGAAGTGTATAATTCTTTATTTAAATAATTTTGAATATGTTTACATACCATAAATTAATTACTTTCTTGCAGATACCTTCAGGATTTATTGAAATTTGTGAATCAAATTTTAAATTCCTAAAAATACAAAGAACCGTTAACAAATATGACTGGAAAATGTGAAGCGAACGAGTAGCTGTATAGTAATAGGAAAACAGTCGGCGATATTTTCAAAATCTTAGCCCACAATGTGAGCAGATGTTTTTTTAAGCTATCAAAAGACTTGGACCAAAGTCAGTTCACTTTTAAGTGTGCAGACCCCCTCTTTATAATCAGTGAGGTCGGTTACCCTCATCAAAAGCACGAGGAACAAGATTAGGTGAAATCCAAAGAGGAGTGTCAGACAACTTGCTTGATAAGCCAAAGTGAGGCATAGACTGCACAAATCGATAAAAGATGATCTGAAATTTGATCAATTCAATATTATTAAAATCTAGCTGCTTTCCAACCTGTTCGAATCAGTGGATGGATAAATAGTTTCAGATGGCTGCGGGGCAGTTCGCCAGATCTGTAAGCAAGCGGAAGGACCCGATGGCAGAGAGGCATTTGTTATTTAGGGGCTTCAAATTCATGATCGTAGAAGAGAAATCAAATCAGGAAATCCAACCTGATATGATGGCTCACGTATTGGTTGAAGCTTGAATGACCAAAACTAGCAGAACACTGGTCACCGAATGAAATAATCACCCGTTGGCAGGAAATAATACAACCAAGATTTATTGGAAAAAGACCAACAAAATCGATTCGAAATACTTTAAAACGTATCATAGAAAAAAATGGGATGAAAGGAGCTCTAGCATGAAAATGTTTTGGTTTGCTGGCAAAAACGATATATACAAGTATATTTCACGTCTTCATTCACCCCAGACCATATCAAGAAAAAAAGTTAATTTTGTTGAAAACACCCATATATAGGTGAGAGGATTAAGAGGATGAGGACAGTCAATAAAAAATCCTAACCTTGGAGAAATCTAGTTGGAGTTCTCGAAGTAGAGTTAGGAGGAAAGACCCAAACATTGCGGTTTTTGGCGTGTTCCTTTGAAAGTGCTATGGTCGCATGGTCAACTGGTGAGGAACGAGAGAATTGCATGCCAAAAATTGCCAAAATGAGAGAAAGCACCTTCGATCTGATGTTTGAGGAAACAAAAAGGTCTGAAATGTGTCTCATAATTTGTATAATGAGGTTTAAAACACGATCACCAACTACAGTGCAGTGAAGATCTGCTATAAAAAAAAATATCAGTAACCAAAGACTTGTTATAAGGAAAAATCGACAATTCATGCCCTTCCTGATACTGCTGTAAATTATGGATTTGGAGGTACATGCCAAACAGCTTTAGAGAAAACGTGCTCTAATTTATTGAAAATCAGAAAGAGAGCGAGAAAGAAAACTAGATGTTGCCAAGAATCATTAAACTACTGAACCAAATTCGTGCTGACATGTGGAAATTAATGAGCCAAGCAGCTAGCGCGGGCAATGAACACTTTTTATGGTAAAAAGATGGATAGCCTTAGTTTTAGAGAGCAGAGTGTTCAATGGGTGCAAAATACTTGTTTAGTCAGTGATGAAGCTTTGGTAGAAATTAACTCCCTGAAAAAATTGATTAAGTTGCTTAACCAAGGAAAGCAGTTCGAAATCTAAAATCCCCCGAACTTTGTAATCAGACGGATATATTTTGTGAGGGAAAATATGGTGTTCTTAAAAAGAGAGTTGTGAAACACCGAATAGGCACTTAGAATTATTGATCAGGATATTGTAATTTAAGTGACACGAAAGAATTGATTAATATGAGGAATATATTCGTTTAAAGACGAAGACGCTATCAATTAGAGGTCTTTGTAGCAAACGCTACGAGGTCTGACTACTATTGCGAAGACATACGGCATCCGAATCGCTTCGAAAGAGCAGAAGGGATCTGATTGAAAGCACAAACCAGATCGAAGGGCGGGGGAGCTTGGTGTGTGTGGAGTGGGATCTGTGTGGTAGACTCTGGCGTGGCAGGTATCGAGAGCTTGTAGGTAATAGGCCTACTTTTAGTCTTCCAGTCGAGTTCGCTCTGACTCCCAAAGTTTCTAACGGGGAATACACTTTTAGGCTGGGTTCCAGAAGGTGCCTCGGTAATTATGGATTAAAGGAAAGCAGCAATATCTAGGCTTTATTCTTAACTTGGCCATACCTAAAATGGGAGCAAGCGGAACAGTTCTAGTCCAAAGTGGCTGTGTGTAAGTTTTACATTAATATTAGGTAGATGAGTCTAAGGAGGCAGGACCTAAGGACAAGTGGCTAATTCGTGACGCTAATAATAACAAAATAGCAAGTAAGCTATACTAACAGACGAGTTAGCTGATTCTCTCTCTCTCTCTATCTTACTATCCTTCCTCTCTCTCTCTCTATTTGTGTTTAATATATAGTCCCCTCACTTCCAGGGGGCATGACATATTTTCATTGAACTGGGCGCAGGGAGGAGCTAATGATCTGAAAATATGCTCGTAAGTTCCTTCGTTGACCGTTGGTCGGAGTTACAAGAGGTATGTGCGTTTAATGAAACTACATATTTTTCCCAAGTTGGGCCTACATCCACTATCAGAAAGACCGTTTTCCATTTCACAGGTTCTCGAAAATTTTAACCGGTCTAAGCACATACCACCCTGTATTTGCTCATCTTGCCCCTGTTATCTATTATTGAGATCGTTTTGTCTTGCAGCTGCTTCCTAGCCGGCGTATGTTTGTGTGACCACGATGGAACTTTGGCTGTCCTCTTGCTTGACTCATACTTCTCTTAATAAATCTACAATTGTGGTATAAATATTTCTCTCTATTTTGAATTAGTTCACTACTTATTACATGGCATATTATCTCATTAATTAATGCGTGTACCCAATTTGAGGATTTCATAGATCCTCCGGGTGCCTATTTGTGGGGTTCCTCGCTGGGCCTTCCTATCCTGAAATTTGGGTGCCACATGCCTACTTTTCCTTGCAATTTTGAGTGTGGCAGGTGTACCACATTAAAAGTTTGTAAGGAAAAATGTTTAAAGGAGATGGTAAAGATAGAGAAAGTGAAAAAGTGCAGTAGACAAATGGCCTTAGATCCCCATGTAGGCATTAGGGCCAACGGAACACCTAATCATCTAAATGTCAGCCGTAGGAAAGGTGCTCATGCTAGACCTAGCAACCCCCTGTCGGCAATTAGTAGAAACATATAATCCGGAGGTAGTTGGTATGAAGGTTGTATTGGCTACTTTTCTTCAACCTTATACCATGTTGCATCATGGAGGGTTCATTGGAAAATAGATCCAAACAAATGATCTCATTCGAATTTCGGAGACAGATAATACTTTCCTTACTCAAATTACAAATTCAATTTGAAAGAGCAATACAATAAATTTTACAAAACTCATAAGGGACAGGACCCTATAAATTATAAATTAAAAACATAGGAAGACATGGGTCTAACCTTATTTAAGATGCCTTTTCTTTCTCATTTGAGGCCTAGAATTTGACGTAGGAGTCAAACCATGGGTATCCACAGTGTATGGCAATTGATGTGAAGCAATTTGATGCACTCAATATTAGTTAATTTCGATGCAATTGGAAGCTATGTTTCTACTAGGCTGAGTTCTTGTTCATAATAAATTTATAATTTAAGTTTATTTTAATTAGATAGATATTAAGGATTAGTCGATTCCACGTTTGAAGATGGTGGTATTCAAAACACTTCTTAATTCTTGGAGTAAGGACAAAGTATCTAATTGACAAAGTAGCGAATAGACAAAACATAGAACGATTGGGGATCATTGCGGTAATCAGTGATTTTTAATTTTAAAAATAAATAACTTTGAAGAAAGTTTGACAAAAATGATGATTTTATGACACTTAAGTAAAGTATGACTTAAACAAATAGTAAAGATTTAAAATAATTATTTTAAAGATAATACAGTTGCAATCAACAAAAAAGATAAATATTTTTACATAGGTGAGGATTACAATGCTTCAAAATAATGTAAATATTGAAAACAATTAAGAAATGAGATTTAAAATAAAAATAACAAATAGTTTTTATTTTCGCAGGGCACTTATAACTTTCAAAATATAACTAAATATTGTAGGTGATGGCTTTAAGATATTCTTTTTCAGAAGTAACATTTAAGTTGTTCGTTTACGATAGCATATTTTTTGTTCTTGCTTTCCCTTGCTGCAGTTGCTCTAAAATAATTACATTGTTCGCTTGTTCCAGGCGTAGTTTTCTCAATAGTTTATCCTCTGTAGGGTGGTAAATCATCAATCTTTTGTGAAAAGCATTATTCCACCCTTCAACTGAATTGTTTGTTCTTGACAAATCATTTGCAACTCTTTCGAAAACAGTCCACAAGTCAATATTAAATACTGACTTTGTTTTTCCCCCACTCTGAATAATACTTAACTATGTAGTTTCAAAAAACTATCAAAACTCTCTCAATTTTCATTAGTTCTTCATCACAAAATCCCATTAATTGATTGAACACATCGTAAACATTACTTAGAGGAACAGAGGCAAGCGCTTGCAGTTGTTTTATAATTAATGCGGTCAGTATACTAGGCTTGTAAGCTTAAGGTTTGTGTAGGGGAATCGTCACTTCCCTCCCCTCCCCCGTTCACTCTTGGTGCAGTCACAAGGCGGTTACCGCAAAGACATCCGTCGAAGGCATCGGCGGGTTCAGCGCTTAACCGCAGTGTCGCGCCGCTCGGCGAGCTGAAAGAACTAAAGGTCAAAATGTAAGATCTCCCCCAGGAGAGTGAGATCCGGTTTGACTTCGTGGGAAAAACCGTTTAGAAAAAGAACTCTCCTGGGGCCGTCCTAAAGCCCCTCCCCCCCTTACCACTCCCCCAGTAAGGGGACGAGGAATAAATGAGGAACTCTGATGAAAATCGAGGTAGTATATGTCAGTCTCTAGGTGACGAAGTCTTCGGATCAAACCGAACTACCGAGACTGGAGAGGTAGAGTACTTAGCTCGCCAGACCAAGAAGTACTTTGCAAGAGAGGCAGGGCTAACTACCTTAAGGGGCTAAGAAGAAACTCATCCTCGAGCTAGTCCTAGGTTATCAAACCAAAAGATAAGTTAACTTTGTTAAGTTCAACTTACTCTCGCCAGAGAGACTCCTCCTATCCTGTGCACCTTAAACACCAGAGGTATTCCTCGTCCTTGAGGAATTAAGAAAAGAAGAAGGAAAAGGCTCCCCCCTCGAGCCCGTTACTCGGTGGCTACACCGAACTCTTAGTTAACTTGGTAAGGAACCAAGTTCAACTTATTCTCGACAGAAAAATCCCCCTCCGTTATACTCGCCCTTGAGGAAGACTGGAACTAAGAAAAAGCTCATCCTCGAGCTAGTTCCCGGTTACCAAACCGAACGTTAAGTAATTTATTCTCGCCAGAGAAATCCCCCTCCGTTATCCTCGCCCGTAAAGAAGACCCTTCCTGAGTTCAGTCCTCGTCCATAAGGAAATAAGTAACAAAGGAGAAAAGCTCCTCTTCGAGCTCGTTACTCGGTGGTCACACCGCACTCCAAGTTAACTTGATTTAAGAACCAAGTTCGACTCACCCTCGCCAGAGAGACCACGACTGCCTAGGTGTTGCATAAAGCACCGTATTTGTTCTCGTCCTTGAAGAACCCCACCCTCCCCGGAAAAACGTCTGAAACCCCCAGCTGCCACCCTTACCAGACGGCACGCGTCGTGAGTCAAAAACATTTCTGAGGCCTTTAAACTCCAGATGAGTCCGTAAGCCTAATTCTTATATTATTGTTGTGTGTAGAGAAATTATCCAATTTTTGTGGGTAAACTAATTTAATTAATTCTTGTTTAGGATAATATTCAGAGTATTGCTGTAATTAATGTTTAGATGTTGTGTATTCAATAGTTAAAGTTAAAATATAAGTTTATTTTGGGATTATTTGGCGTTTCTCTCGATATCCTTACGTGTTTCGGAACGGCTCTGTTCGTTAAGATATTCAGATATCAATATATATTAGACACTCTTAGCACTCTTAGAATAGAAAAAAAGGGGGGCCTTCTACGACACACTATTATAAAAGTGGTGTCAGGTTAGTAGGATTTTTATTAGAAGGAATTCTACGACAGTTTGCATTTTAGTCCACGAACACTGCCCAAAATGAAAGAAAGAACTATAGAATGAAGCTTCAGGAAGAACTGTATTTATTTGAATGAATTCTAAGAGTTCAAAATCAACTGTGAGTAAAAGACGATTTAATTCATATGTATGCAAAGCCATCTTTTATGTGACTTAAAAATTTAAATGTTTTGAGCTTTGAATATACTTTCACTTTGTGTTTATTTAACAATAAAAAAGGTTCGCCTCTTGTTGTTAGAGTCAAATCTTCTTCCGTTAGATTAGAATTGCGAATCCTTCTTATCCTCCTAGAGAGAGATTCCTAATTTTGGAAGCCTTCCAACGATGTCAACTGTAGTATCACTTGTGTACTGATTGATTAAAGAGGAAGAAAATGATTCAGAGTGATGAGCATTGTCTTTAATATTTCCTTAATTTATATACCTTCATTTTGAGAGCTATTAGGCAGATACAATGTTCTTTAGGTATATTGATGCTGTCTTCTTCGGTTTTTGCTCTACCTTTGTAAAAACATTGATTTTCGCATTTCCAATATATTCGGCTATTCATCACTTTGTCGACGTGTTATGCGTTGCCTTCCTTTATGAGTTTCTTTCCTCTCATTTGCGTCTTTATAATTTCCAGTTTGAATGGTATAGCGAAATTACAAACGTAAAGGTTGAAGGAATAGATGGGATATCAGTGAATGAAGTGCCTGGCTACTGGCGATGCGAGATTAGAAAATGAAAATGAAGTGAAGCATGGTTAAGGGTAATATTTATAGTCAAATAAATACAAGGGAGGTCAAAGTTTTGTGATGATTAGAGTTAAATTTTAAGTATGGTGAATTTGAGTGAAAATCCCATGGATGTAATTCATGACGACCTAGGAAAATTCCTGGAGAATTATAAGTTTGAATTCAAATAATTTAAAGTGAGTTTCACACTTGTCAAATTTTAGATTCAAGGAAATTTATTTAAACTTATTCACCTGGAATTTATTGGAAGCGCATTATTGCCTCTTAATCCGTATTAGAAGCTCGGAATTTAAGGGTGATAACGGATTCTAACACGTTCGAGCGAAATTCCTTATATTTTTAAGAGCTTTATCTGATAAGTTTGTGATCTAATCTTATCTTATCTGGCAAGCTTGAACTATTAATGTTTTAGAAGGTTTATTACTCTAGGTAGAATTCTCAAAGGGATTAGCGCTTTCAACACAGCTATATGATTTTGCCGATTTACTTATCCCGAAACTTCACAACATAAATAAATTGCCCAACGCGATTATTCAAAGCTTCCAAAGTTTTCCCTCCTAATTTAAATCCTCCCTAAAATAAAAAGAAATCCTACATATAATAAATTTTAATTCTCTTAAATCAAAATTTCGCTAGCCCTTCCTTCATTTGAATAAATTCTAAGCGTTCAAAATCAACTGTTTGTAAAAGAGGATTTAATTCATAGGTATGCAAAGGAGAGTTTCAAACCTTTAAGGGATGGGTGCTTTTGCTATCAAGCTGCACTTTTTTGAGGCTTTTTATTTCTAAGTGTGGACTGACAATTTGACGTGAAACCCGAACTACGGGAAACATGAGCAAATTAAAAGTAGGGCGATGATATATCTGCCTAGGTACGAAGTTTAGGCTAAGCAAACGAAATTGCACATAAGCTTTTCCAAAAACACAGAGTGATGGGTATAAAACATTGTCCCATTAGAAATAACCAACACCCGGTTACGAAATAATTATCCATATATTAGCTGAAAAAATTGTTTTATGAACAAAACCAAAATGAGTGGTAAAAACGAATTTCATTCCAATGACTAATTTACGAGTATCATCAATTTAAATTTTGACTGTTTCCTCAGTAAGCCAGGGTAGTTCGAGAGAGTGGAACGGTACGTCGCTTTTCGGAATTATTTCATTTTCCTTTTGTGGTTGAATCATATAAGAAACGCGTTATCTAATTAAAGTGAAATAAGTCCGAAACAGTGGTGGTGGAGATGAGGAATTCTCTCCTAATGAAAAAAAAACAAAAACCTCGAAGAAAGGACGTCAAAAGGACTGGGAAGAGCCCTGATTTAAACCTGAGAGGAAACCGATGGAAGATACTAGATGAGAAGTTCTATTTCGGGAACCGATGAAAGTTGAAAATCTTTGAAAAAGAATAGAAGAAAAAGGAAATAAAATTACCTCCGAACAATGCAACAAATTGGGAAGGCCCTGCGGCCGAAAGTGTGATTAAGCCATTTATACCAAGGGCCTGCATGTTTCTTATTCTTTTTTCAATATCCTATGAGATAATTATGTTGTTTTTCGGTAATGAATGCACTCATACTCGTCTTTTTTAGTTTGAGATGCATCATTTCTTCCATTATACATTAATTTCCTCATAACTTCTTTTTAGCCACTTTTCTATGAAATGAAAATTTGATAATATTAGAGTGGTCAAATTTCAAAGAATATTTTTAATTATCATGGAAATTAAAAGAGCATTTTCAAGAAAAGAGAGACTTGGATATTTTGTTCTCTAGTTTTGGAGGGTAATGATGTGAAGCAGAAAATCCTTACGCCCTCATTGTGGAGTTTGTACCTTTTTTTAGTTATTTTGGACTTCCAGAAGACTGATTTTGCAAGGAAGAAACACCCTTTTCACAATTTCACTACTTTCTTTCGCGTACATCTTTAAAAAAATTCGGCCGATAATTGTTGTCCATCGTTTTAGATTTTAACTTAATTAAAACTACAAAGTAACCATAGGCACATATCTTAATGTTTTATTATGATTTATGGGTAGTTCATATGCTTAGTATCGCCAAGAATAGGACAAGAGGTCTCGTAGCTTTCCTGGAAACGAATCAATATGTTGCCCGTGGCTTGCGAAAGGAAGAGAGAGAGAGAGAGAGAAGAGAGAGAGAGAGAGAGAGAGAGAGAGAGAGAGAGAGAGAGAGAGAGAGAGAGAGAGAGAGAGAGAGCTACAAGGAGCTGCAAAGAAAATAAGTACTTTTGGCGCAATCCTCGAGGGTGTCCGTTGGCTACCTCGAAGATCACTCGCAAGGATATTAACGGTGATTTCGCAAGACTTTATCTAGACTTGACTTGAACTGGTCAACAGATTCACTGTTGACAACTTTCGTCGGAAGTGCGTTCCAACTACCACCAGATACTGTATGTGAAGAATTTCACACACAGATCACGGTGGTATCGCTTCAGTTCAAGTTTGTAGCCGTGATTTCTTGTTCTCCCCTCGCTGAGCTGGAAAATATCCCCGTAGTCCAGTCTGTCGAAGCCTCGAAGTATTTTAAACACTTCGATAAGCTGAGCACGTAGCCTCCGGGTCTCCAGTGAGAACATATCTAATTCCTTTAATCTATCTTCATAACTTTTATGGCTGATAGAGGGAATCATTTTGGTTGCCCTGGCTTGGACGCTTTCCAATCTCGCGATGTCCTTTCGAAACGAAGGACTCCAAAATTGTACGGCATACTCCAGGTGCGGTCGGACGAGGAAGTTGTACAGATATAGTACTATCTCTTTGTTTCGATATCCAAACTGTCGCTTTATATACCCTAAAATCCTTTGGGCTTTCTTCTCCACCTCAATACACTATTTTGAGAACTTGAGGTCACTGGCTATAGTTACACCCAAGTCCTTCTCAGTGTCGGTGGATTGAAGAGCAGTGCCCTAAGGATATAGATTATTGGGGATTTCGGTTGCCGATATGCATCACTTTGCATTTGTTTACGTTAAAAGGTATTTGCTACGTATCAGACTACTTCCCAATCTTTCGAAGATCATCTTGCAGGCGGGTAGTATTTCCATCCTTTGCAACATTCATACCAAGCTTGGTATCGTCGGCAAATTTGGAAATCTTGGCAACCATTTCATCGTCCATGTCGTTGACGTAGATGATGAATATTAGTGGTCCCAGGACACAACCTTGAAGCACTCCGCTAGTAACGGGCACCCACTCAGAAGCCTGTCCATTCACCACCACCCGTTGCCGTCTGCCATTTAGACAGTTCTCTATCCAGAATGCTACTTTTCCGTCTATGCCCAGCGCTCGCACTTTCCAGAGAAGGCGGCGGTGTGGTACCTTATCAAAGGCTTTCTAAAAGTCTAAGTAGACCACATCCACCGCTTTGTACCGATCGTGGTCACTGAAGACAAAGTGGAAGAATTCCACAAGGTTCGTCAGGTATGACCGTTGCCTTGGGAAGCCGTGCTAGAAACTCCTCAGTAGCAGGTTTGACTCTAAATGAGACGTCATTTTGTCCACCATGATGCTTTCCATGAGTTTACTGACTATCGAAGTCAGACTGATAGGTCGGTAGTTCGACGGTTGGCTACGGTCTCCTTTCTTGAAGATAGGAGTCATCTCCGCTTCACGCCAGTCTTTAGGAACGCATTCGGTCCGGAATGACATGTTGAAGATTGCGCTCAGGTGTCGTGACACTTGATCGCGCACTTTTTTCAACACTTTAGGGAGAAACTCATCCGGGACAGGTGACTTAGTTTTTCATTACGTCAGTGATCTTCTTTTTTATTTCTACTTCGGTGAAGTCCATTTCCTCCAGCTTTTCCCCCGAGTAGGAATTTGCTGACTGGGGGATGGAACGACACTCTTCAGTAAACACTGGAGAGAAGTAGTCGTTGAGGAGGTTAGCATTTTCTGCATCTGAGTGCTTTAATGTCCCCTCCTCATTCCTGAAAGGGCCAATTGTTCGACGGATTGGTTTACGGCTCTTTACATATCCAAAGAACTCCTTGGGATCCTTTTTTACAGAGTCTCGCCACTCGGAGTTCCTCAGACCGCTTAACCACCCTTATTCTGTACTTCACTCTTCTGGCTAGCCTCTGGTATTTGTCAAAGTCACTTGAGATCTTCGATTGCCGGTACACATTTCTCTTCTCCCTAAGCAGTTGGCAGATTGCTCAATTAAACCACTTTGGTTGAACAGAAGACCGACGGGAGCATTTCGGAGGGATGAAACGCGATTGAAGACTCATGAATGTGGCTTTGAAACTGTTTCACGAGTCTTAAACAGCCTCGCACACTTCTAGCCTCGCATCAGTCAGTCCAGCACGTAGACCTGTAAAGTGTGCCCTTCTCAAATCAAGTTTCCTCGAGTTGCTAGTTGCTGACCCTGCCTTCGAGACTTTGACTACAAATCTAATTTGTTGGTGATCACTGCCACCGAGCTCTTCGCCAACAGAAAGGTCTTTAACGATGTCATCCTCAGAGGTGTAAACCAAGTCGAGGATATTGCCTCCTTTTGTTGGTTCTCTTACCCATTAAGTCAGGAACCCGTTGTTAGCAAACTCCAGGAGAAGTGCGTTCTCGCCACAGGGTTCTCTGGTTTCCCAGTCAACTTGTGTGTTGAAATTACACATGGCGATACACATTCTGTCTTCGACAAGTTCTCCTAGTAGCTGATACAGATTTCTGTCCTTTTTAACGAGTTGGGCCGGATGTCTATAAGCCATCAGGGTCCTGTATTTGGCAGGATCTATCTCTAGGTCAACACCTAGTAGTTCATGGTCGGATACGATGCTGCAATCCGTTGAATTAAGAGTATCCTTACATACAACATCACACCGCTACCCTCTCTCTCTGGCCTATCTTTCAGGAAGAGCTGGTAACCTGGAATCGTGAATTCACCTTCAAAATCTCTGCTTGAGGTTTTTATCCACGACTCCATTATGGCCACCATCTCAAGTTCTTCTGTTGCTACGAGGCCACAGAGCTCAAGAAACTTGTTCCTGATGGACCTCGCATTAAACAGAAGAACTTTCAGGGAGTCCCCGAATGTAGGACTCCCTACTCTCTTCCCTTTCCCGGCTTGATTGCTGGAGCGGTGCCATTCCTCTTTGCGACCTACGATAAGGTTGTTCCAGGAGTGACACAGGCGTACTGGCGTATGTCCGCCTTCACTCTAGTCCTGATACTACTTAGGGTCCGTGTAGTGTACGGCCTTTCCTTTAATTGATAGATGTACTCCATCCTTTTGTTAGAGATCATTTTTACCATAGAAGGTGCGGTAAGGGTCCACAAAAAAGATCCCCTCCTCCGTACACAAATATCCGAGGCGTCGATAAAGGGAAACGTTCCTCGAGTGAGCGGCGAAACCAGCAGTGAGGTAGAGTTCTGCTCGAAAAGGATTCGCCTAACATATGAGAATAGAGGTCGTCCGTGAGGCAAACTTACATTGCTGAGCTTTTTGAATTTGTGGTTCGCACTTTCCTCCAGTTTTTTAATCTATTTAGTTAAAATAACTACGGTAATGCTACAATCATATACTACCCTCGCAATAAGATGCTGCACCTTATTCCGAAAAACAAATTCTTCATGCTTTGCTTAATGTTGTATGCCTTTATATCTGAAAATCTTGGATTTGGTAAAATTGGTCATGGTATACTTTCAATGTTTAAAATGGTTCTCACGAGTGTAGTACTTTGGAATGCACAATACTAGTGCTAATCCACTACAGTTTACAAAAAATAGAATAAACGAAATGATAGAAATAAAATATAAATGTTAATTTGCATTACCATAGACCCTCGTTTATCGCGGGGATTAGGTTGCAAACCCACCCGCAAAAAGCGAAAATCCGCGAAGTAAAACTATATATTTATTTTGCTATTTATATATATTTTAAGCCCTTATGTAGCCTCCCCACACTCTTAACAACCTTTCCCATACTTTGATAAATACTTCCTATGCTCTTAAACAATTTCTACACTCGTAATGATACATAATCTTTACTTACTGTACTACAACTTGAATGACGATGACGATGATGAATTTTGTGTGCAGTACGGATGACGATGAAGATGAAGGTACTGACTCCACAGCCAAGAAGAGCACTTGCAGCTCTTTTGGAGGCATCGTTTCATAAGGCTTCGTCAGGTGGTGCAGTATCCTCGGCCGCGTCAGTAGCTTCTGTTTTCACTGAAGGTGTAGGCGTAACTGGTGGCGTTCTTCGAGGTAGGAACATGGTTATGGAGAGTTGCTGGCGCTGTTTTTTCTTCTGGGCAAGAATGGATTTATACACTGACATGGATCCGTCTATTGAATTTGCAAATTGCAATGAACGAATCATCTGGGGGTCCCATTCTTGAGCCACTCGCTGAATTTCTTTAGCCATTCTGACCATAGCTGCAAGGCGCTCGAGTGTAGGCCAACCTCTTCTTCAGTCCCTGGTCCCTCTTGTTCCTCTCCCTTTTCTTCTCTTGCAGACTTTGTCATCTATGTCAGGTCGTCATCTGTCAACCGCTACAAGTGTGTATCTACTAATTCATTTGTCCTCGGCAGTTATGTCACCGATGCCATCTCCTCTTAGCCTTCTTGCCAGTCTCACAGCCTTATCAACTGCAGGGTGGTGGACTTCGTCAGGAGAGAAGCCCTTGTAACCGTGGACCACTTTTGGCCACAATTTCTTCCAACCCACATTTAAAGTTTCTGTCTTTATGGCCTTAATTTATTACGCGATGTAATAACCATCTTCGTGGTCTTGTTAAAAGAAACAGCAGCTGTCGGCCTTATGTTTTTTTTTATCTTTCTTTATGTACCGCACCGATGATTCATTAATACCGTAATGACGGCCAACTTCTGCGTAGCTTTTTCCTTGCTTTAGCATGTCCAGCAGTTTCACCTCTTCAGTGATGGTTAGCATCTTCCTCCTGCACTTAGGATCACTTCCAAAAGGCATAGATGATGTAGGACTTTTAAGTGGCATCGTAGCAATGTTAAAATCATACTTAAGCCACAATTTCACGGTAAACACAGAACCGGAAAATAGTGAGCACGTATACGTAGTGAAAAAGGTGGGTTAAAACTGGGCAGACAACACGGCGAGATGCTGAATGCGCGGGAGCACATCAGAATGATGCTATAGTCTCTGAGCCAATCAGTGGCTAGGATACACAAGACCACATTATTGGTCAGCTCCCATCCATCAACCAATAGAACGCTTTGTACGATCTTATGTAGAGTAAACGTATTACGTATGTTATTTATTTTAATCTTTTAATTATTTTCTTACTTTTTTAACTGTCTTTAATTTTCATCAACCAATATACAGTACTGATAAATATACGCGCCGCAGAAACCGGCGATATGGCGAAAACGGCGTTGCGTACTGCGCTTTGAAAACCCGCAAAGTAGCGAGTCCGTGAAAGTCGAACCGCGAAGTAGCGAGGAATTACTGTACTACTAAATACTAAGATAGAGTGCTAATCTACTAACAATTCCTTACAAACGAGCATCGTATCACATAACTAGCAATTAGAACTGCCTTTTGATGACGAAGTGTGTGTTTGTATGTGTGTAAGAAAGAGAGGTTGCAATTTTGTAATTTTTAGGCATTACATCAATTCCATAAGTTCGTGCGGGATTGAAAATGTTTATTTTGATCTATTCGGTAGCCACAACTATTATATATAATCGATTATGTAATTATCATCATTCTTTAAAACATCATTAGTGCGTCAATCAAGATTTTTTAGTAAATGAGTGAAAGGAAACTCAATTTCTATTTAAAAAAAAATTATTTAGCTTTGATCTCTACCCTCCCTTTAGACGTTTTAACGGTAAAATCGTTTGTATATATATATATAGCCATAAACATAATCACTTAGGTTCTCCATCCATCGCTCAGTTTTTCAAGGTTGATTAGACAGCAAGCGGTCTATTGTTGCGTTAAGAAACAATTCCATTCTTGTCAACATCATCTAATAGTTTATGAGATTTGATGTAAAAGTTCTGTATCACAGTAAAAATGGGAGTGAGAATTTTTAGAATTGATTATTATCAAAGAACTTCCAAACTGTAGTACATGAGAACATTCGTTTTGGACCAGCACTGGTCTATTTTTTTAAGCTTCCAAAAGATTGTATCTAAATTCACCTTGAATACTTCCCCTTTAAACATGTGGTATTATTTATAAACAAATCAACTATTTTGATTAGTGAATTTTTCAATCCTTGGAAGTGCAAATTGATATTTAGCTCGGATTTTGATACAACATTGAGCTTTCTTCATTACCTGCATTTATTATTGCGATATCAAATGATTTCCGTCCAAATCAATTTGTAGCGAATATGAAAAGTAATTTTAATGATAAATGTTTTACTCATCTTAGTCTTCTGATTAAAAGTTCAAAATATTGTGAGACTGGAGATGGAATTGGATGGGACTTAAGAAAGTATCTTTTTAATCAATTACTTTCAATGTTATTCCTATATTTTGCATTTATTTTATAGAAATTGGTGGTTGATAAAAACTATTTATTCGTCTTCGTCATGATTTCCTTTAGATTACATTTATAACTTTAAAGTGGCTGTTCAACTGATATTTTAAACTATTTATACAGTTGCTGGTAGCAATCTCGTCGGGGTACGTTTGTTTCAAATGGAGTGAATATTATATCAACATGGTCGAGTCTTACAAATCTAGTTATATTTGCCTCTAAGCGGTCTAGTACCTAGTGATTACAAGTTTAAGTCCTAAAGTGTCTTTACAAATGATTTGAGTTTTATGCCGGTTATCACTTTAGGGAAAACGAAGCGACACTTGTTTCATCCTAATGACAGATTTTCCTAAGGTTAAAAGCCAAAATCGATTGATTACTCTAAATAAGGATACAATAAAGCTTGTACCGCCGTGAGAAAAATCAGCATAAAAGTTTGACGCTTTGTTTTTGTTCATTCTTCCCCTCTCTCTGTCTCTGCCCCTCTCTCTTCTTCTCTCTCACTCTCTCTCTTTCTCTCTCTCTCTCTTCTTCTCTCTCTCTCTCTCTTTCTCTCTTCCACTTTTCCTTAATATTGAAGATCTGGAATTCTCATTCAACTATCTCTTTATTTTCTATCTAATTAACTAACTTTTTTATCAGGACTTCTGATCAATCTATATATCAAATGAATTAATGTACAGTAATGAATTGCACAATGTAACATGTAATCTTGATTGCTTGGTTGCAGATTAAAAGTCGAGTTCACAAAATATGTGTGTTAGCTTTATCAAGAAAGTCATTAAGATTCAGAATAAGCAAGTTTTATAAACTTTAGACAAAGTCTTCCAGCAGCAATATAACACATGTTGGAATTGAATTAAAATACTTTATTATTTTTTTACCGAAAGAAACTAAAAGGCAAAATTTTCATACAATAAAAAGGCTTAGTCTCCATATAGTTAATACGAAGAATAAATGAAAATAAAAATAACCACTAATGTTGGAGACACTTGGGGGAGTTCGCCTTTGGCAGCCTTACTTCCTTTAATCTCTGCTTTGCTTTGAGATATTCAAGAAATTTGGAAGTTCACAAACCGCATCCTCCAAGGTTAGTTTGAGAATCTAATGAAGTCATTCATCAACCATTTTCAACTTCATGATATAAACTTTCCGTTCTAGTCTTGACTCACTCTCCCCTAGGTTGGTGGTTCTTAATTCATCATACTCAACCCAGTTATCATTAGACTTTAAAAAAGCTGCATACTGGCCTGAGTTTAATTGCGCACCAATATGATCAATAATTGCCACAAATTCATATGTTTGCATGCCTTCTTCGGTCTGTATTTGTACATCAGAAAATGATGTTGATTCTGCATCAATCTTTGTGGAAACCATTCTTCGTCCCAAATTCAATGAATTCCAAACTTTTAAACTAAATGATAAGAAAATCTGGGGAACCAAGTAAAGTTGTGAGTTTGGAACATGATGTGGCTTGGCAGGCATTATATTTTCTATCAATGTCATTTTCATTAGAGGTGAAATATTTTTGTATAACATTTTTTGCATTGGATTTGGTATTTCTTTCCGTTTCTCCTTTTCTGTTTATAATTTGAATTAGAGCGATAAATATTGGAGTGGTGATGATGAATTCACCTTGAAAGCCTGCACATAAGATTTGCTCCTCAATTTGATGCCACAAACTCGATAAAGATGGAATTATTTGGAGAAGACTAGACATACATCGTGCTGCATCGTGGTGCTTTTCCAGTTAAATGGGTGATGTTATTCCCATTACTCTTAGCATAAGGTGTTTTAAAGGCATCTTCCTGTTAACATTAGACTCTGAATCTGTAACCAGATGACCCACATCCCATGTTGTAGGTGTTGCAGATGTTGTAATCTTATTAAACAACAGAGTTGATATGAATAGATCATGAGTCTGTACATCCACCAAACTCATGGAATTCCACTTTAATTTTAAACAGTGAATGGTTGCCTGTAAAACAGAATTAAACCAACAGTGAGGCCTTGAGTTGTAAAACTTAGGAAACTGTACTCTTGGTACTACAGAGAGCCTATCTTCTTCTTAGGTGATGGTATGTTTCTATTTGCTGAGACGTTTGCCTAGAATTATTGGAGTTTGTGGGAACTGTGCCTGGAAATTCATTTACATCACAACGTTCATCTAGGAGGGCATGGAAATTAATTAGTGAGACTAGAGACACCTTTAAGTTTGCTAAATTTAGTTGCTGCAAAGTGATATCACCAGCAGAGAAGAGAAATTTACCAAACTCAATGGCACATCTGCTGTCAAACTTTTGAAACATCTTAAAGTGATTTTTGCCCTTGGGTTTTATGTAAAGTCTCTAGCGGCGAAATTTGACCCTAACCAATTCTATTCTTGAGATCAATTTGGTGGATGGAAGCTTTATATTTTTGGCTAGGGTCAGAAATGTGGCCATATAGTCGAATTAATCTACACAGTGGATCTTAAATTACGAATTTCGTTCATCTATCGTTCATTAATCAATTTTCATCATTTGTGTGATTAGTATATGGCCTAACCATAATTTGTTTTAAATAGAAAAGACGTGTTCGTGTCTCCTCTTCTTAGTGACGTAAGACTGAAAGCGTTTGAGTTTAGTAGCTAATTTATAATAAATTTGTATTCAAAGTGAGAAAAATTAAAAAATGATTTTTCTCTTCCATATCTGCGTGTTAGGGCGAAAGTCTACGGGATTCTGAACCATACTTCTACGTTATTTTGAATTAAAAAATATTAAACAATTCTCACGGCTAAACTATTTAAGCTAAAGCCATGTGCTTGGTCTCATTAGCTAGCAAATTATTTAAAATCTTTTGGTGTTTATCTTGTAGATGGGATCATTAGAATCCAATGATTTCCGAAGATTCCCCCAACTCCTAAAGCAAAAAGGAAAACCTGATTTCTCCACTAGGACAAAAATTGGCATAAGAAAAATTAAAACTTTCCGCCGATTTTTTCGATAAAGGTACTGTTTCAGCAAATAAATCTGGGAATATTTCTTAGCTTTGTATAAAATATCCACACAGATTTAAAATTTAAACTCTTAGCTAAAACCTACTCTCAATCTCTTTGTGAGGGAATGCCCTCGAAGGACCACCGTGAGATGAAGCCCCTTGGAGATACCCCTCTATTATTTCAAGACCACGTGAGCCAGCGTGAGAATTTTAGAAAGTCGAGGAAGAATCCGTCACTCGCTTGATCACCCTTCCCAGCTGTGTTTGTTTTCAGGCGTCAATCGTCCTCCCCTCACTTGCGATAACGCCATGCGTGGCGATATTAACCCTACCGTCATATCGCGAGGCGAGTTTGATCGTCTGGGATGACGCGTTATCATGAATTGTGTTTGCTTAGACTGACGCCAAGAAATCCTTGGGGACAACAAAGACCTGAGGCGTCTTGCAGAGCAGCCAACCGGGAATTTAACCATAATCTCACCATCTTTCGTGGAGATTTCCAGCCCACCCTTCACTACACCCAGACTGCCGTTCCTTTCTTGTGACTCCCCCGTAACTCGTCGTCGTACTTCGTCAAAGATTTCGTCAGCAGCTCTACCATCGTTAAGCTTTGGCCCCTGTTTAGAGGAAAGCTATTGAGCCCCCTTCTTCCCGGAGAGTTATGCGGCCCTCTCATCGTCACCACCCCTTCAAGATTCCCGTCTTTCGAGACTGAGACTCCCGGCGGGATCAGCAGAATAATCTCAAGTTGAGATTACGTCTCTTTGGAGCAGAGAAAATCTCATTCTTTATCAGGAGGTAATCCAACCCCATCCTCCATTCCTCTGAGTCAGAACTCCCCGAAGTATCTTCTTGAAGACCTGCGCCGTTGTCTTCCACCCCTCATCCAATTTGCCCGCGCTTGAAGGTAAAGCGATCGTGTATGGTCATCCCCAGATTACCTCGTTAATCTTCACTTAATTCATTTAACTACCATAATTAATTTTTTCCCCTTTTGTATATATATATATATATATATATATATATATATATATATATATATAAAAATTTCCCCTTTTAAAAATATATATTAACATTATATTTTTGAGTATTGGCTTTATATAGCATTTGAACTGCAACTTAGGAAGCAATTAATTTAAACCCGGTCAACCGTAATTCACATTCTTTATTAATCACCAGACAGCTGGCCTGTGGCCATCTTTCTGCCCGTACCTGTGTAAGATACTGAGCGCCAAGCTAGTCTACAGGGGTAAAGTTGTTTTTTTTTTGTTTGAAAGAACCCTTTTTCTTTTCAAGTTACCCCCCTAAGTTAAGTTGTTCAGTAACCAGTTTGCCAAGTTCGTTCAAGGATATATATCCAAAGAAAGTGGAACAAATTCTTCTCTTTTTGGTTGTTCATTTTTTGTGGTGACCATTTTTTCCCAATTTTATTTTCGTTTTGTGTGTGGGTTTTTTTGGGGGATGATCTCCCCTAAAACCCCCTACTAATCACAGTTCAAGATTAAAAGCCTGTAATCATTGGTCAAATAGAGATCAAGTTTGACTTGCTTTCTATGTTATTTTCTTTATTGCATGCAATCTGTGTGTAACAAAATCTCCTTAGGATATTTGATACGATCATCAGGGATTCAAGCAATAATCTAGTTACATATTTTCAGGAGGAATAAAGAAATGATAGGGCAGTAAAAAAAGAACAAAGAGAATCTGAAAGGAGAACAGAAAAGAACAGAGATAAGCTGAAGAGAGAAGAGAAAAAGAACTAAGCAAAGCTGAAAAAGAACAAGGAGAAGCAGAAGAGAGAGAGTGAGAAAGAATTCGTCAGCATAAGAATGAGCTTAGCAGGAATCATTTCGAGACCATTTCTGTTATCTTGAGATTTGAATCGCCCCCAAACCCCTTCGGCAAAGTTGCCAGTGTTTAAGGACGGCGAGGATTTCAGTGCCTACTTAACCCACTTTGAAAATTTTTTCGAAGTGAACCACTGGGATATTAAAGCCAATGGAGTCGCTCGACTACCTCCTCTCCTTAATACTAACCTGCGAGAAATCTTTGTTTAACTCCGGCCGAGGCAATTCTAGACTACTCCTCCCTTAAGTCCAAATTATTATCAGCGGTTAATATTAAGTCAACCGCGAGTACGAGTCCCTAACTGATTTCGTTCTACGGGATCAATTGATGGCTGCACTACTCTCTGAAATCCACGCATTCGTGAAGGACAGACGCGTGTCTTCTTTCAAGTAATGCATAGAAAAAGCGGATGTGCATGCAGCAAGCCAACATCTTTACCCGAAAGACCCCAAGAAGTCTCATTCTCCATCCCTCCAAAGTAAAAATAACCTCTCCAGATTTCTCCCGAAGAATTCACCTAAGTTTGTGAAGGTACCTGGTCACTTTAAACTCAAGTACCATTTGCCGCCAGAATTGAGGGATATTAAACCCCTCATAACTAATCCCTCATCGTTGGATTACCATCATAGTCCCATACTTTTTTTTTCTTGCGGAGTTCCAGGCCATCTGAGTACCTACTGTCCCCCCAAATTCCAATTTCGTTCTGCTCCTAGTCATAAATCCACCAAATAAGTGCCCCTCTCTCTCATCCGCCCGCTCGCCCTGAAACGCCAGCAACTTCCCCAACAAACAGTCCCCAACACGCAGTCCCCAGGGACAGCAAGTTAATTTCCTTTTCAACAAAAGCTCCCCCGGTGGGCCTATGTTTGAAAATGGAAGTGTTTCTGGTTGTCGAGTGTCAACCCTCGTAAGAGACACCGGATGCACTTGCTTCGTCGTCTCTGAAAAGTGGCTCCCTCCAGTGAGCCCCGACCAGGATAAATTCGCAGTAGTCCATGACTACTTAAGACGTGCAAATCGATTCCCCATGGTCCGCTGATATCTCGAATGCGAATACTTCACTGGTTGGGCCGAAGGGATAGCAGATCCATTAAAGTCTGCACCGTGTTAATCGGCGAGAGCCCGAAGCTCTCTCCTAACCCCGTCACTCAGCCCGTCTTCACGAGGGCCCAAGCGCTAAAGGACACTGTTCCCCCCGTCTCTTTAGAACCCCCTTATGCCCCAGATCTTGCAGCCCTTCTAAACGAGACTTTTGCAAGCGCTCAAAAGGAATTTCCCAATCTTCAGTCCTTGTGGGAAAAAAACGAGAAGTGACGAACGTGGATCTGCCCGTGGTCAAAGGGAAGTCGCCTACCTCATTAGCGAAGGACTATTTTATCGCTCCAGTTCGGCTGAGGGTAAAACCCCGCAGTCCCCAGGGACAGCAAGTTAATTTCCTTTTCAACAAAAGCTCCCCCGGTGGGCCTATGTTTGAAAATGGAAGTGTTTCTGGTTGTCGAGTGTCAACCCTCGTAAGAGACACCGGATGCACTTGCTTCGTCGTCTCTGAAAAGTGGCTCCCTCCAGTGAGCCCCGACCAGGATAAATTCGCAGTAGTCCATGACTACTTAAGACGTGCAAATCGATTCCCCATGGTCCGCTGATATCTCGAATGCGAATACTTCACTGGTTGGGCCGAAGGGATAGCAGATCCATTAAAGTCTGCACCGTGTTAATCGGCGAGAGCCCGAAGCTCTCTCCTAACCCCGTCACTCAGCCCGTCTTCACGAGGGCCCAAGCGCTAAAGGACACTGTTCCCCCCGTCTCTTTAGAACCCCCTTATGCCCCAGATCTTGCAGCCCTTCTAAACGAGACTTTTGCAAGCGCTCAAAAGGAATGTCCCAATCTTCAGTCCTTGTGGGAAAAAAACGAGAAGTGACGAACGTGGATCTGCCCGTGGTCAAAGGGAAGTCGCCTACCTCATTAGCGAAGGACTATTTTATCGCTCCAGTTCGGCTGAGGGTAAAACCCCCACTCGCCCGTTGTATATCCCCCGCTCCCATGTTCCCCAAGTCCTCAGAATCGCACACGATGGATTAATGGCTTGTCATTACAGTCACAAGAAAACGTTTGAGAGAATCTTCCGTCATTTCTTCTGGCCCGGTGCTACCAAATAAATTACCGAGTTTTGCAGTTCGTGTGACATTTGCCAAAAGACACCAGAAAAAAGACGAATACCAGCTGCCCCGCTCCAGAAGACACCGATTGTCTTCGAGCCTTTTTTAGAGTGGCCATAGATCTAATTGGCCCAATTCACCCTCTGTCTAGTGAAGGACACTCGCACGTCCTTACTCTTGTTGACTTTGCAACGAGATTCCCCCGACACAGTTACCTTTAAAAAAAATAATAGCGTGAGTTGTGCGGATTCCCTTATTTCAATCTTTTCCCGCGTCGGCATACCGAAGGAGATCTTGTCCGAAAGAGGTAGACAATTCACCTCTGAGCTAATGGAGCTCGTCGGCAAGCTCTTTACGATCGAACCCTTGTTTACTTCACCCCGCCGCTAACAGCGTCTATGAAAAGTTGAATGGCACTCTGAAGACCATTCTGAAAAAGTTATACCATACTCAGCCCCTTAAATGGCATTGATACCTGACGGTTGCCCTGTTCACCTGCAGAGAAATCCCCCACAGAACTTTGGGATTTGCCCCCTTCAAGCTCTTGTATGGCCGTAATGTACGCGGAACAATGAGCATTTTGAAGAAACCTTTTTCTAATCCTGCTGGCCTGGATGAGGAAATCAAGTCCTCGTATTCTTGCGCCTTAGATCTTTGGAACCGCTTGAAAGGATGCGCCAATCTAGCGTACAAAAATTCTAGCGTACTAAATTTAGAAACATATAGGACATATTTTGACGTTAGGTACAAAGAAAGTTGATTTAATCCCGGTGAAGAGGTGCTGATCCTCCTATCCACGAAGACAAGCAAGCTTTTGTCCTAATGGAAAGGCCCTTTCTCAATCCTAGAAGCCCGCGTTCCCGTAGATTACATAATACAGACTCCCTCCGGGAACATATTGTTTCATGTGAATATGCTTAATCGCTATCACCGCCGCGCATGCATTAACAATATAATTGCCCTTGAAGAAGAGGTAGTAATGGAAGCCTCTTATCCATCTGAGCCTCTTAATTTAATCCTAACTCTATGTGTCGAAGCGGACGAAAACTACCCTCTCCCTTCGCTCCCCGATTCCCGTGTAAACTCTACTTCGGAACTCGATTTAAACCCCCATTCAGAACCACCTTAGAAGACGCAGTTGGCTCTTTTGTTAGCTGAATTCCCCGATGAAATTTGTGAGAACCCTAGTTGATCTTTGTATTTTGAGCATTATATAGCCCTAACCACCCAAGAGCCTATTAGATACAAGCCATACCTGGTACCCGTTCACTTGCGCCCTAATTTTAACGCTGAAGTGGAAAACTTGCTAAAGTTAGGAATAATTGAACCTTCCACGTCGGATTATTGTTTCCCAAGGTTATGGTCAGAAAGACGGATCAGTCTTTTCGCATGTACGTAGACTTTAGAAAGCTGAACGCTGTAACAGTTCTCGACGCTGAGCCTATCTTTTTGATAGACCAGAGCCTACATCTATTTAAAGAGGCCAAGTTTATTTCAGAGATAGAGTTATGTAAGGCTTACTATCAAATCCCCCTTAAGGATAGAACCCGGAAATACACAGCATTCTCCACAAAAAAGGCCTTATGCAGCTAAAGCGCCTAACCTTTGGTTTAGTTACTGCCTGTAGTAACTATAATCGAATGATGCGCAGGATACTGGATGGCTTGAGTAACATTTCCCTTTACTTCGATAACGCTTACGTGGCCACCCGTACATGGGACCAGAATCTTACCTCCCTACAATCGCTTCTCAATAGGCTTCGTGAAAACAGACCCACTATAGGCCCTAGGCAAGTGCCATTTCGCCTATAGCACTATTAAGTACCTCGGTTTCCAAATTGGTGAAAATCAAATGGCCCCACAAAGAGAAAAGGTAAAGGGTATCGCCAACATGCCCCTCCCTCGTCCTAAAAATAAATTACGTTCTTTTCTCGAGTTGACATCCTTTTACTGACTTTTTGTCCAGAATTTCGCCGCCTTAGCGTCCTCCCTTAGCTACCTACTAATGAAACGTTCCCCAGACCCCCTCGCATGGAACCCCAAAGCGACCGACCACTTCCATCAACTGAAGGAAAGACTAACATCAGCTCCCATACTGAGACTCCCGAATACGAACAAACTTTTGGGCATACGAATGGATGTTTGTAATGTAAGCATTGGTTGAGTCTTGCTCCAGTATAAAGAAGACGGCAACAGTTAACCCATTGCGTACGCTAGCCGGAAGCTCTCTTCTCACGAAAGGAACTATGCGGTCATAGAATTTGAAGCTCTAGCGATCGTATGGAGTGTACAGAAATTCCAAACATATTTCATAGGTAAGGAATTCGTGATCGAAACCGATCATCGCCCATTGGCTTACTTAAAGAATTATAAATGCCAGAACGGAAGGCTTATGCGTTCGAATTTACTTCTAATGGGATACCAATTCCGAATAAGGTACATTAAAGGGACAGAAAACTGTGTTGCAGACTGTCTAAGTAGAAGTCCGGTCGATGATCTTCCCCCTGCGCAGTAAAATGTGTTAAACATTGTACTCCCGTGCACATAATAGACTCTGTGTACTCGTTTTGTTTTGAGAATTATAGAACTCCATCTTAACCGTGTATGTTTAAGTTCCTTGGTTCTCATGTAAAATTTTGTTTTTCTTTTGTACATATTTGTCCTTTGCGTGTTTTTTTTGTATGGTGTTTCTTTATTTTTATTCTTATATGGTTCCACTACCTTTTCATGAATGAATCCTTTTAATTTTTTTTGTAACTCTCATTTAATTACTTTGTGTGTTTCTTTTTGCCCTGGTTAACGACCATACCCTTTTTAAGTATACCCTGCACTAGGGATTAAACGGAAGTAATTCATTCAATTTGTGATCGCTGTGTCGACTTAAATTTAAAGGTCCACCCTTATTGGGCACCTGTAGACTCAGGTCAAAATATTCCCATAGGCGACCATCCCATCTTTGGGGATGCCCTTTTCCCTCCTCTTCAAGTCAGGAAAACGTCATCTTCGGAAAGGGAGGCGGGTAAGGGAATGCCCTCGAAAGACCACCGTGAGAGAAGCCCCTTGGTGATACCCCTTTATTCTTTCAAGACCACGTGAGCCAGCGTGAGAATTTTAGAAAGTAGAGGAAGAATCTGTCACTCGCTTAATCACCATTCCAAGCTATGTTTGTTTACAGACGCCAATCGTATCCCCCTCACTTGCGATAACGCCGTGCGCGGCCATTTTAACCCTACCCCATATCATGAGGCAAGTTTGGAACGACGCATTATCATTAATTGTGTTTGCTTAGACTGGCGCTAAGAATTTCTTGGGGATCGTACGGCCCTGGGTCGTCTATCAGAGCACCCAAGTGGGTATTTAACCCGAAGCTCACCGTCTCTTGCGTTGATTGAAAGCCCGACATTCACTCCATCCAGACTGCCGTCTGTTTCCCGTGACCCCCTCTTAACTAGTCGTCGTATGCCGTCGAAGATCTCGTGAGCAGATCTACCTTCGTTAAGCTTTGGCCCATGTTCAGAGGAAAGTTATCGAGCCCCCTTCTTCCCGGAGAGTTGTGTGGCCCTCTCATCTTCATCACCCCTTCAAGATTCCCGTCTTTCGAGACTAAAACTTCCTGCCGATCAGCAGAATCACCTCGAGTTGAGATTACGTCTCTTTGGGGCAGAGAAAATCTCATTCTTCATCACGAAATAATCCAACCCCATCTTCAAGTTCTCCAAGTCAGGCCTCCCCGAAGTATCTTCTTGAAGACCTGCGCCGTTGTCTTCCACTCCTCATCCAATTCACCCGCGCTTGAAGGTAAAGCGATCGTGTATGGTCATCCCCAGATTATTTCGTTAATCTTCACTTAATTTATTTAACTACCATAAGTAATTTGTTTATGCTTTTGTATATATATAAATTGTCCCTTTATAAAATATATATTAAAATTATATTTGGGAGTATTGTCTTTATATATCCTTTGAACTGCAACTTGGCAAGCCATTAATCTAAACCCGGTAAACCGTAATTCGCACTCTTTATTAATCGCCAGACATAACTCAAGCAGCCTGTGGCCAGCTGTCTGCCCGAACTTGTGTAAGATTCTGAGCGCCGAGTTAGTCTACACAAGTATACCTTGACACACTTATATATGACATTTCCTTCAACTTTGATCGGCAATCATTTAATTTATATTATGATATTCTTTCTTTCACAATGTAATTGGCAAAAATTGATCTTTTTCAAAGTTAAAATACCTTTAAATTTATTTTATCACTTGATAATAAACTGGCATTGATTTATGTCTTCATTTCTTTTATCACTACTCTCTTTTCTAGCAAACCTCGTATAACATATAAATTTGAGTATGAAACTTGGTAAATTAGCATCAATATTAGTGCCATAAATATTAAATTGTGTTGGTTTCCAAAAGCATCCTTGTGGAAACCTACTAATTTTGAATATCCATAAAACTGTTAATTTCACTTCTTTGGTGGCCCTTACATAACCAAACGAATATTGATCCATTCGAGTAAATTATCTCGGATAACACATGCTTCAATCTTCTCTAGCAATCCTTTACACGGCACAGCGTTAAAATTTTTTTGAAACGTAGGTAAATTACATCGGCTCACTTCGAGTCGTATTTCCAATTTACGGGATGAAATGTTCAAAACCTTTGTTTCCAAAAACTTGACACCTTTAACTGTGATAGAACGGTCTGAGACCGCTTAAATCCAGCCACTATCACATGGTTAGAAACATTGCTACCCACGTGCATCTTCGAGAGCAAGCAGGGCGCGTTATCGCCACCTGAGTCAATATTTAACCAAGGCGGTCATCCCCCCCCCCGTTTCGCCTCCATTCGTCGATCTCGCCAGATTAAGTTAGGCTTACGGGCAGATAAGGTATTTTCCCAGGCGCAACCAGAGCATTCCCCCGAGCCTCCCACTCAATTGTCCCCTACGCCAAGGAGACGGCTCTGGGTACTTATACAAGAGCATTTCCCAATAAGATCAGATCAGATCCAGATTATCTTCGCGAGGCATCACGCCGATCTGGTCTCACCTTGTGCACCTCGAGATCCACCATTATTGTCCAGGATAGGACAATATCCCTTGAGTGCCAAGGTTCGTGCCTTCGAGATGCCAAGTCAATAAGGACCCCCCCCTGTTGTTCAGAAAGAGAACAACGTTAGAACAGCCATTGTTCTTTGAACCCGTTGACAAGAGACGGTTCTCACCCTTCCTGTTGTTCAGAAAGAGAACAACGTTAGAACAGCCATTGTTCTTCAAGCCCGTTCGTCAAGAAACGGTTCTCATTCCCAAGACATCATGTCAGGATAATTTGATTCCCCCTTTTTAACGTTCTTCAAGAGAACAACTGGTTTCAACGATAACCTCCATTGTTCATCTAGAACATCCCCGATTTGCTGTTACAAAGATCGCTCGTATCTCCGAGTCCGACTTCGCTGTCACTCTTCGAAGACAGTCCTTTCCCTTCGCTAAGGACAACCCCCGAAGAACCCTTCAGCTGGAACTCGCCAGTGGACCGAAGATTCCTTCGCATCGCCTTCCTCTGCACAACAACTTTGTAATTACGTAAGCTGAGCATTACCTTTAATTATCTAACCTTTTGTCAACCCTACCATGTGCTTTACATGATTTAGTGAACCTTACCATCCCTTTAATTTTTATTTGTTTAACTTTTTAAATCTCTCCTAATCTTAATCCTCGGATTAGTCAGATTTTCCCACGACCCTTTCCATTCTCCGTTTATTTAAACATTTTCTTTTTGTGTGTTGTTGATAGTTTAATTAACAAAACTCTATTTTATTAATGATAGCCATATTATTATCCTTGAGCTCAGTTCCACTTCTTAAGCATATTGAACATAAATAACCTCGCTCAATCAGATTAGCACGCACTCAAAATATTAGGATAATCCCCTCAACGAATAGTTATATATGGTATATCGTCGAGAGTCTATTCTACGACATTAACATTTAAAAGTACTGGAGATTGGTTGATCTACAATTTTGTTTATGATCGAGCTTCAAATAATTTTATGCTTCGGTATGTCAGGATAAGTGGTCGTTATTTTCTGTTAAGGATCGAACACCCTTTGTAATTATGGACGTAAAGTATCGATTACATTTTATTATCATTTAGTAAGAATATATTCTTTCAATGCATGCAAGGAGTACTTGTCCTTATGTAATAACTATATTTTCCAGCGCTGTTTCTTCATCGCAAAATATTATTTTAAGTGCATTTTTTAAAACTCTTTGCAAGACCACTTTCACAATTTTTTCGCGTATAAGAGCATTCCTAACATCTTATATTAAGCGACAATTTTTCTCGCTAATATCAAAAGGATTTTCCAATTTTGCTTCTCTGTAGGCAATAATATTTTGTGTATTTACTTTTATAACTTCCATTCACAACATTTCTGCTGCAAATTGAATTTCCAATTGAAGTGTTTGCAAACCATTTCTTGTCATCCTCCCCCCCATTAACAAATACAGATCCTTCAGAAAATTTTCTTTTGATAGCAAATTCTTGAAATGATTGAACGAAGCTCTTTTTTTGTTGCTGAGAATCAAAATGGACTTGCGACCAAAATTGATTTTTACATAGAGTCTGCTCTGGAAAGAAAAAAAGCCATTGTAACGATGGAGTTTATAAGCATATACATTTCCAAGCTGGTTGTCCCTCTGTACTGAATAACACATCTAAAACATTCCTATCACAAGTAGGCTGAATTTTTATTGAGAGGCGGATGGATTTGTTAAGGTCCCGGTCATTATAGAAGTCAGTGTGTTTCTCTTACTAAGGCTTACTTCTTCAACATATAGGGACTTACCCACACTGTTCTGTTTACAAGTTGTCCTTAAGCCTACTTTTTGAGGAATGAGGATCGTAGCATATTGGTTAATGCAGCAACCTGAAAACCAAAGAGCACTCGATGGCAGAGGTTCGAAACGCAGCTTTTATTAATTTAATTAGTTTGTTATCTCAGTTTCTTCCTGCTTTCTTAATCTATGTTTGATCCTTGTATGGTCTTACACAAAATAGGAAATCACATGCGTATGTAACAATTTCCTTATTTCCTATGTGTTATGAATATATATATATATATATATATATATATATATATATATATTATATAAGAGGATTTTATTTTTCAAAAAAATGTTTTTATTAATTGTGCAAATATTGTATATTTGCCGTTCGTTTAACTATTTCAATTTTTCCTTTGAATAAGTAATTAATTTCTCCATGTAATAGTTCTTCCGATAGAGCTAGCGAAGCTAGGCTGGCTTTAAAAGCTTCTGTATACAAGATAAAGTTTGTTCATAGGGTAACCGAGTGGTATAAGAGTTTGCTTTATTTGAGATAAAAGCGCTTGCTTATTGCATTCCTGCTCATTACTTGGCTTGATCCTCACCCTTTTTACGGATTTTTTCGCAATCATGGCAAAACGTTTTTATTAAGAAAGATTATTCCCTCTATCTTATCTTTCTTGCGTTATGACTGATTTATTTTTTGTTATTCTCTCGTGTTCAAAAGAGGATTCATTGTATATTCAATGCGAGATTAACTCTATTTCTCTTTTCTCTATTGAATTACCAATTAATTTCTCTCTTTTCCATAGGTCTTCCGATCACCCTAGCGAAGCTGGCTTTAAAAGCTTGTCTATTTGAGATAATTTTTTTTCCTCTTAGTTAAGTCGTCTCAGGGATTGCTTTAATTGAGGTCAAAGGGCTTGCTTGCCTCCTTAGTTTGTTGCGAAGAAAATTATTTCGTTTATCTTCTCGTCGTTTGCCGTATAACTAATTTATTTTTATCATGTTTTTGCGTTCATAAGAGATATATATTGTTTATTCACTCCACGTTTAACTATATTTCTAATTTATCCTTTATATTCCCAATTAATTTCTCTCTCTTTCATAGTCCTCCACATTGACTGAGCGAAGCTGGATGTAAAAGCTTGTCTATTTGAAAGAATTTTTGTTCTCCAGCGTAGTCGAATAGTCTAGAGGGTTACTTTAATTGAGTGTTAATTGCTTACTCGCTTGCTCAGGGTGTTTGCTTTGATCTCACTCCTGCAGGTATTTTTTTCGCAATTGGAACAAACATTTTTCCGTATAGAACTATTCTGTTTATTTTCTCTTTCTGTTTGGTATGACTGATATATTTTCATCATTCTCTCGTATTAATGAGAGATATACATTATATAACCAAAGTTCTGATGTTCGCATTTTTGTCGGGTCGACATGTTTTTGTTTATGGCTTATCTGGTGTTCATTTCATGTAAGATCTCTGTTTTACTACTTTGTGTAACATTTGCTGTATATATATATATATATATATATATATATATATATATATATATATATATTATGGTGGTCTAAAAAAAGGGGGTTCAAATTCAAAGTGCACTGATCCTTTCTCCCCCTCACTGTTTTTATCGTGTTGCATTCTTCTCGTTGTGTGCGAAATTTGATTATAATTCATTGATATTTAGAGGTCGCCTAACTTTTAATATTTTCTTTTTTCTTCTTTATTTCAGGTGATCGCAATCAGTAATCGTTCGAGCCACGAATGTTCGCTTCTCGGGAAGCCTGTTACTTGGCATGTGGCAAGGTCCTCACCGTATGGGAGAGAGCCAGGATCCCGACACAGCAGGTGGATGCTTGTGTTAGGAAACTTCGATGAATCCACGAAGAATACCAATCATTCAATTCAAGAAACACCGGATTCGTGGGCGAGAGTCAGACCGTGTCGAGATGTTCCTGAATGACCTTCAGGATCTCCTCGATATTGCCACAAGCGATGCCCCCCAGAACATGAACAACGAAGAAGACAAGGAGTTCCTCAACATGTAGCGTAAAGACATCTTCTCATCCAGCATTGCAGGGATCAAGCGACGAAATCTTGAGTCGAGGCCAGGTGTGGGAAGAGAAAGGTGCAATAAGCTGCTCACATTCGGAGATACGACGAACGAGAAGCCTTAGTTCAAGGGGTCGCTACTGCCTTCAGTTCAAGCTCTACATCGTCAGAGGAGTCACATTCTGAAAACGACTACCGACCTTCAACTTCAGCCTGTAAATTTTGTCCTCCAAATATAAGCCCATCTTCAAAGAACAAGAACATCTTCAAATCTCCTGAAATAGTCAGCGCTTTGGATCGAGTGAATCTCCCAGATCGTAGTGAGGCGTTTTGTCACTGTAGCTGTTACACAGGTGCTGGACCACATTATTTCTCATATGACGTTCTCCCGAAGTTCGATACGGCGTTCGCGTCCTCACACATACCAAATCCAAGACGAAGATGTGCTGAAAAACTTTCATGCAGCTGGTCCCCTTCTCCTGCATTGGAACAAAAAATACTGTAAGAGATGGGAGGGAAGACAGTGGAGAGGGCTGCGATTCTAAAAACTGGTCAAGGATTCGAGAAGTTGCTGGTATTCCAAGTGCTCCCCAAAGTACTGGAAATGCTCAGGCTGCAGCGTGTATGAATTGCTCGAGTCTTGAAAAATTCGTGACAAAGTAGTCGGATTGATCTTCGATACAACTGTAAGCAACACTGCCCTCTACAATGGCGCATGCGTCCAGATCAAGAAAGGTCTTGGAAGGGAGGTGGAAGCGAGATTGTTCTCTCCGACGTCTTTCGACTCGTCTTTGGGCACACTGGGGATCAGGAAGTCGCCCTTTTCAAACGTTTTCAGAAGGAGTGGCCTACCATCAACCAGCACGAGTAAACGGTGACTGAGGATACAATCTTCGAAGGACATCTGGAGCAGCTCCGCCCCCAGATGAAGGATTATCTGGCATCTGCCCTGGCTAATCCAACAAAGTGTCCGCGCGATGACTACTTCGATTTTCTGCAGCTCGTAGACCTGTGACATCTACTACTAGAGGTGAATGTCAAAAAGAACATCTTCTGCCTCAAGATGTTCCAATTCAGGCACCAGTTCGAGACAAGGAAACGGGAGAAGCGGAATGTGACTGGCATGACGCTGTTCATTGCCATAGTGTAAGTACCCTTTTGGCACGAAGCTCCTCTGTCATCTCACGCCCTATATAACATCATGGTGTTGACTGAATTCCAGAAGTACACGAACCAGATGAACTTTGCCGCCACTGCGAGCAATGCCCTCCAACGGCATCTGTGGTATTTGGTGGAAGAGTTGGTCGGCCTAACCCTGTTGGATGACCGATTCCAGACAAGATGAAGGCCGATTGCGTGACTTGGATGAAGATGGAAAATCCGACCGAAGATCACCCACGCGGGGCAAAATCGAAGACACACGCGACATCCGCCTTAATGCCTTCTTCACCAAAAGATCGCTTTGTGTTTTCGACGTTCTGGAGAAAGGCGGAGCCCAGGAAGCGAAGCAAAGCTCTCTGCAGATGGATCCTTTGGCTTGGAAGGACTTTCAGGCCAAAGCCAAAAGCCTGAAAATGGTGAACGACGCAGCTGAAAGAGTAGTGGCCTTGGCAGAGCTGTACAATGCGACGCTGACGAAGGACGAGGATCAAAAGCAATTGATCTTCTGTTTTATTCACGAACACTGAATGGCCATACCGACACCCTCAGGGGCAAACCTGACGAAGAAAAAGTGAAAAGTGGAGCGAACTCTAAATGATGAGATAGAGACGAAATATTACGCGTAATTCCTTTTCGTAAAGTATAATAAAATTAGCCATGTGAAGAGAAAAAATATAATTTTCAGTTTTTTTATTTTTTAGCACAACAATTAACAGTCCGTAGAGTAAAACATGATTTTACCATCTGGTTTCTTCGCTGGCAAAGATCCTTCACTAAATCCCACATGTGATCATTTTCTCTATTGCGGTAGCTATAACGTTTTCTCTATATCGTCGAGTAGGGGTGCTTCTATATTTTTGACCACTGACCGATTTAATATAAAAGGTCTATTAGTTTTCTTGGCTTCCAGCTTCCAGCCATCCAACTATTGTGTTAATTAAGGAATCCCTTTACCTACTCTAACAAGTTCCATCTTTAAATGTCGTTGTTTTGATCGCGTTGACATTTTGATGAATTTCGTTTGAAATCATTCTAAACAACTTACCAAATTTTTTTCCCTAGATCCGTTTTTTCGTCAAAAATAGTAAAATCTAGTTATTCCTTAGAAGAAATATTTTTTAGAAATACAGTTGAAATTTTATGACATTAAAATGCCGAAATCGCTAACTGCTCGAATCTTATTAAAAAAGAGGTTTAGTTGATGCAGAAAATGTGTAAAACATTTTAATAATAAGCAATTCTTTAAGGTTATGTTTGAGATAACCACCAATTTTAGAAAAAGAAATATAGGTCAGATCCGTAGGAACTATATGAAATTAACAGTTTTTTGTCAAGTTGCAGATACAAGCTTTTATTTGAAGGAGAAAATGTGGAAAACATTTTAATACTAAGGGAATCTATTAAGGTTAACTCTTAGACGATCAACTTGTTACGAGAGAAAGAGAGGAGAGAGAGAGAGTTACAAGGAGTTACAAGGATAGTAAGTACCTCAAAAGAACATTCGTTCCATTTCAATGGAGGTACTTATTTTTTTGTATTTATTTGCTACATCCAAACTTTTTATTTTGCTACTTGTGCTACATTATGCAAGAGTTAACTCTTTTTTGTCAATTTGCTGTTCTCTCATAACTTACTTATTCTATATAAT
This sequence comes from Ceratothoa steindachneri, assembly GCA_963969495.1. Taxonomy (NCBI): domain Eukaryota; kingdom Metazoa; phylum Arthropoda; class Malacostraca; order Isopoda; family Cymothoidae; genus Ceratothoa; species Ceratothoa steindachneri. Next base: position 51,670,367 of record OZ018319.1, on the reverse strand, counting down.
ATTTTACATGCTAATATATATATATATATATATACATTCAACTTAGATTAGGGTTTCTCGTCCAATATTAGAACATAAACTCATTCTTTGTCTTTGGTTAATGATTCTGAGCTATAAGGAATATTTACAACATATTCATGTCAAAAAGCATTTTATTATGATTGCATACAATAAATATATTTTATAATAAATACAATTAATATTTTGTAAATCTTAAAATTAGCATACAAATTTTATTTTAACTTATTAGTCACGTCACATATTATGTTAGATTTCTTAAAATTTTGTCTAATTTCTTTTTAAAATTTTCTACTGTATTACATTTCACTACATCCTCTGGTAATTGATTCCACTTGTTCACAATTTTATACGCAAATGAGTTCCCACATATATTTGTGCGAAAATTCTTGGGTTTTATTTTCATTCCGTTTGATCGCGTAGTAGATGTGCTAAACTGAAACCAAATATTAGAGTCGACATTTTCTATTCTTTTTAGCATTTTAAACATTTCTATTAATTGACCTCTCAATCTTCTTGTTTCAAGGCTGAATAAATTTAATCTTTCTAATCTTGTTTCATAATTATAATTCCTTAGTTCTGGAATCAATTTCGTGGCTCTGGCTTGTACTTTTTCTAACTTCTCAATATCTTTTCTTAAGTAAGGAGACCAGGCTTGGGAACAATATTCTAATTGTGGCCTTACTAGTGCATTGTACATATTCAGAATTGTAATCTCATTTTTTAAAGTGATTTGGCGTTTTATATATCCAAGAATCCTTTGCGCTTTCTTTTCGACTTCGATGCACTGCCGTGAAAACTTTAGATCGTTTGTAATGTAGACACCTAGGTCTTTTTGATTTTCAGTTTCTTTGATCTCATTGTCAAACAGTTTGTATTCTCTCCTTGGATTATTATAACCAATATGCATTATTTTGCACTTTTCAAGATTTAAGGGCAATTCCCATTTTTCCATCCATCTTACTATTTTATTAATATCATTTTGAAATTCTTGAACGTCCTGTTCAGTAATTATCCCTTTTCCTAATTTACAATCATCAGCAAACTTAGAAATTTTCGATAGTAGGCCATCATCTATATCATTAACGTACATAATGAATAGTAACGGGCCAAGGACAGAGCCTTGCGGGACGCCACTACAAACGGAAACCCATTCTGACGCTTGTCCGTTTATAACTACTCGCTGTTTTTTTATCCGTAAGCCAATTTTCTATCCATTTTGCAATTTCGCCTTTTATTCCAAAGGCTCTTACTTTACACATCAACTTCTTATGCAGAACTTTATCAAATGCCTTTCGGAAGTCTAGATACAAGATGTCAACCGATCTATTATTGTCGTACAAGGTATTTATATAGTGAAAAAACTCTAGTAAATTTGTGAGGCAAGATCTCTTTCTCCTGAAGCCATGCTGAGAATCATTTAGGAGTTTATTCTTTTCTAAATGCTCTACAATTGTATTGGAAATGTGAGTTTCAAGGAGTTTCCCAACTACGGAAGTTAAACTTATAGGGCGAAAATTGCTGGCAGTCTCTTTACATCCATTCTTAAATATTGGCGTTACATTTGCCATCTTCCAGTCTTGAGGAACAATTCCACTCTCTAGGGATAAATTGAAAATTTGCGTAAGATGTTCGGCTACTTGATTTATGACTTCTTTTAAAATTCTTGGGTATATTATATCCGGTCCCGGGGATTTAAATTTATTCATCTTCTCTATTAGTTTCTTTGTGTTGTCGACACTGCATCGAACCGATTCGAGTGGTATAATATTAGCCATTTCACGTGTTTCTGTATAGTCATACGAGTTACACTCTTTTGTGAAAACAAAACAAAATATTCGTTGAGAGTGTTTGCTATTCCAATATCATCAAACTGCAAATTATTGGGCCAATAATGTTCTTTATGGGTTTTTTGCTGTTTACTAAGGCAAAGAACTCTTTAGGATTATTTTTGCAATTTTGAGCTGCTCTTATTTCTTCATTTCGTTTTGCTCTTGTAATCTCGGCTTTAACTTTTCTTCTCAATTCCAAATAATGATTCCCGTTTTCTATGTTATGGTTGTATTTTAGCCTTTTATATGTTTTATCTCTGGTTCTAATGAGTTTCATAATTTCTTGAGATAGCCATTTCGGTTTATTAACATTTTTATCTTTAATAACAGCCAGTGGTATGAATTGAAACTGTTTGTTGAGAAGATTGTTTTTAAATTCATGCCATGCTACGTTTATTTCTTCATTATTTATCCTAAAAGTGCTTAAACTCTTTCTTAGTTCAGCATAATTTGCTCTTTTGAAATTAAGTTTAGCAGTGGTGTCATTTTGTAGGACACGTGGTATATTAATTTCAAAATCTACTGCGTTATGATCACTATTTCCTATTCTGTCTACAACATTTAAATTTGAAATCAATTCATCGTCTGATGTTAACACTAAATCCAATATGTTTTCATCTCTTGTTGGTTCTTTCACCCACTGAGTCAGGAAATTATCCTCAATAAAATTAATCAATCTTTGTCCTTCTGAGTCTGCAGTTTTGTTAGGTCAGTTTATTTTAGCACAATTAAAATCTCCAATGATCACTGATAACTTGTCTTTACAAATGTTCGTTAAGTATTCATAAAATTGGTCATCTGTCTCCCGGAGCTGATGTGGACTCCTATAAACTAAAATAACATATAGGTTCTTTTTTTGGTTTATTTTAACCGTTACCATTTCAAAAACAGAGTCAGTGTTACATTCTACAGGGTGCAAATCTTCGCGTACATATAAAAGAACACCTCCACCTTCTCTCTGTAATCTATCTTTATGAAATAACTTGTATCCTTTTAACTGGAATTCTGAAATAATATCACGTGACTCTGTATGTATCCATGTCTCAGTTATTCCTATGATGTCGTACTTTTTGGTCAATACCAGCGCTCTGAACTCCGTAAATTTGTTTCCAATTGATCTTGCGTTAAAGAATAGAGTTTTTAATATGTTTAACTGATTTCTTCTGAATTGGGGCTTCGATCGTTTCCCTGTGGTTCTTGACTTGGTGCTTTATTTTTCATTAAATTTCGTAGGTTAGTTTGTAGCAATTCTCCATATTTCATTTTACCTTTTGTGGAGAGATGGATGCCATCCTGAGAAAACAAGTCTTTGTTGTGGATGAAAAGTAGCCAGGGGTCAATAAATTTAACATTCTCCTTCTTGCAAAGATCTTCTAGACGATGATTTATCCCAATTGCTCGACTTAGATTTTCGTATCTCTCGTAAATTCTTGGTAGCACCCCAACAACAATTGCATTATCCGTTTTGGTCTTGATTGTTTTTATCATTTTCTTGTAGTCATTCATTATGCTTTCCGAACCTTGATAGTTTTTTCCGTTGAACACATCGTTGCTTCCAACATTCGCTATGATTTGACTCTCTTTGCTTTTCATCTCAAAGTTGTTTAATTGTTCTGTTAATTGCTCAATCTTTATTCCTGGATAGCATCGGAATTTGCGCTTTTTGATGTTCCAACTTCCAAAGTGATCGATTGGATTCCGAATTATTGAGTCACCAGCTAAATACGTTTCTTCCTCTTCTTCGTAGGACAATATATCATATCTATTTTTGGTTGAGATTGTTGTTTTTTTCTGAATGATTGGTTTGAATGGGCGCTTATTTCTGACTTGGATGAAATTGTCCTCGTCTTTTATGTTTGATGTATCAATTTTGTTAGTGAGAATTGCGACTTCTTGTTCCAGTTTCACGATTTTAGTATCTACTCGAGCTATTCTGGTTTCATCTTCTGATTGACAAGCGCAGTTCTTTAATTCGAGGGCTTTGATGCGGTTTTCCATAGAGCTTATTACAGACATCCATTTTGCCTTTTCGATATCAAATTTTTCTTTTTTTTTGCAGAATTCGCATACACTTCTCGACGTGATATTCTCAAAGCATTGTTCTTGAAAATCGATGATCCAACGTGTATTCTTGCATTTAAAGCAACAATGCTTTAATTTGAGGGCTCTGGGCATCCTTCTTTTTTATAATAACCTCACTTTTCTTCACTTTCACTTATGTACACTTATACTTGACCACACCGTTTAAAGCTTGATTCAATACACGTTAATTAAACACTTGATCCTACGGTAGGGAAAATTGGTATTTAGAACTTCACTTTATATTAAAAAAAATTGCTAAACAATATGATATGTACACTTACTTACAAATTTTAATTGCAAAATAGATTTATTATTACAGACTGGTCGATTTTAAAAAGGACGTGCTAAAAACCAATGCCTATCAACCGTTAAATATCAACCGAAAGGAAATCTATAATTCACTAAATCGAAGAGATATATCTTGTATTATAGAAAAATTAGTATCTAAAACTTATCTTTATTCCTGAAAAATCACAAACAAATAGGGAATATATACTAAATAAATTATGATTTTAGAACGAAATATTTTAAGGAAATTACTCGCTTAGAGAGAAAGATGAAGCAAAATGGCGCTGGCAGAAACACGAGGCGGATTAAGGGATTAAAAAGGCTCTGTTGTGATTGGTCAACGGCCTGTAATAGGACGGTTAGCAACAGGAAAGAACAGAATTAAACGAAAAAAGGGATAACTCGAAGACAATATTGATAAATAAAATAATTTATTAACCCTCAGAAATTACTTACAGTTGGGTGTCTATTGAAGATGAGCTTAGGAGATGACGGCAAAACCCCCCCCCCAAAAAAACCGGCCGGATAGTGTCGATTATGTATTTATTTATATACACGCACACACACACAAAAAAATATTTAATTGTAGTTACAATGAAACAAATCTATTTTAAAAAAGAAAAAATCACTTTAGATATAAGTAAATTATGTCAAAAAAGAATTTTAAGAATTATATTCGAGCGCGCAACACTGAACACCTGCGAACAAGACAAAGGCTAACGAGCAACTAATTATACCTTGAGAGAGAGAGAGAGAGAAAGAGAGAGAGAGAGAGAGAGAGAGAGAGAGAGAGAGAGAGAGAGAGAGAGAGAGAGAGAGAGAGAGAGAGAGAGAGAGAGAGAGAGAGAGAGAGAGAGAGAGAGAGAGAGAGTGTGTTTGTGTGTGCTACAAGGAGTTAGGGTACAACAAAAGAAATTTATGTCCATAACGAGGAGGTATTCACTTTAGAAAAACCCTATCTACAACTTTGAGGCAAGTATAGAACAAATCCAGGCTCTGCCCATCCTCCTCTCGCACCCGAAACTTTGGGCAAGGAAAATTAGAAAAGATACCTGATTGTGCTAAGAGGTAAAAAAGAGAACACAGTTAGAAAATTTTTATCGTGGTTTTATTTGCACTTGGCGGTATTATTTTGAGCTGCTTCTTGTCTACGCTAAACTATCGATGGTAACATTAATTAACATTTGTGATATTGCGTTTCAATACTTTAAGTTTCTAATAACTCTGTTTAATCCTTTTTAAACGTTTCTCCACTTTTGCTCGACATTATTTCTTCCCTCAGCTGATTCCACACTTTAACTATTCTATATAAAAAACAGTTTCGGCAAAAGGTTGTTCTAAATGTCTTTTTTCAAATATGGCGACCAAACATTCGCCCATACTCCAGTTGGGTTCTTACTAAGGCATTATACGTATTCAAGATTATTGTTTCATTATTGTAGCTAAATTGTCCTTTAATATAATCGAGTATCTTTAAGGCTTCCTTCTCCACCTCTACAGATTGCTGAGAAAATTTGAGATCACTGGTTACGTAAATGCCTAGATCATTTTCTTTTTCTGCGCATGTCATTGTTCTATCAAATATCTTGTATTCAGATTTGGGTTTTTAATTCCCTCTGGGCATTATTTTGCATTTATCAAGGTTCAAAGGCAAATCTCACTTTACAGACCAGCGTGCAATTTGATCAATATCTTCTTGAAAGTCTATGATGTCATTTTCACTAATTATACCTTGTGAAATCTCTGATACCAATCTGATGTCAATATCGCTTACATATATAATGAAGAATAATGGTCCCAAAACTGACCCCTGTAGAACTCTACTACTAACAGATTTTCAATCGGATACTTGAACATTAATTTCAACTCTTTGCCTACGATTTGTGAGCCAGTTCTCGATCCAATTTGCAACTTCTCTGATTATTCCTAATGTTCTATTTTTTTATTAACTTTGCATGTGATACTTTATTAAAAGCTTTCGCAAAATCAAAATACAAAATGTCAACTGACCTTTCTGTGTCATAAATTGAATTTATGTGGTGAATAAATTCCAAGAGATTAGTCAGACACGATCTTTGTTTTCTGAAACCATGTTGAGAGTCACGTAATAATGCATTCACTTAAACATGTTCAACTATTTTTTTCTGCCATAAGGAGCTCGATCATTTTTCCTACCACCGATTTAAAACTTATAGGGCGGTAATTGCTGGCTGACACTTTGCATCCTTTCCTGAATATTGGCGCTATATTAGTCAATTTCCAATCTTCTGGAACACATCTTCTTTCAAAAGAAAGATTAAAAATTTGTGTTTTATGTTCGGCTATGGAATCATTTCACATCTTTTATAATCTTTGGAAAGATCATGTCCCGACCAGGTGACTTAAATTTATTAATTTTGTCGATGAGTCTTTTAACATCATTAACTGAACACTCTATTGATTTTAAGAATAAACTCGGATTCATCCTTGGGGAATACCATTGCAAAGTATTTGTTTAAAACATTTGCTATTTTATACATCGTTGTATTGCAAAACGCCATTCTTGTCTTTGATGGATCCTACACTATTTTTTATTGGTTTTCTACTGTTTACTAGTGCGAAGAATTCCTTAGGGATTGTCTTACATTTTAAGAGAGAGAGAGAGAGAGAGAGAGAGAGTCACAAGGAATAGTAGTATCCCAAAGAACATTGCTGAACATACCATCGAATGGAGGTACTATTTTAGGAAAGCCCTAACCAATGGCATAAGAGAAAGTATAACATAAATGAACGCTTTTCCCGTCCACCTCTCCCACCCGCATTAGCGAGCCAAAAAGCTGAATCGATACCTGAATGTGCTGAAAAAAACAGGAAATTTTTATAGAAAAGTTGAAACCTATCTACTTTACTAATATGTATAATCTATACTAAGGTGGTACCATCTAGGTCAAGGTGTGGATTATCTTGTCAAGTTGAGATTTGAACTGTTCGACTGAAAAACTGTTCACCACTTCTGGCAGGGGACGGTTCTACGTTCAGCAGATTTTGTACGAGAAAAGGTTGCCGCAAATGCTACTAGGAAATTGGTGTATTTCCAGTTTGTAACCGTGGTTACGTGTATTATTTGAATTCAACCTTGAACAGCCTCCTGTGATCTACGTTTTCAACTCCTTGTATTATCTTGAAAGTTTTAACCAGCTGGCTTCTTAACCGGCGCGTCTCCAAGGAGAACATCTCCAGTTATCGTAGCCTATGTTGATAACTTTCATGTCTAATGAAAGGAATCAATTTTGTAGCTCTGGAAACACCCTTTCCAGCCGTTAAATGTCCTTTCTCAGGGTTGGGGACCAGAATTATACGGCGTATTAAAGGTGTGACCAGACTAGAAAGTTGTACAAGGCGAGAACAATCTGCTTATTTTGGAAGCGAAAATGCCTCTTTATGTGCCCCATCATTCGCTGGGTTCTCTTTTCACCTGGAGGCACTGCCTGGAGCACTTCAGATCACTAGTGATTAGCACGATTAAATCTTTCTCAAGGTCAGTGGTATCTAGTTGTTTGCCTAGTTGTTTGTCAAGGTTAAATGGCATATGCCACCTCTCTGACCACTCGCTTATCCTGAGAATGCTATTTCGCCGGCTTTCCACTCCTTCTCGCAAACTCACACTTCCCTTCTAGCTTGCTATCGTCAGCGAACTTAGCTAGCATATTAGTCCGTCGTCTATATCATTGATCTAAACGATAAAAAATAGAGGCCCAAGCACTGAGCCTTGGGGCAGCCCGCTACTGCCTGGCAACCATTGCTAGGCTACTCCGTTGATCTTTACCCGTTGCCTCCGTCCCGACAGCCAGTTTTCTATTAATTCGGCTACCTTGCTGGTAGTGCCAAGGGAGCGGACTTTATTTATCAACCTGCGGTGTGGTACATTATCGATCGCTTTTTCAAAGTCTAGGTATAAGATATCCACAGCTCGACTACGGTCATACTCACTCAAAATACTGTGAAAAAATTCTAGTAGATTAGTGAGACATGAACGGTTCTTGGGAAATCCGTGCTGGGAATCTAAGATCAGATTGTGTGACTCTAAGTGCTGTAATATATGGTCTGCGATTATTACATCAAACAGTTTGCCTACGATAGATACCAGCCTAATAGGCTGGTAATTACCCGAACATTCGCTGTCCCTCTTCTTATAGATGGTAGTTAAGTTTGCTATTTTCCAGTCTTCCAGAACCTCCCCTGTTCCCAAAGATTTATTGAAAATGGTAGTAAGGTGTGGAGTGACCTCCTCACTTACTTCTCGGAGGACTCTAGGAAGAAATCCATCAGGACCTGGAGACCTATTCGGTTTAAGGTTTCCTAGCCTGGTTACTACTTCGTTTCTCTCTAAGACTATTTCGCATAGGTTTTTGCTCTTATCGAGATGAACTCCCAACCTCGGAGCTGGACCGTCAACTTCCCTCATAAATACAGAAGCGAAGCAGCCATTCAACACGTTGGCGATGTCTGGCTCTGACTTCCGTAGCACAACATTTTCATCTCTCTGCGGTCCTATACTATGAAAAATCAGTTTGCGGCTATTGGCATGCAGGAAGAATTTTTTCGGGGCCTCTTTACAAAGGGACGCCACCCGAACCTCCTCGCTGCGCTTAGCTTTGCACACCAGTGCTTTAACTTGTCTACACTTTTTATTGTATTGAATAAGACTTTCTTCATTACGGTTGGCTTTCCAGTTATTGTATGCAGTTTTTCTGTTCCTTATTGCTGCGGCGATGCTTAGATTGGACCATCGCGGTTAGGTCATAGAATTTTCTTTAAACGCTACCCATTTGTCCAAGGCTCCTTCTCCTGTTGCGGTCTCAAGCCGAGCTATCGCATCCGGAAGACCCACAAAGTTCGTGCCTCTGAAGACTGGCTTAAATATAGCGACGTGGGAGCGTCTGTCACATATAATGTGGATGGAAAACTTGACTTTGCAGTCATCGCTCCCGCCCAGACACTCTTCTACACTGACTCCCGATACCATGTCCTCGGTGGTCAACACCAAGTCTAACATGTTCTCACCCCTCGTTAGCTCCTCTAGCCACTGTGTCTGGAAGTTATCCTGAGCGAACTCAATCAATCTTCTCCTTTCCGCATCGTCTGCACACTTCCCCCAGTCAGTTTCACGTCAGTTGTAGTCACCAATGACCAAACTTGTTCGACTATTTATCAGGTCGGTGAGCTTTGCGCACAAGCTTGAGTCTAACTATTCTGACTGTCTTTAGGGGACTGTAAACCACCAATACTGGATAAAAGTAGCTCGTAAAATCTATATCTAGCCCTAAAATCTCCTGAACAGATTTAACCTTGAATTCTGCAGTGGGGAAACAGTTCCGAACGTATACCCTAACTCCGCCGCCCTCTCGACAAGGTCGGTCACGGTGGAACATTGTATAATCGGGGATCAAAAATTCACCTTCGAAATCTCGATTGTCAGTATGTATCCACTTTTCTACGATCGCTACGATATCTATTTGGTTATCCGAGTCCAATACAGCCACAAGTTCGTTCCACTTGTTTCGTATCGACTTCGCGTTAAAATTAAATTTTTAGGGAACGCTGGCTAGTCCGCACGCTCCCTCCGCTAACGCGTTTCTCGACAACTCGCATGGAGTGTTGTTCTCAGAAAGGGACGTATTCCCATGAGCTCCTTCCGTGTTGCCCGGATCTTCTCCACCTGGGACCGGTTCTTCGTCACCGGTAGGGCTTCCATTACTCTCAAGTTGCGGTGCAGCAGGGCCTTTTGCCGTAGAATGTCTCGCATTGACTTGCTCTCGCGGCTCTTCTTGAGTCTCTTGCTCAGTGGTACTCGTCCACTTGCCGCTTGGTTCGTCTCGTCCCGTACAACTTTCAACAACCAGAAGGCATTTCTGTCAATTAACTCGGCCAGAAACTTCCTTCCTCAGTCGTTTTGGTGGCCCCCGTCCTCCGTGTATAATAGGTCATAGAAAATGTGGATATATATATATATATATATATATATATATATATATATATATAAAGAGAGAGAGAGAGAGAGATATAGTAAATTTCTAGTAGCAAGGAGAAATTGGCGCAAAGTCGGTAGCTTCAACGATAGTCGTTTGTAATAAAAGAAAACATCTTAGTACCGTTCACTTTGTTTTACTTAAGAATACTGATCATTTTAATGCAATTTTGAAAGTGGTACTGATATATAAATCAAGGTTAAGTTTATGTCTAGTACTATTCAAAAGTATAAACTTTAAAACTGAATGACAGAAACACATAAGCAGCAGTATGCCAAATATGTAATTAAAAACTACCCCGAACGAAAAAAAAACAAAGAAGAAAGAGGTTAAGTAGTCTACTATTTTCATTTCAGTTGTTCAATCAGGTTTCATCATTTTGTTATCAAAAACGATTTCCAGAAGATTATAGTCGTTTGCTCAACGGCAAATTATGGATTCAACGCAATCCACGCCACCTCTTCCACTCTCAGAAAAATAAAACGAAAATGCTAACACCTGGAGCTGTTGGATAAATAAACCCTTCACCATTTGCTTTATGAAAAGTTTCATAGGTAAAATTCTTCTTGGCTGCCTAAAGTTAGGGGTGGTTGTATCTCTTGCGGATGGAGAGCTTCGAGGTGAACGTGAAGGTTGGCGCTCGGCGTGGAGCTATACATAGTGTCACCGAGAGAGTTTTGCGAATGGCAATAATCTGTCTTATCAACTATTTTCTTCCTGGCGGCTAAAATTGCTGGCTAGTCGCCGTCCTTCTTTCCTCCTTTCAACCAGGATAAGTACTGGGGAGGAGAGGGGGGGGGTCACCTGTCTCTTATGATTCTGGTTTGGGTGAAGCTCTTTTGACCTGGCTAAATTCTTCAACCCTCTGTCCACTTCTGTCTTTTCACATGTCTGGGAGGGGGATGTCATCTGTAGTATGGACCGCCCTACTCCCCAATACCAGATGTTTGCTCTCCTCGCCCTAAAACCTGCTGGAGAATCTGTGGCTCTATATCTTTCACACATTTTTACTTTCTCTCACGTCACCAATTTCTTTCCTTTGTTGCTCTCGTTAGTGTTTATCTTTAAGTTCAAGGAAATTAATGTAGATAATGAATCTAGATGAAAGACACCTGTATGTTTATGGAGCCTAGAGTTCCGCCACAACTGTTAAATAAAAGCCATTTGTCTGTTTAGGGAGCTTGAAGTTCCACAACAACTGTTAAATAAAAGCCACCTGTCTTTATATGGAACCTGAAGTTCCAACACAACAGCCAAATAAAAGCACTCATCTGTTTTTTGGAGAATGGAGTTCCACCACAACTGATAAAATGACAAAATGATGTTAGATAAAAATAAAATTGAATTACATGACGTCGAATAACAGGATAGGGTATTGAAGTTGTTAAACACCAGTTTGAAGGATATAACTAGTATGGCGAGTTTTTTTTTAGTGTAGATGGATTACGTGATTCTCAGTTTTCTATGAGGAAAGTTAATGACACTGTATTTAAGGTTCGTAGTGGATCACATAAACCTAATGAACCTACTGCTCTATATGTGTCGAAATGTTTAAAAAATTGCTTCAGCTCCCTAGTTCACATCGATTTACCATATAACTTTTAATGTATGACCAACCTAAGCTAGATTAAGTTATTTTGACATTTGCAACAATATACTTCGTTAGAAGATGCATCTAAAACAAACAGTTTAACAAATTGTTTACTATATGAAATCATTTTAGCATATTGCTTTCCACTGGAATTGGGAAGCAATAAGATAAATGTATCTATTCTGTTAAGTGGGGTAACAAAATAAGGCTTCCGATTTTTATATGATGCATATTGACCGATCAAATTTCCATACTCACAAATTATTCATATTAAGTTTCCGCCCGCGATCAGAAAGCAATCTAGAATCCTTTCTTCGTAATAATTGGTGTAATGGACAAAGGATACGAGGAGGTGTATTGATGGCATGGTACAATGTTTATGCAACGATGTAGGAAGTTCAGATTGTATATGCTTTTATATTTTGTCTCGATATGCGAGTGTATAAATGCATACATATCAATAAATCAGGGAATACATAGGTATTAATACATAAATAGACACACTGAATTCAAATGGTTTAGGGAAAATTGGAGAAAACACCGAAGCGTGTTTTCATTTCGGAAACGTGACTGCTGAAAATGTTTATTTTCAAAACTAAACCATTGGAAGAGAAATTAGATTTCGCTGTAACCAATTTGGACGATAAAATATACATAAATAAACTATGTGGGAAGGGCGAGCCAAAAGAGCGCAAATAATAAAATTGAAGTTCATCCAGTTTCTACGTATTTTCAGGGTGGGCAAATGGAATTTTATTCTTTAAAATCTTATTTATTTTGATAATAAAATTCTGATTCCTCCCATAATATTTGGTTAACAGGATTCAAATTTGTCATTTTTTGGCGATATTCTTTCATTTGTTTTATTTTTTGTATAACTTTATCTGTTCTTTAACTTTTAAAACAAGCTTTTCCTATCTATCTATAAAAACTGTTAAGTTTGTTTTTAGACTTGTACCACGACTTTCTCTATTTTTATTATTAGTTTCATTATCTGTATTTATTTTATTTTGTCTTAATATTCTTTATTTTACTAGAGGTAGGAACGAAAGCAAACTTCGCACACTCTCAATTATGTGACTGTGAGCACGTATTATAAACATTCAGGAAAATTTCGTACAAAATGTACCGGTACTAGAAAACGAGGTCAGTATTGCACCTCTAAGTACAAACTCGAAATCCCTCGCACGGAGTCAGGAGAAAAAGAACGAGGGGTAGAAAAGAAGGATCAATCGAAGAGAGCTGAAAAGAACTGATTTAAATGGCTATTTATACTTCCATTTCTCCCTTCGTACGGCAAGAGGCTTTCCCCTCAGTAGTGAGTGTACACTAGTCTCAAATATTACCGCAATTAAAATACAAAAGCAAAATGCGATTAGCCTGAGGTGTCTTGCTTTTATATGATAACTAATTACTTTCTTTTCAATTCTCCGTCATCCATTGTATCTTATATTCCACAACATTTCATTCCTCCTAACTTCACCACTTCCAAACCGAGTTTTAACAGTTGAAAGTTTAGTGTAACCAGTGCCAAATATGGTTTCGGAATTTTCGCTTGGGAAAGGTTGGTCTTAAGGATGGACTACGTTCATGACGCCAGGACCAGTGAAATTTGATTGAGATCTTTAAAAATAAGATGGGGAGAAAATCCAATTGTAACTGAAGAACAATTGGTTGAAAAACGACTACATTCAACTAGTTCCACTGTTCATCGTTATTTGTAGTGAGAACTGAATATCGATTTCATGTGTTTACAAAACATTTGTTGGCACTACCTTCCATTAACTTATACAAATGCTTAATTTTTTTATTTTGATAGCAAATTCTTCAAATGATTGAACGAAGTTCTCTTTTGTTGTTGAGAATAAAAATGGAATTGCGATCCAAATTGGTTTTTATATAGAGTTTGCTCTGGAAAGAAAATAGCCATTGTGTTGATAAAGTTTACAAACATGTACATTTCCAAGATGGTTGTTCCTATGTACTTACACGTCTAGAATATTCGTGTCACGAGTAGCTTAATTAAGTTTTTCTCGAGAAGAGCAGGGCTTTGTAAAGCCCCAGCTATCTGGCCTGATGGAGCAAATGCGTGTGAATGTGATTTCCCGTTCATTTACAAAACCAGTGTCTCTCTTTTACTAAGGATTTCTTCTTCAACATATAGGGAGTTACCCGCACTGTTCTGCTTAAAGTTGTCTTGAAGCCTTCTTTTTAGGCAATGTGGATGGTAGCATATTAATTAGTGCAGCGAACTGGAAAGTGATGAACGCTTGATAGCATAAGGTTCGAATCCCTCATCATTTTCAGTTTCTTTAACGGGTAAAAGAGCTGATATTTTTTATTCATTTTGCTATTTGTCTCTTCCTGCTTTCTTAATCTATGTTTGATCCTTGTTTGGTTTTAGATAAAAGACGAAATCGCTTAGCTACAATTTCCTTATTTACTATGGGTTATAGAATATTTATCTCTCTTTTTCTCTCCTGTCTCTCTTTATATATATATATATATATATATATATATATATATATATATATATATATATATATATATATATATATATATATATATATTTATATACATATATATATATATATATATATATATATATATATATATATATATATATATATATATATATATATATATATATATATATATATATATATATATATATATATATATATATATATACACACACACAGAGAGAATGGAACCTGAAGTTCCAAAACAACAGCTGAATAAAAGCCACCCATCTGTTTATGGAAAATGAAGTTCCATCAACTTTAACCTTTCGGATGGGCAATACAAATGCAGCCCCTACGTCAAAGATCTAATCTTAGAAGATATCTTTAATGAACTTAAATTCACACCCCCTGATTAGGAACTCCAATTGGATCTCTGCAAACTATATATATATATATATTGCATGCTTTGTCGGAATGCATGTATTCTTAGTGTTCGACTGAAGCTGGCATGACAAACTCCATGCCGAAACTGGTCTCAAGATAATAAATACTACGCTCCTCCACGGTGGTTTTATTAACACACACACATATATATATATATATATATATATATATATATATATATATATATATATATATCACTCGTACTGCAAAGAAAAAGAAGATAAACGGAAACTTTTCTTCGGTGAACTGTTTTTTCATAATTGCGAATAAAAAAAACATGTGTTCATGTAAAATACACATTGTTATTTTCGCCCCGCGTTTAACTCTATTTCTCGTTTGTTCATTGAATTTCCAATCAATTTCTTTCTCTTTCATAGTCTTTCTGATCAACCTAGCGAAGATAGGCCCTTGTGGCTTTTGTCATCCGTGTAATTATGTTTATGTTAAAACTTCTTTATAGAAGATAAGTTTTGTTCCCCCACGTAGCCGAGTGGTGTAACAGGTAGCTGTATTTGAGTTAAACCGCTTGCTCATTGCCCCAGTGTGCTTCGTTCGATCCCTACCCCTTCCCGGATTTTTGTTGCAATTAGAACCCCCCCTCCCTTTTTATGACGAAAAATTATTCTCTTTATCTTCTCCTTCTTCACGGTATGACTGATTTATTTTTATTATTCTCTCGATTTATGAGAGTATGCATTTTTTTTATGAACGTGGGTTAAACTCGATTTTTTGTTTGTCCATTGAATTAACAATTAATATCCTCTCTCTCTTCCATAGTCCTTCTGATTAACCTAGGGAAGTTGACCTTAAAACTTTCTCTATGTAAACGAATTTTTGTTCTCCGGGTTGCATTAATTGACTTTAAACCGATTGCTTGCTGGTTCAGTGTTCGAATCCCTCCTCCTTTTTAGTTTCTTTAACGGGTAAAAGAGCATATATTATTTTATTCACTTTACTATTTTTCTCTTCATGATTTCTTAATCTATGTTTGATCCTTGTTTGGTCTTATAAAAAAGACGAAATCGCTTGTGTTACAGTTTTGTTATTGAATATTTCTCTATCTATCTATATCCCTATTGGGCGGTGATTTTAATGCTAATCCTAGCAAGGGAAGATTTTGGAGGGAAGTACATGAATTTGTGAATGATTTCCAACTTCATCTAGACGATGCCATATTGCCGTTGGATACATTCAGTTGTCTGATTCCTGCCCACAACTCCACCAGCTAGCTGGATCACGTTATCGTGTCGAGGCACGATTTGAATGATGCCCTCCCTGTAGGTTATAGATACTTAGTATGTGACCATATTTCCTGTATTATTTACCATGCCTATAAAAAGCCCAAATCCTGTTTGCAATGCCATGAAAAACACCATAGACCCTAATAAGTTTGTGAACTGGCCTAACTTCTCTGAGGATGATAAGCGATGCTACTCGGATAAACTTAACTCAGTTTTGCTGAAGTATGAAAACGAAGTACTTGACTGTAGATCACGATGATGTAACTCCGAAAATCACAGATTACTGTTAGATAATGCTTAGAATTTCTTAATTACAGCCTTGCTTATATCCTATGAGGAATTTAAGGTCAGTAGGAAGGGATCGCCAAAGATCGTTCCTCGATGGAATGATCTCTGCAGAGATCTTCATTCTAAAGCCATAATATGTTTCCTACGTTGGAACAGGCTAGCAAACCGAGTCTAGTTGGTTTATATGAAAATATGAAAGAGAGTAGAGCCAAATTTAAAGCCAAACTTGATCTATGTAGAGCAAGTGAGGAAGAAATTGGGAATGGTAAACCTGCACAGGAATTTGCGAGCAAAGATACAAAGAACTTAATACGTCAACAAGGGTATTATGCGGGGGGGGGGGGCATTCCTTATTTTCCGTTTATGGCTTTATCAATATTATTCTTCATCTTCTCTTGATTTTCTCTTTAATTGTATATATTTACTTCTTCTTGAAGGAAATTCCTTTATCTTTAATTTGGCCCTTCAAACATTTGTCTTCCATTTGTCTTCCATATTCTTGTTGTCTGGGATGGTTTTTGATCTTCGATTTCTTTCTTGATGTATCTTCATATTTCTTCCAATTAACTTGAGTTGATGATTCCTTCTTGCTTCTTGATAAGTTGGTCCTTCGAGCGTTTTGCTTGAGTTTCGTTTTCTTCTGGAGGCGATCCATTTTATCTTGAGTCTTCTTGAGTTGGTCCTTCGAGCAGTTTTCCTTGATTTCCGTTTTCTTCTGGAGTTTCTTATTAAAAGGTTGTGGAATTTTGAGGTTCGAACGCCGTACCTTTTGATTTAAACGCCAGTCACTCTAGCCATTACGCCACAGCTTAGTCCGTCCTGAGTTAGTAATTTAATGGGCTATTTATATTATCGATTTGGAAGTTAATTTAGTGGAATTGAGGAGAGCGAACGAACGAAGTCTTGTCTCTTAATCAATGAGTAATAGCATCTCCTTCCCGGATCTCCTGAAGCAGCACCTTTTCTTAATTTCTAGTAGGAGAGGAGGTACAGTTGTAACGAAGATCAGAAGATTGTTCGGCCTTTTAAGGGGCACCAGTTATGGGGGTGGGGGGCATATCCCTATTATCAGTTAATCTTAAGTTGATTTCTTGTTCATTCTTAATGCATCTTCTTCATTTACTTCCAATTATCTTGACTTTATATTCTTGTTGGCTTGGTTAGTTCTTGATCTTCGATTTCTTTTTTTCTTGATGCATCTTCACTTTTTGGTTGCATTTATCTTGAGTTGATGATTCATTCCTGATTCTCGTTGAGTTGGTCCTTCAAGCAGTTTTCCTTGTCTTTCGTTTTATTTCTTGAGGCGATCCATTTATCTTGAGTCTTCTTGAGTTGGTCCTTCAGCGTTTTCTTGACTTCCGTTTTCTTCTGGAGATTTCTTCGTAAAAGTTGTGGACTATTGAGTTTCGAACTCGGTACCGATAGATTTAAACGCCGATGCTCTTCACCATTACGCCACGGCTTAGTCCGTCCTGAGTTGGTAATTTAATGGGCTATTTATATTATCAATTTGGAAGGAATTTTTTCTCTGATACATCCTCGCACCCCTACAGTATAATAAGACTTCCCCTCCATCAAAAATTGACGGCGAAGACAGTCATGATCGTATTTTTGAAAATTTCAGCAATAAGTTCAAATTAGTATTTGATAACAGTAACTGCCAGAACAAGACTGGTTCTTTTGAATCAAAATTCAGAGAACATTGACAAATTTACAAAAATTATAAAAAATAAATCAGGTAGAGGTCTCAAATGCAGTTCACTCACTCAGACTAGGATTAAGTAATGACAATGTCTATTCTTATCATTTTAAATATGGCTCTAAAATCTTATATTGTTTCATTCCCATCTTCCTAGTGAAATGACGAAAGGAGAAATTCGGTCCGTTGTGAAAAACAAATTAGGTAACCAGAATTGCTCTTCCAATTTTCTCCTAATAATGATTTCCTCAAATTTGCTGAGAGTATTTGAATATTTTGTATTTTACCCGAATTAAGTAACCACATTAATATCGATAGAAACCAGTTTGGCTTTAGAAAAGATACCTTTACTTTCACAGACATTATGGCGTTGAAAGACGTTATCTATCTCTATAACTCTAATGATTCCAAAATATACGCCTGTATTTTAGATCTAAGTAAAGCTTTTGACCGCGTAAATAATTGGGTGCTGATTGAGAAATTAGTAAAAAGCAAAGATCCTCTGTAGCTACCTAATTAATATCATTAAGAATATGCTGATGAATCAATCAGTTTGCGTTTACTTTGGCAAAAGAAAATATCGTCACCCTGGAAGGTTGGAAATGGAGTGAGACAGGGGGAGATAATCTCCCCTTTCCTATTCTATCTGTCCATCAATAGTGTGATAGAAACAGTCAGATAATCGCGTCTTGGCTGTCGAATTTGTCTACCATTAAACCATTATCGCCTATGCTGGTGAGGATACTGTCATGTTTGCCCCTTCTTCTCAGGATTCTCAAGCTCTAATAGGAGAATGGAGGAGAATGGCATGAACATTAATGAAGATAAGTGCTAATTCATGGTGTTATCGTATAATCTTAGAAAATCTATAAACAACGTTAGTCTTGCTATTAATAACTCTAGGATAAAGATTGTAGACTATGTTAAGTATCTTGGGGTAAATCTCTCGTTTGATTTTGGAAACAATACTGATGTCTTGAGGAATGAGAAGGTCTTCCTCTTTCAACTTCACTGCCTTATGCGCAAATTTTGGAAAGTAAATCAAAACACATTGATTCACATTTTTAGTAACTCCTGTCTCTCGTTCTATGGGTTCTAATTGTAGGGTGATCTTAGAGGTTACTCTGAGAGGTTCAGAGCCTTGTCTACGCACTTTCATAATGTTCTAAGACGTATTCTCAATTATTGGACAAGGGAAAGTCCCCATTACATATGCTCTCAAGGAAATTTCTTAACATTTATCCATTTCATAATAAAATCGTATTAAACTTTGCATTCAAAATTGATAATTCCCTGAGCCCTTGCATAAATCTAATCAAGAGCTACCGAAGAGATCACTTCAGGACACTGGATGACGCGAAAAGAATTGCTGAGAAATACTATTACATTGAAGACCTATTTAAAAATGATAAGGATGTGATCTATGCCAGAATCCATTTCGTTCAGGCGAGGGAGGATACCCTTCTATAAATATGCATTCTTTATAAATTATTTCTATATTTTTTGTTCTTTGTTTTGCTGTATACCTGTGATTTCCCAAATCCCAAAACTCTGTAGTGTAAATCAAATTTAATTTGTATGTCCAATGAGTTTAGTGATTAGATTTTTGCATATATTTTAATGTTATCATAATCGTATTTTTGGTAATGTTTTGAAATAACCAAAGGCAATTTATTGTAATGTTATGTAATAACCATATGTAATTATGTATATGTATTTCTATGCTTGCCTGTGCATATGTTCATGGATGTATGTATATTATATATTTATGTATGTGTGGGTATATATATGTATGTTTGTATATATATATATTTATAAACACTCAAAGACATATATATATATATATATATATAAATATATATATATATATATATATATATATATATATATATATATATATATATATATATATTTAAACAGTTTACCGAAGGAAAACCTTCTCAACTATGGCGATAAATTTGTTTCTAAACTACGGAACCTGTAAAAAGATTTAATGTATACCTGTTTTTTTGCATAAATCTAAAATTGTATAATCAATTTTCAATACTATGGGATTGATTTTAGAAATAAAAATATGTCTTGCTATCTTTCTATCTATCTATCTATCTATATATATTAACTATTTAACTATTTGAGAGCCTAGCATTAGGTTCGAATCCAAAGACAAAACAAACTTACTATTTAGTGCTGGGGATATTACAATCAAGCCGCACCTCTCGCAACACTTCGCTTTCAAAATGAGGCTATAATTTCAACAAAAGTGTATTAAATTTAACGAGGCATTATTAGAAGTCTTGTTAAAGATAAAAAATTTAAATACGCCAATGTGTGAATTAAGTAAGAATTAAATGTTGCCAGTGTTTAAAAAATCGGTTTATTTTCACATTAAGAGAAGGCAAGGCTGAGGTAGTTGAAATGCCGATTTTAACACCATCAAGCTATAGTATCTTAAAAATATGTACTTTCGGCGCCAAACTGAAACCGTATATGACGACTAGAATGCCTAAAAAGACCATTAGTACTTTTATAACACAAAAAATACGGCGTTGATTTTCTGAAGTTTGACCATATATATATATATATATATATATATATATATGAAAATTAACCCACAGGAAATGAAAAGATGAATCCAAACACTTTCGAATTATATTTGCAAGTTCATTTTCATGGATTCCTTGAAAATGAACTTTATAGTTCGAAAGTGCTTGGATTCATATTTTCATTTTCCTGTGAGTTAATTTTCATATTATTGCTTCCCTCACGTGCCATTTGTGAGTTTTTTCATTATATATATATATATATATATATATATATATATATATATATATATATATATATATATATATATATATATATATGCGGTTAAGATAATTGCATAGTTAGACAACTGCTCTGCTTCAGGTCCAGCAGATGATCCTATCCTCCAAAACTGGAAGACATGCCTTTATGTCGTCTCGCCATTATCTTATGCCATTATCTTAACCGCACTAATTTGTCTTGGATATTTTTCCATCTTTCGAGCGTTTTGGCTAGTCAACGCTGTTAATATATTAAAAATACCATTTTTTGGGACGTTAAGCGTCCCTTTCCCTGTTGGGAAAGGGATTTTGAAAACATTAAACTACTCAGTAATAATGTCCTTTTCCAACGAACTACGAACATTAGAATCGCATTTTATTCTAAAATTAGAACGTAGTACAATTATAAATTAAACATCCAATCTTTACATTGTATCCTTAATGAATGAATTTTTTTTAGTCTTGCATTAAGTAACTTACCCTAAATATAGGACAGAAGCAAGTGGTACGTAGGTACTGAAAAGATAATGTTCAGTAATGTGCATGTATATGAATAAAGGAGTAATACTCGGTCCAAAAGGCAGACCAGAAAATGTTTATGATTAAAACTGGCATCGAGAACAAGTTCAGCAGCTCTGACCCCTCGAGGATGACAGTAGATCATTGGATGATATGGAAGGAATGGCCAAGCGAGCATCATATGAGCAGATAATGGAAGTGGTAGAGAAGGAAGTCTAAAATGAAATTCCAGAGAAAAAAAATGCTTGGAACACCGGTTGGTGAAAGCAGAAAGAAAACATGTGGGAAAAGAGATGAAGAATCTAAATTATCGTCATGTACATTTTCCAAAATTAATCGTGTTACCTATTCAAAATTTTCGGACGAAGTAAGTTAAGAATGATGTATTTATTTATATGTTTCATAAATCCTCGAAAATTTTTTCTTAGGACTTCTTGGGTTTGTTGCCTTTGTTGCCAAGTAATAATATTGTAAAAATATTTTTCAGGACGCCTTAGTTTGTAAAATTAATTATGCGGATGAAAAGAAAAGTAAGCTCAAAGTTTCTGCAAATATCTTTTTGATATTGAAGAATAAAAATTAAATAAATATTTAAAGTTAATTAAGCTGTAAAAATGATAAATTTTGGCGAAATTGGTCAACCCAGTTTTGAAACAAAACCGTTTCAGAATGTTTCGACGGCACTGTTTGAAAAACTGCAATAACTTAAAAGATCACTGTTAATTTATTTTATGGTTAAATGTCCTTTCTAAATTTGTCAGTGTTCGCGCTCGCTGGAAATACTCGTAGAACCCAACATCTCAGGGAACAGAGAATTGATGTATAAAAAAGGTCATAAAACCAATCTGGGGGGGAAAAGAAAATGGCAGGGTAAGTGAAAGAGAATATAAAAAATAACCGATGCAAATATTGAAGCAAACATAACATAATTATTCCTGGTAGCGAGAGGCGAAGAATGCTCAGATAGGAAAGAAGTCGAAAACGAGAGACCGGAAAATGTTCACGCCAAAAATCTAAAAAAGAGCAAAAAAAGAAGGATAAGAAAAATATATTAAATTTATATTTAGGGTTCATGGAATGAATTAAAAGGAATGTATTCTAGGGATGAGGCAGAGTATGGATGAGTGACATCCTTTGACAAATATTTCCTCTAGAGTGATGATTGACTACGTTGTATAATTAGTGACGAGTGATCTCAAATTAAGTAAAGTCTGTTCATTTGATGGTTGATGGCGCTTCCTTGTCGATTAAGCGAAGCATTAAACAACTTTCTGAAACTTCAAGTAAGTTGTAATATGCTTTTATGCATCGTTAATTCTCCGCCTGACTAATTTTCATTGCGCCTCATCTCTTAATCTATTTAGTTTCTCATTTGTGAATTATTATATTTACTTGTTTGTTCAAATTAAACAAGCAGGTCAATTTTATGAATTTATTAATAAAGAGAATTTATATGAGAAATATTTATTGGTTTGCATCTTTTTAAATTATCTACTATTACTAGTACTCCTACTACTGCTGCTACTGCTGCTACAAGTAGTATTAGTAGTAGTAGTAGCAGCAATAGCATTAATAGTACATTTAATTCTTTCTTAATGTACAATAAAATAGCGCAACCATTATTGATTAACTTTCAATTGTTAATTTATAATAAAGTACACTAATAAAACCTATTGTGAAAGATATACATAGATAAAATGTCAACGAAATGAGTTCCTGAATAATAACATATGCTACTTTCCTTTCTAACGAAATGGTATATTACACTAGTCTGCATTTTTTAATTCTTATTTTTATTCTTGGATGTGATCTTACATATTTTTGGGTTGCTGATTTTAAATATCTAAACCATTTTTTTCTATCAAGTAATGATTTTGAATAAAATACAAATTAATGATAACAATAAATGTGCATTTTTAATATATTGTTACTTATTTAAAATGAATAAGTAATCATGGAAAAGCACATTATTTTAATTTTAAGAACATATGTATACCAAATCAACATGAAATAAATCACGGTTATCATGAAATGAATCAAAATCATTAACATCAAATCAAATGAATGTAAAAAATACATGCTCTCATGGTTAGCCTACATACCGATTCAAAAGAAGGCGCACCGTTGTTATTTCCGCTTGTGCTGTGCATCGGGACCATCACGTTTCAATGACCAGCAGTAATCCGCCATCATGCTGACATTCCATTTGTCCTGGTATGGAGTTTCCTTGGTGCAAAATTCCTGATGGAAACGCTCTCCTTGTTCCTCACTGTAGTTCCCACAATTCGTGGGAAAATAGTCAAGATGTGAGTGCAAAAAGTGCATCTTCCCAATCATTCTATACCCAAGTTGCTGGAAACTTGAAATGAGATATTGGATCATTTTTTCATATTCTGGGGAGTGGGTGTTTCCCAAGATGTTATAGATAGTCTGCTTGAAGGAAAACCAGGTATTCACCTCGACACCTGCTAATACTTCGTCAAAATGCTTGTCCTTCATCAATTCCCTAATCTGAGGGCAAACAAAGATTCCTACCTTTAGCGTGCCTTCACTTACACGAGGAAACTTTGACTTCAAGTACTTTAAAGCAGCTTCATTCATGTTCTAAGCCTTCATTTTTTTTTCATAAGCCCTAATTTGATGTGGACTGGTGGCAGCAGAATTTCCTTTTGGTCAACTAGTGGCATAGCTCTCACGTTGTGATTTCCGGGTAAAAAGCTGGTTCTTGGTGACCAGTCCTTTTTTTATAGTGCTGGCTGTCAGCCCTACTATCCCAGATACACAAAAAAACATGGATGCTTGGTGTATCCCCCTTAAGGACCTAGTAGGAGAGCAATAACTTTTAAATCACCACAAATGAGAAGTATCACTAGTATTACTATTATCGGACTCTGATGAAATTTCCCATATCTCAGGTGGCACAGGCACAGATGTATCATCTGAGTGTGGAACAGGCATTATTGCTGAAGGAATATTTGGGTATATTCTGCGATTCTTGTTAACTCCAGCTACTTCAGTCATACAAATGTAGCAGTCATCATGGTGATTCTTCTGCTCTCGCCATACCATTGGTACTCCAAAGGAAATACATTTAAGTTTTCCAACTGACCACATTTGGAGCTTACTGATGCAACTCCTGCAAGCTTTGTGTGGGGCAAATGGCTTGGCTTGGTATCCTAATCTGCAGCCAAAATAAGGTAAATAACAACGCCCCAACAAAGGAGTAATATTGCTCCGGGAATTTGAAGGATGAATTGTCCGCAGACATAGCAAAATATGTCTGCTGAATTTATACAGCCTCTAGAGATATTCACAATCTAAAAATAAAGAAAAATATATTAGCAATATTAGAAATTTATCTATAATATATATATATATACATATATATATATATATATATATATATATATATATATATATAAATATTATATAATGTAAACATATATATTATAATATATATGTATAAATATTTACTTATGCTATACAAAAAGAGAAAAGTAACGTCTCCGTATAACTCGACAACGTGATGTTATAGAGATGAATAAAAAAACAAAGTAAATCACCATTTTTCATATAAATTTTGAAAAAGATGTCATACAGTCAATAAAAAATCATGCAGACCAGTGCTATTTATTATCCCCACCTTGCATATTGAACTTTATAATCTTAATTTAAATCGTACGAACCACTGAAAATTTGGGCCTCTATTGATTCATTTTCTTCTGTGTTTTTTTTTGTCTTTTTGCTTTGATTTTTATTTTTGCTCCCCCCCGTCCTCTTTAGTATGTCAAGTCACTCAATTTCTCCGAGACCAATATTTTCCTAAACACGCTCACCGCTTTCTCTTTGTATTGAATTCAGAATAACCCAGAGTATGATGAACAAACTTTGATTCCTCGACCATCTTTTATCTTGAATGCTTCATTGAGAAAATATTACCCTTTATTCAAAACCTACATATATTACGAAGAAAAAAATGATTGATAAGATATATGAGGGAGGGTAAAATAAATGCAACAGGACAATATAAATGCTAAATATTTATCAAAGAGATGCGGATTGGTACACAAGGAAACCATAGAATTAAACTCTCATTTAAATCAATGGAGGTCAGAATATAAATTGCTACCCTCTTTACCCAGAAACCTATCGAAATATGTATGTAAATTTAGTAAGAAGTACTAATGCACTTTTAATATACATACTTATAGTTTTTAAAATTTTAATGTCATATTTATGTAGTAATTAATGGGAATACTCATATGGTAGGTTATAATAAAAAACTTATGTGGTTAATTAAAACGAGTAAATAAATGTATAGAAATAAGACAACAGGTTAAACACATACTCTTTCCATAGTGTTTAAGCTTATACTAAAACTTAACCAACTACTATGAAAAACTATATATCGTTGGATGCTTATATGTTTTCTTTCATGAGCCATCATTAACCTAATGGACCATCTAAATGGCGTCGAGATTTATTTTATCACGGGCCCTTGGGTAGCTAACTTTAATACCCATCTTTTCGGATTTTCTATCGGATTGGAGACTTTGAAAGGGACCCTCGGCTCATTACCGACCAAAGCCAGACTAAGATTATAGATAATCATCATGTAGGGAATAGGTAGGGGCGAATAGGTGAAAAGGAGTTAGATGAACTAACAGGGTTTTGAGTACCAGGTGAAAATGAGAAAGAAGCGAGAGTATAGAATTATTTGCTGAAAGAAACTCGTGATAAACACGTTATTTTAGAAAAGAAAAATTTGCATATAGAGACATGATAAATGTGCTGAGGAAAGTATTTGATGTAAAAATTCTGAAAGATACGAGCATTATCTAAACTGAATACATGAATATACTTTGCAATATCCAGTGTTTGATATATGAATGAGTAGATGTGAAAAAGGAAGCAAGGAAGTGAAATTCTGTTTGATCAGTAGGAGAAAGAATAGTATGTAAGAATAATTAAAAACAGGAGATAAAAAATAAGTCCCAACATGAAGATTGAGCAAATGGGTTACATGCTATTGGAAGTAATATTGGGTAGTGCAAAGGCCTTTATTTCTTATTATGGAATACAGTTTAAAGTAGGATCGGAACCAGGGCTTATTAAAAGAAATGATAATGGTCGCACAGTTGATCGGAATCTGAATGCATTCGGGAATTAACCAATACTAATGAGGCTGAAACGAGCAAAACAGAAAGAAAACGTGCATTGCTGATGGTACAATGATAATAATATAGCAAATGAATGGATGCGTCAGTTGTCTTTCGCACGCTTCCTATTGCAGGTGATGAAGAAGTTAGACACCAATTCGAAAAGGAGAGTTTATAGGTAGATGGCGAAACTACTTTGATTAGTTGCATAATGTGGGTATGTAGAAAGTACTGGATGAGAATATCATTGGTTATGGAGGGGAAAAGCGGGTGGTGTATCAAGCTGAAACCTATTATTATGCAAGAGAGTACTGGTACTAGGAAAGATATGATAAAGGAAAGAAATCTCAGAGTAGACGGTGTAGTAATCGAAATGTTTCTTGTCCTGTTATTTTCGCCTACCGGGTTCTCTTCACTCGAACTCATTAGCAATCAGAAAGGATGCTACGCCGATGTGATATTCTCCAATGGTCTCCTAAAGAGGTAATATTGAAAGTTGTTATAAGTTGGATAAGAGGAAAGGTGCAGGAAAATATGAGATGGGCAGTGATTTCAGCAGCAGGAGCTATCTAAGCTGGCAGTAGAACCAGTGGTTCATCTATTTGTTTTTGAGTATTTATCTAAGGAGCAGCTGGATCATGGTCGTAGCCGATCAAATAAAGCTCTACAATAGTTAGATGATCTTTGGTGGCTTTAGATTGCTGAATATCGGAAAGGGGAGGAGGGCCTCTTTAGAGTAAATGCGTTTTTTGTCTCGTTTTGTGATTCTATTGGGGTAAAGTAGGTATGTATATTATTGTTTTGGTTCAATGAGCTGAGGAGAAAGTTAGTTAATAATTGGGCATAGTAGGCTGTTTTTTCGAGGGCGTTGGGGTGGGTAGGAGTGGAGAGAAAATATAGGTGGTGTGGCGGGTATCGTTTCTTGCCAAAGAACTGTTTGCAAATTATGTTTAGATAGATATTAGTTGAAGCTCTTGTTATCTTGCGTAAGTGTGTATTAGATATGTTTGGTGCTCATGCTGAGGATGCATAGCTTAGACTCGTGCGGATGAACTGGGTCGCTAGTATATTCTTAATATCTTTGTGTTGGCTAAAATTGGTGTTTGTGAGTGTTCTGAGGGTGTTGAGTTTTATGCGGGTTGAGTGAAGGTCATGTGTTAGTTTAGGTTGAGCGGGAATGGTTGGATTGGAGCAAGAGGAGTGGTGATAGTTTGATTGTTTCTTGTTAGTCATAGTCGACGGCTATGCCCTTGTTGGTAGTCGGCATTAAATTTGCAGGGGAAAAGAGGGTGTCTGTTGATTTTTTGAATGGTGGTGGACATTCTACTTAGCGTCAACCATTTTTGGAGAAGTATTGGTGGATTACGATACATTGGATAGGTCATTTACGTAAATATTTAGACGAAATGATGAGGCTGAGGCGAGGGGGGAGGTTATGCAGGAATAAGATTAAAGAGGGTAGGAGAGGGATGACATATTTGGGGACTACATTTGGGAGCTTTTTACTTTTGGATTAGGCGCTATTTTGAAAGACTTGGCCAAATCTATTGAATAAAAACTTCGCTCTCTGTTTTTTTGTCATTGGTGTAGTAGGTGTCCAGTACTTTTTTTGTATGCATTTGTAGTGGTACGGTGTCGGAGGCTAATGTTTAATGCAGGCATAAATGTGTTTTTGGGGGACAGTTTTGGTTGGAGCCTTATAAGGTTTGTGTTGTTCGGATGGTAAGTGGTATGGTTTTAAAGTGTTTTTCTTCGAAACCAACTTAAGATCGTGAAAAGGGTATGGTAGCTTCAGTTATGTTGACGAATAATTTTTCTAGTGATTTTGCGATATTGGGAGGAGAGAGGTGGTTTTGTCTGCGGTTTGTTTAGTTTCGGATGGGAACTATGTATTTATGTAAGTTATCAGATGGAGGTGAGGGCGATGTTTTGTTTCACAGTGAGCAGTTATAGATATATGTGAGTCAATATATGGCTGGGTGGCCAAGGTGTTTTTAATGCATGTTTAAGATGTGATCTGGACATCATCTTGCGGGTTTTGGTGATTTGATGGCAAGAGTGGAGACGTGGAGGGTGAATGGTAGATTATAACGCCGAGTTTATGCACAATTTGCGTAGATTTTGGTGCTTTTTCCTATTTTTGAGACTGGTGGGTAGCTGACTGATTTGTGAGCAGTGGGCAATGAGCAGGTTAGTGCAAGTACAATTCGGCAGTTTAAATGATTCTCTTAATTGAGACTCAAGATGGCGCTGGCTAGCAGCGGTTCGGCGACGCAGGAAGATGTTTGTCTCTTACCTACGGTACTTTCTTTCTTTATTTTTCCTCCGGTCCTTTTCCTACGAATATCTATTGACAGATGCATTAGAGATGGTACTATTTGTTTTAAGAGTTGCATAAGACGGAAGTTTATGAGTTGTTGTCAAAGTTAAGGTTTATGTAAGTAAAGGGAGCAGGATTCTACTTTGTTTCCGGGTAAGTTAAATAAAAAGCAATTACACATCGGAGTACCCTTTGTATTCTTCTTCTTCTTAAACGGAGCTCTTTTATCTCGTTTGGTTCACGACTTGCAGGTGGCCGACATTGAAACATATTCGTTTTTCATGTAAATGGTGGCGAATGAATAATGAAATAGATGCTTAAGTTCGTTTGGGAGATTTTTAAACTTGGAAAATTGTTTTAGGAGTTAAAGAACGCTATAATCTTACACGGTGTCCGAAAAAGAATTGTGCAGGGGAAAAAAGCTTGAGTAAAATTTTAATAAAAGTAAAGTTTTATTTACGATTTTACTGTTCCTCCTGCAGTAAAAACTGGAAATGTCCCACAAAGGCCTCGAGACAAATTTGCAGACGTCGCAAGATATTCCGTTTAACGTTGAGTAATAGGTACACGACAGACTGAATAAATTTTTCAAAATGATACTGCATATTGTATAAATAGGTTCAAGTAAACATTCGCCCAGACACAGTTAATTGAGAGTAAAAGGTTAGTTCTGTATTGGCCTTCTTGTCATAGTATTGATGCCTGAGCAGAAAATATTCCTGGTTGAACATGTGTTCTGTAACGATCAGAAATTAACAGGTACAGTGCAATTTAGAAATGTCGTGCGAAATTTGATTACGAACTTTCGTCAAACTGGCAGTGTGGTAGACACTAACTGAACTGGTAGGTCCTCAACCTCAGAGAAAAATTTGTTGATCAAGGTAATGATTCTGAAGAGTCAAAAAAATTGTGTAAGCCTACGACACTCAGCGGAACAAGTTGAGGTTATTTACATATATGGTATCTGTATTTCACGGGTTGGTTGAAAAAGTATGATCACCAGTCATGCGTTGATTACTGCATTTGGCTTCACAACTTACTTCGTGAAAAAAATGAGGACTTCCTTGATATAACTTTTACCGATGTGGCATGGTTTCATCTTTCTGGATACAAGAACAGCAAAAATATTTGTCTCTGCAGAACTGAAAACCCTCATGAACTTAAATAATTGCTCCAACACGATCAGAAGGTCGGGATATGGTGTGCCTTGGGTCATACGCGTATTAGTTGCCCATTTTTCTTACTCGACACCATAATCACAGACGTTACCACAATCACATTATTGAGCCATTCATAGAATAACTCAATGTACGTGAGCTGAAAAAAGGCTGGATTCAATAAGAAGTGGCAACTGTACACACGGCCTGTACACCACTATATTTTTTGAAGGAGTTCTTTGGTGATCGAATTTTCTCCCGCGGACCTCACACCCATTGATTTTTATTTTTAGGGGAACACAATGGGTAAGGGTTGAAAAATCAATTACTTAATACATCCCGCATATCACTCCGGCCACCGTCAAGCAAGTGTTCGATAATATGCACGACGTGGGTAGACTTTTCTTCAGGCCTTTGGGAGATATATCCAGCATTTATTGTAGGAGAAACTACTTTATCGCAAAGAAAACTTCACTTTTATTAAAGATTTACTCAATACGTTTTCAAATTCTATCACATAATACCTGATTTTAGGCCAGTTTTTCGCGCTGAATCCGAAAATCATGTTCATTTTATCTAATCAGATCAAGTTTTTGAGTTATAAGAACATGCCAGAAATTCCTATAGTCTGATCTATTTGTGGGTGAATATACACACAATAGTTAATTTTTTAACTGATTTATACACAAAAGGTTTACAGAATGTTTTAATTGATACCAAGAAGAGTAAAACATACAAAAAAAGACCTAATCATGGATAAATCGTCTCTTCAGGGACTTCTGATTGTGCCTAACAGACTCCAAATCCGTTTCAGGCACCAGCAGAGGCCAGCCAGAAAGTTGACCTCCCAAAGACCTTGGTAGCCTTCGCCCATCACACGGATATCTTTGTGAAAGCGCTCACCCTGTTCTTCACTGAATTCTCGACAATTCTCGGGAAAATAGTCCGGGTTGGCCAAAAGAAATGCATTTTCACAGATATGCGCGCACCAAGTTTGCGGAAATTCTCCATTAACTCATCATCAACTGCCTTCTCATACTAAGGATTTATGTGGTTGCCAAGAAAGTTTGCAATGACTGAGACTTCAGCAGGATTCAGGATTCAAAACTGGTGTACTTGATGAGCTCCATTATTTGAGGACCATCAAATACGCATGCCTTCAGTTTTTCAATGCTGACTCGTGGAAACTTCTGACGGAGGAAATCAAATTTTCTACCTTCCGTGTCCATTGTCTTGGCAAAGTTCTTCCTCAAACATGGTTTGATGTGCAGGGGTGGAAGCAATATCCTGCTCGGTTTAACTAGAGGGTACAACAGAACGTTGTGTGAACCCGGTTCTGATCCTTGTCTTCACGGCCAGTCTTGTCTGACATAATGCTGGTCGTCATCCCAACTGTCCTACAAACACATAAGTCATGAATACTTTGCATACTTACCTTGAAGGCCTAGAATAAGTCCAACAACTTTAAGATCGCCACAGATTCGTCGGTCCATTTTCTTGCAGGTTTCTTTCATTGCAACTGAGTGTCCAATAGGGTTCGATGAAATCTTATTGCCGTTATTAAGAAGAACTGTCTTGTGACTTCTGTTAGAAGAGTCAATGAAAAGTCTCCATTCCATAGCATCATATTTAAGGCCTATTAAGTTGAGCAGGTCAGCAATGTTTTTACATTAGACCAGTAAGGAGGCTTTATCAAACGTAAAATCTTACTAAATTCTTTCTCGTGGCCCCGATACCAATAGAATGTTGTCTTTGATCCCAACATACATTTTTGTCGAAGACATGAACTCAATAGATGTGCAAATTCTTTGGAAAGGTTCAGGTCTCGTGTTTTTTCGTTGAGTTAGGCTTGCGTAAATGGCACCAGTTGATCACCCTTTTCCGGCTTGTATGCATCAAACTCAGCTGTATCAGTAGTGATACTAGCCTCGGAATCAGAGCTAGAACCCATGCTAAAATCAAGCTCAGGAACAGGAAGATCGGAGCCGTGCGGGACTGGTTTTATAGCAGGAGGAACATTGGGATATTGAACATGGTGCTTGTTCGTGCAATTGATGCCTTTCAAATTTGTTATGTAGAAGTAGCAGTTGGTGACGTGATCTTTCCCTTTCTTCCGCACCATTGGGACACCAAATGGCATACTCTTCCTTTCCTTATTACTCTAATCAAGTAATTTTTCTACACATATTTCACAGTAAATATGGGGAGCAAATGGCTTATCCTAGTCCCCTAGTTTCATTCTAAAGCATGATATGCATTTTTCTCAAAATCCCTGATTTTTCCTTGACAGTCTGGAAGAGCGACCTGTCTGCAGATGTAACTAAACCTAATCGGATGATTCTCACACGTTCAATCCATTGTAATGCAAATCTAGACCTCTAGAGTTGAATAAAATAGGTTATGTATGGTCAATCATTACTAGATTTGACAGAACAGAAGTAATAAACAATTGGATGATCGTGTTATTTTACAATATACGTTCTAATATAAATCAAGTATAGTTTAGAAACCAGACCTGACCAAACAAAACTAATTATATTCCGAAATTCAGCATGCAAAAGTGATACAGTTGGAAAACGTATGACCTTTGATAAAAGGTTTGAAACGTAGGCCTGTGCTTTTTATAATCTGCTTTCAAAACTTAAATATGATAGGTTGAAAAATATTTTTGAACAATGATGAGACAATGTATGTACTGTGCATTCTTAAAACATTCCAGGTGATAAGATAAAACTTAATTTTATATACAGATTGAGATGCTTACTTATGGACTTATGATTTTCATATGATATTATACTGAAAAATAATAAAAAGCATATTCTTATCTAATTTATTTAATTGTAAGAAAGATAAGAGACTGAATCACATGTAATGGACAAGGTATGTTTATAGGGGATAGGTGTTGTGTTGATTACGTGCTTGCTTTGAAGCAAAAGGTTGAGGAAGTAAGTAAAAAGATGGTGTAAGCTGCATATTGAATTTATGGATCTAGAGAAAGCATATGATCGGGTCTATAAGTAAGTTCAGTGTCAGATTCTCAGCCTTTATGAAAGAACTGCAAACTGAAAGGAGATTACAGAGCTAATGTTTAATTTAAGGCTTAAGTTTGAGTCAAAGATGGTCTATGAAAATAGTTGTAATAAAGGAATACAGGGTAAGGTTGTGTGATGTTGCCCAGTCTGTTAATATCTCTATAGGAATTGTGTTGAGGGAAGTAAGAGTAAAGCAGTAAGGAAAAGGTCTTGCAATTTGAAATTGGAAGAAATATGGTAAGGTGACAGAGGGATTTCGAAATACTAAGTACTTGGTAGGGTATAAGTTAGAAGGAAGCTGAATGTAAAGGCAAGCCTATGTGAAGTTTGGCATGATTATGGAGTGCAATATGTTATTAAAATCTGCAAATTGCATGGTAACGAAATTTAGACATTTATGATACGCTGACAAAATAGTAAACAAATTTGATCAGAAAAAGGAAATAGTTATTATGAATTAATACTAAAACTTGCCAATAAAAATTATTCATACCCTATACCAGGGGTCTCCAACCTGAAGAGTACCGCGGGCCGAGTCCACAAATTCGAGAGGGCCGAGGGCTGCAACATTAACCCCCCCACCCTGAAAACCACATATTATAGAGAACAAAATAATTTATTAATAAGACACCCGGGAAAAGTTTCTCAGCCTGAAGCTTATCGAAATCAGAAGTAATGGATCTATGAGGGGCGGTCAATAAGTTCTGCGAATCGGTAGAGCAAAACAGAGGGAGGGGGATGGCTGTTTGTGGGGGTGTTAGAAAAAGTTATGACAAGTCAGGAACTGCAGCCGCACGCTCCAGCCTCGTCTATTTAAGAAGCAGTAGCTGATCGCAGATCGTCAGTCACGAATCTTTCAACAATGGAGAAGGTTGAACACCACGCAGTGATCAAAGTTTTGACCAAGGAAGGCAAGAATGCAAAAGAGATCCATGAAGGTAAGGTTGCAGTGTACACCGACATCGCCACTTCCTATGCAACCATTGCTCGCTGGAATATGGAGTTCCGCCATGGTCGTGAGTCCCTTGAAGATGACCCCGTCCAGGACACCCGTCAGACGTGACCAACGAGGACAATGTGGCCCATGTGGAGAGGATGATCCTCAAAAATTGACGGATGAAGGTCGAAGAGATCGAGCGAGAACTTGGAATATCACATGGAAGTGTTATGAACATCATCCACGGCAATTTGGCCATGACCAAGGTCTCTGCCCGTTGGGTCCCTAGAAGCTTCACGTCCCATGATCGACTTCAACGTCGTCAAAGTCCACAAGGCCAGAGGTGCACAAGCTGCCCTGCGCGAGTGCGGATTCGAGGAGCTCAACCATCTCCCCTACAGTCCAGATCTGGCCCCTAGCGACTACTTTTTATTTCACCATCTCAAGGCTGCACTGCGTAGACGCCAGTTTGGGGACGATGAAGATGTCCAGCTCGCCGTCCAGGAGTAGATTGAACAGCAGTCGGGAGATTTCTGGTTGTCGGGAATTCGAAGCCTTAGGGACAAGTGGCGCAAGTGCATTGAAGTCGAGGGTAGTTATTTTAAAAATAATAAAACACTTTTCGTCATATCTCGTTTCCTTATATCCGAATTGCAAAAATTATTGACCACCCCTCGTAACACTTAGCAAGAGAACGTCATCCAAGTGGTGATCTCTGAGCTGTGCTTGAGCCTTCGATTTTGTCATTTTAATCTTGCTAAACAGCTGTTAGCACAAGTATGTTGATCCAAATATCGACGCGACTTTTATCGCCTTTTGTACCAGGACTGTTTTTTTTACGAGTTTTTAGAAAAAAAAACCGATTAACTATGTTGAGAAAACATGCCCAGTAGTCTGGGCAAATGAAAGGAGAGCAAGGGTCTCTTTTGAAAAATGACAAAGTGTCTCCGCGCAGAGAGGCTTTGAGTTGGCAACTGTCCCTTCCACCCTACTGTCAAAATAATCGGACTGCATTTTCGTTTTTATTCCTCTATTTACTATTTATAATCATGTGAAGACTGAATGAGTCTCGTTCCGTTATTAAACACCACTAAAAGATTAAAAAGAAAAATAATTAAATAATTTGATCGTTTATTTACCATTGAGAGGGTAAAATTAAGAAATATCTCGATATATTACCTTTATTAACCACTTATCCGGATTTCTTTTAACCCATAGAAACTCATGCATGTGAGTCTAGCAAGCTAAGAGACCGCGCAGTCTGCCTCATTTTGTTTCTTCCCTTTGCCCTGGCCCTATCCTAACCGAAGCTTCCTTGCTATTAATATTACGGCAAAATAAGGTTATGTTAGGACCAGTGCAAAGAGAAGAAACAAAGAAATGAGCCAGGCACTGCGCGCGCTTTGCTCGAAATATACTAACCTTGCTTCCCCTCATTTATTTCCGCTATTTACTATTTAGATTTATATAAAGACTAAATGAACTTTATTCGAGTATTAAAAATCTACTGAAAGGTTAAAAATACAAACTTCATAGTTTTTACCCTTATTTTAAGAGGATAAAATTGGAAAATATCTCGATATATTTCTTCTAATAAATTCATGGCGCAAAAGTAGCTTAAAGGCGGCGAGCACGCTTAGATCTGGGATTAAACAAGGCAGCCATTAATCAAATGGGTGATGTTATTTAAGAGACCCTAGACCAACCGTGGATCTTTATATTTACCTCATTCTTTTTAGTCGCGGGCGATTCTACATCTCACTATGTCGGTCGGTCCCCGCTTTGCTTTTATTGTTTTTGTAATAAAATTGTAGCTATTGGGCCGATTCTAACGAAATTTGAAACCTTTATGTTGTTTTAAGTCCTCGTTCGAATAATATAATTACCAAAGTCCTCCAAAGGTTACCCGGGGAATTATGTTTGAGGGCAATAACATTATAATTATTCGGTCGATTCTGACGAAATTTGAAAGTATTATGTTGTTTTGCATTCTCTTTCGAATGATATAATTTTCAAAGTTCTGACAAGGTTAGCTCGGTAATTAATTTGTTTTGGCAATAAAATCATAACTTTTCGGTGGATTCTAAAGAAATTTGAAACCTTTATATTGTTTTACATTCTATTTTGAATGATATAATTAACAAAGTTCTCTCAAGATTAGCTAGGGAATTATTTTGTTTTGACTATTAAATCATAACATTTAGGCCAATTCTCTCGA
The DNA here is from genome assembly GCA_963969495.1 of Ceratothoa steindachneri. Taxonomy (NCBI): domain Eukaryota; kingdom Metazoa; phylum Arthropoda; class Malacostraca; order Isopoda; family Cymothoidae; genus Ceratothoa; species Ceratothoa steindachneri. The sequence continues at coordinate 51,634,268 of OZ018319.1, read as the reverse complement.
AGTCTGAAACCTTGTGCACTTTTACATTCTCGTTCGAATGTTATAATTGCCAAAGTCCTCTCAAGATTAGCCCTAGAATATTTTGTTTTGGAAATAACATCATAGCTATTTGGCCGATTCCTAAAAAGATTTGAAACCCTTATATTGTTTTACATTCTCTTTCGAATAATATAATTACCAAGGTCCTCTTAAGAGTAACCCGGGAATCACTTAGTTTTAGCAATAACATCATAGCTATTTGGCTGATTTGCAAAATTTCAAACCCTTATGTTTTATTACTTTCCTTTTCGATCATAGAATTACCAAGGTCCTCCCAAGGTTAGTCAGGGAATTATTGAAAGTTTTGAAAATTGTAAGGTCATAAATCAGAACAAGTGAGAGCATGCGACCTGCAACCCTAATCCGAATCTGGGGTAACGACTGACTATAAAATTAAGTCGTGATAATTCATTGTCAATTTATTATTTCATTCATGGCATCACTCGCGGACGAGTATAGCTTGTGCTCGGGATTCTATCTTTGCTGTCATTATGCTGCTTATCAGCCTAATTCTAGCACCATGTCCCCAAACATGACATGCATTATCAGGTGGGTGATGTTGGCACAGACGATCTCGACGGGCTAATTAGCAGCTCTTTGGTATTCCCGGAGTTGCCTTCGATTGCTTTAAAAGTTTCATTTCCGCTCTTCAGCTTTCGTTTCCATGCAATTCTGTCTAGAGCTTCTGGTGCCTACGTTTTGTGATCTTTCCGACATATTTTTAGGTTGTCTTGAGAGAGCCTTTATACATTTTCTTTTCTCTACCTTTCCTTCTATTTCCCAAGTTGAGTTCTGAGTAAAATATCTGCTGCAGTAGACGCTCGTTCGACATTATGACCACATGGCCAGACTATCTCAACTGTTTTTTTATTATGATGATTCAATGCTTGTACTATTTGCTTCGTCCAGTACACTCAGGATGGTGCGAAGTTCTTCCCAGATTAACTTGAGTATACTGTGCGAGGAACGTTGGTGAAATATTTGCAAGGCTTTGATGTTCTGATGGTAGATAGTCCAGGTTTCTGATCCCTATAACAATGAGGGCAAAACTATCGCCTTGTAAACTTTAACTTTCTTTTCTAGAGGTAGGTCTTGGTCGTCAAACCGCGCGCTCGTAATTTACCAAATACGAGCTGGCGCAACGTAGCCTTTATTAAATTTCATCATCAATACCAGCGTCCGTTGACAAATGGCTACTCAAGTAGGCAAATCTTTCAACACATTATAAAGTTTCCCCATTAATTTAAAGATTAGGGGGATTACCTGTAATATTTGATGTGGCTGCTAATTAAGGTTTACATGAGTTTATTGCAGGTGATTGGTGCAAAACCTGAGTTTTCCGAACATTAATTGACAGACCAAACCTGGAGTAACCATTCGCAATTGCTGATATGATTGTTTGTAAGTCCTCCGCGCTGAGAGTACAGAATGCATTATCATCTGCATATTGAATTTCAAGAATCAAGGCAGTTTCTATTCTAGTCCTAGCTTTAATACGGTTAAGATTAAAAATTCCTCAGTCAAGCTCATAGTTGATTGAAATACCTGGGAGAAGGTCGTCTTGGATAAACAGCGGAACGGCGGAAATAAATAATAAGAACAGTGTTGGTGCAGTTACACAGCCTTGTTTTACTCCAGTGTTGTCATTGGAAGAGTCTGTTGAGCTACAGTTCACCAAAAATTGATACGGTCATTTCATTATGTGAACAACGCATGACTGAGATAAACTTTTGTGGGCAACCAAATCTAGAAAGCAGTTCCCATAAAAGTTCACGATTTATACTATCAAAGGCCTTCATAAGCTCTATAAAGGCCATAAATAAGGATTGAATATGTTTACGACACTTTTTCTGAAGCTGTCTACCGGTAAAGATCATGTCAGTTGTGTCTCAAGACGGCCTGAAGCCCCATTATGGTTCAGGAAGAACACTCTCAGCTAAAGGAGTTGGACGATTTGCCAAAATTCGAGGTAAAATTTTACCAGCGGTTGATAGCAATGTGATGCCTCTATGATTACCAAAGACAGACCGGTCACCCTTTTTCTTTTAGATTGTCTCGATTATTCCATCCCTAAAATCAACTTTGATTTGTTCATTTACCCAAATCCTGATAATAATTTGGTGGAGATGGTGAAGAGTGGGACTCCATTTTTTAATATTTCGGCAGGTATGCTACCGGGCCCGGCGGCCTTATTATATTTCATGGAATTAATACCCTTTCTCACTTCCTCTAGAGTTAAAATTGCGCTTGGATTTGGGGGAGGGGGATTTTGTACGAAACATCCACGTCAATAACCGGGGTTTATTTTAACTGTTCTTGAAAGTGTTCTTTCCAGCGACCCAGAATAGCTTCATTGCTTTTGAACAACTGTAAGCCATCATTACTACGAAGAGGAGCCATAACATATGACTTATGACCAAATATTGCTTTTGTTTCGTCGAAAGATCCTTTCATATCATTCATTCTGTTCAAATAAGAGTTTTAGTTCCTTAGATTTCTCAGCTACAAGTTGTTTTTCATTTTGAGTGCTGCTAGTTGAGCACGAGCTTTGAGGTCAGGGTGTTTTTTCGACTTGGAGACAAACTTCTTGTCGTTTAGATGTTCAAACAGGGCCTTACTGGTATCGTTCAATAGTTTAAGAATCTCAAAGTCATTTTGATCAAACCAATCCTCATTTTCTGCTTCCAATTAATTCTTTCTCGCGGCGTTAATGATTGTAGTTTTTAATATTGACCGATGTTATTTTAAGTTGGCAGGAAAAGCCTGAGGAAGAATTCTAGTTAGACATTGTTGAAACTCAAGTGATTTGGCATGGTTTGGGAGCAAATCAGCGCTAAATTTATGTCGTTTTATACTGTTTGGATTCTTTCTTATGGGTGGGATCTTGATTTTCATGAAAGAAAAGACAAGACGATGGTCAGTCCAACAATCCTCAGAACTAGTCAGAGAATGAGTTACCCGAACATCTTTACGGTTGCATGACCTATTCTGGGCCAGCGTTTGAATCTGGAGTGCATCCATTAGGGTTTTAAAGTATTTATTTGCCTGAAGAGGGTGTTTGTTCCACCAAGTTATGTTCGACGCATTTAGAGAGCAGAAGGGTACTATTTAAATTAACGGATGGTTCCTCTCCATATATCAATGTCCTCTCCACCCTAGCTTTGGAATCTCCCAGAATCATGATTTTGTCTTCATTAGTGATAGATGATAGAACGTTATCAAGAATGGCGTAGAAAGACTCCTTGGTCCGGTCATCGGCTGCTATGTTGGAAGCGTACGCACTGATCAATGTGGCGAATTTCTTGTCTCCCACTTGAAATCTAAAGGTCATAAGTCGTTCGCTAATGCCAGATAGTAGCTTGGCCAGGTTCACTAGAAATCTGTTTTCAAATGCGAAACCGACTTCATGTTGTCTTGGAAGCCCTGCGGCATACCCCTTCCAGCTAAGTTATACCCTCCTCCCTGCTCACACCCTTGTTCCTCCCCGGAGAGATTTGTATCGAATAGAGCAACGACATCTAAGCCTAATTTATTAATTTCCATAGCTACAATAGCAGCTTTACGTTCGAGAATATCAAGGGTTTCATCAAGTAATGTACATACGTTCTATGTACCTATTTTTAAGACGTCAGTATTTCTACCGCAAGATTGCTGAACCCCCTGGGCGCGGATTCCAGGCAGATAAAAACCAGAAAGACTATTTTATGCACCATTTTTAGCATTTCCTTTCATATATCGGGCAAGATGAGTGGATCCTGAAGAGGGATGCTCAGACATGGATGCCACTGCCAAAATGTTATCATGTCCATGATAAGAACTTAGCAACTAAACTAAACATTTACCACTGAACGTGCTGGTCGAGACTAGGGACTTCTAGATTCCACTCTCCTATCCTTACCGTCTCTAGCAGTCGCCGCAATTTCTTTTTAAAAATAATGATGTTTTTTTAAATATTGCGAGCTCTTTTGTTTACCACAAGGGCAAGAAAAATATCTCTAGCCTTTGGGAAGGTATATTATTATCTATAGCAAATAAAGTTATACGGTTTAGTGACTTTCTAAGATTTTCTTTCCAGTTTGAAAACAGCCTGCAAGGCTGGTTTTTCATATATATGAAGCTTTTATCAAAATTCTTTCAGAGTAAAAAAAAAAATATATATATGATCATCGAATGTTTTAGACTTTTTTAAAACAAAAATAATTACAAATCGTGTAGTGAAGAAGATGAATTAAAATTAAGGCGTGGCTTTTTTTTTGTAATTTTTCGTTTATAAAAGCAAACTCATATTAAAAAAAAAGAGCTCCTAGAATTGAATTTTCATGCCTTTAGGCCTGAAAAATAAGCATGGATAAACACACCCTAGACCAAGAATCAATTATTAAAGATATGTAGTGGAAAACTTTTAAAATTTTTAGACCAAAACCACCTTGCCAGGATCCAGATAGGCCGTTTGCCACAGGCCGAAGGTCTGCCTACAAAGCACAAGCTGGTCATGTAAGTCGGAGTAGTCTCGATTTAGACCTACATATATGGAATATCCCTTATGGGGGGTGTAGGAGTTGTACTAACATTTAATATGCTACATAGAAATTTGAGGATCTCATTGATTTTTTCTTTGTGATATACGCGACTATAATTAATAACTCAGTTTTTACAACACAGCAAAGAATTCTAGTTCAGGAGCGAGCACCCTTTGAAAAGTGATCTGATCTTGGTTAGCAGGCTCCTGCCGGTAGATATATGACTCCCTTTATAACCAAAGTTGGGTGCTTCCCTTATTCAATTCTAGTTTTCTTTGACCAATTGGATTAGTTAGTTAGTTAGTTATTTAGTGGACGCCAATCCTTCCTTTATCCAGGAGGATCCCAGAGCGGATACTAAAATATACATAATGGTCAGTATGACAATCACTGGTCGGCTCGAAGGCATAAGTAGTCAGTCCTCTTTGGGAAGAGGTGCCAGGAAGTATTATGTTTTGACACCAAACAGCGTACAAATGAAACCTTCGTCCTCCTGGGGCAGAGGGACCTGTTCCGCCTCAGAGGTATGTGGATATAGATACCCATCGAAAAAATTCCTTAGAAAAGAGAGTGTATGTCTGTTGTGCTGTAAAGACGGAAGAGGAAAGAAAGCAGTGTTGTAATTGGCTATGTTTGTAGTGAGAAGTGTAAGATCTATCCACCCGAATACAGGGCTGAGCACAGAGCGTCCACCATGCGGTAGCCAGATCTCTACGTGCGCTGACACTTGTGACCGCTCATGCCGGGATTCAGGATCGAATCCCTTTTATGCGGTGAAGACTCATAAATAAACATGTTGCAAAGAATCGATAATAGCAGAGAATTTCCAATTAAGTTTGGTTTAAAATTTTATAACAGCTCTAATCTCAAAAGTATGCCTTTCCATTGATAAAAAAAAGCTAATTTATGTTAAGCAGTCACTTGCCACCTGAAATATGCCAGAGGAATAAATAACGGTTCTGTAGTTATCATCACAAACCAAAGATATGATACAATGTGTTTTGACTCGAAAATTTCCGATAATCTTTGAAATTAAAGGCTTGCACGAAAACATTTGGAAGATCCATCGTACCTTGCTTAGAAGTTCCATTTGGGAATCGTCATCTCCGAGAAGACGTTACCCATGGAATGAATTCAATGTAGAACGACAAAATTAATTAGTAAATTTAGAAATTCGTCATATAATATCTGACTGACAGTTCATAAATTTGTTTTCAGGGGAAATCATAATTTTGGCGGTCAACTCATCCAATTTTTTAATATACTAAATGATTCCACTAATATAAAGTATAAATTTCAATTTGAGTTAGATTCCTGAGTAGCTAGAAATAATAGCTTCAGGTTATAAACAAAGCCTTCAATATTGTGAGAACAAAAAATCTTTTCTATTATAAAATTAATCAGATATGCAATAATTTACTCTCGCAAGTTGTTAAAAGCACTTTTTCCAATACGCTTAATTAAAAAAATTGCTGGCCCTTTCCTTTAATATATAAAAAAAGAATATTATTACGTATAAATATAATTTATATTCTATTTTACCATCCACTCTAATCTTTCTTCACTTCTTGTCCTTTCTGTCTTCATTCGAGGAAATCTCAGGTTGTATGCTGCTCCCTATCCTAAAAAAGGTAACCATGTAGATCGACGGCGCGAACGATGGGACGTAAGCTATTTCGTCCGTGGTCCAATATGTTTCACGTTTTTGGAGTAAATTTAACGGGAATGCTCGTGTAGGAGGGGGGGGGTAAACACTGCGGGAGGACCCCTCTACGATGTTACTGAGTTTCAATCAATTTGGGGGGAGTCTGGGGGCACAGCCCTCCAGTATATAATCATAATTGTTCATAGAATAATGTTCTAACGTTTACAGAAGTAAATAATTTAACCAAATCATTTCTGCGACTTTAATCGTTTTGCGAATTATAATGGGGGGGGGGGAGGGTCTGACGTCAGAAATGAATAAATTGAATTTTTATTTTGTTTTTCACTTAATATCTTTTTATTATCCTCATTTGTAGTCATTTTTATTTCTCAATATATTTTTCCCCATTTTACTATTTTTATTACCTTTTTTATACATTTAAATATACTTACCTAGATCGTTAAAGGAACTAATTTTTGTGGAGCCCTTTGGGGGGAGAAAAGACGTCTTTTACGCGGTCAACTCAGTTTGAATATGGCTTCCGTATGTGAAATTTGCCCTTCGTCTATTTTCGAAATTTGGGCTTTATTTTCAGATCGAGATAAATTGTTAACCTTTTTGGACGATCATAATTTACTTAAGATTAAAATCAATTGCGAGGTTTGTGACCAGGCATTAGAGATTAACGATAATTTTGAATTTAGATGTTCTAAGACTAAACATGACCCGAGTGATCGCCATTATTTTAAAAAACCACCATTTTCTTCAAAAGATTCCCTTTTACCAAAACGGGAATTAAAGAAAGATTCCACGCTTTCCTCATCGCTATTTCAGAAGTATACCCACCGCAATAAATTAAGTAAACACCGTTTTTGGTTTGGCTATTTTCGGGCATTTTTGTACAAAAATGACGCCGGGTATATTTGAACTAGAACTCAAACGCGCATGAATATTCATGCACGGGTCAACGAAATATAAACACACAAAAATCCACTTTTTCGGGCGCGCCGCCGATCTACATGTTTACCCTAAAAAATTCCTTAATTCTCTAAATTTAACCATGTTCTTTACTCGTCTATTTATCGAAAACTCTTTGGCTTGGAACATCGTGCCCACTTTGGCTTAATATTTTGCGTTCCCAAAAAGAATTCTCCTTCCCACAAAGCGGCTGCCAATGACACACCTGACATCCCCTTATTGATCTTATCGACCAGTATTAATGGTTAGTTTTAGTTTTAAAGGTGTTGATGAGCGCCGAAAAAAATTTGTGCGAATCAAACTTAAGTTGACTCCCATAGGTTCCTAAAAACAGCAATAAAAAAAAACCAAACATTCTTTTCAATATTCCTGTACTTTATATATATTCACTGATTTAAATAATCTCTTTGTCGCTCCCCTCATTGCTTATAAAATGGATGTGACCCCAATGGTCATACAAGTTTTTTATTTTTTCTCAAATAAATGAATTGCGACCTGTTGACAACGGATTTTTCCTCCTTCATAAATTGATGCTTCTTTACATTTCAACGCCGAGGATTGAAGGTTATTTTTAGAGTTTCAAATCATCTGGCGTTAGTTTTACTCTCTCTCACTCTTCCGCTATTTTAGACTTATGCCCAGTGGCGTAGCTAATGGGGGGGGGGGGCATGCAAAGGGGCACACATTTGAAAGTTACCCCGGGATCACTATTGGAGAGGGCCCCAAATGAGTGTCCTATCCCTTTTTTGAATGACAATAACAGTTAATAAAATGGTTAAATTCAGAATTAAACTTATATTGTTGCTGTGTCAGACTAATAAAATGTATCAATACAAATTTTGACTGGTATATTTGATAAATGTAATATCTCGGTTTTCTAGTTTATTTCTTGTCATCATACATATTTATTCTGTATTGAAACATTTAATAATTACTTTTATTGTTGCTCTATCAGACTGATGGAATGTATCAATATGAATTTTGACTAGTATATTTGTTCAATCTGTAATATCTCGGTTTCACATTTTGTAGTTAATTTTTTTTTAATCATACATAAGTATTCCTTATTAAAGTAAAGTGTCTTACTTATTTTTATTGTTTTATTTGATTCACTATCAGACATACCAGAGTGTACACAAATATTGCAGGCATAGTTGCCATGAAATTCATGATATCAAATATTCGTATGTTGAGGGCCCAGAAAAAGATAATGCCTCTGGACCCCAAAATACCTAGCTACACCACTGCTTATGAACATTACTCCCTGCATACATAGATGTCTAAAGATAGTCTTTTGAGAGAATTTGTTCTGATTTTGTTCCCTAAGATGTACGTATCGAAGAAGCAAACCCTCAAAGATTGTTTTACGTGCTTAATCAAATCTCCGTTTACATAATTTTCAATACTTCTGTCCATTCGTTTTTTTTCATCAATATTTTTTCTCTTTATTATAGTGAATTCGTTCGCTGTTTTCCTATGTATCTCTTGTTTTTTTCTTTGTTTCCTTGTACGCTTACACGTTCGTCTCCTTTATGTCTGTATGTATGTGTCTTTTCTTTTGCTTGCCTCTCAGTCTACCTGTTGTCTGTCTCCGTTAAATATTTTAATAAGCAGTTCTCTAATGAATACTTCAGTCTGCACTGAAGACGCTCATTACATTTTGATGAAAAATTCACGGGAAGTTGCGCTTTGACAGAGTTGGAAAAGATTTTGCGTGTCTTTGATGCGAAGGTTTAGCAACCTGTTTGACTCCTGCTTTCTCGCAAGCGAATTTCGATTCAGCCAAGTTTGGAAAGCTCGGAAACCTCCACTGCTTGGAGGGAATTATCCTTATGAAGGTCTGAGATTAAGGCAAAAGAAAAGGAAATTAAGGTAATCCCGGTCATCTATCCCAAATTCCCGAGAATTAATGGCCATCCTATTGATTTACAAAAATCGGAGAGTAGGTAAATAGGCTCAATTTCCTTTGTGCCCTTCTCGCAGGAGAAACAGGAAACTGGCCCGGAAAGGCCTTCCTCGTAGCTATGTACTTGTTCATATATACAGCTTTTGCCAAGTTTTTAGACTAATACATTTTTTACTTTTTTCTTTCGTTTTTACCTGCGGCGAAGCGCGAGGTCGAGGTGTCGCTTTTTTTTTCAAAGTGAGAAAGTTCAATTGTACCCATTTAGATCAATGAAATAACTCATATTTCTACGCGACATAGGGGTTTCCACCCTGAATATTTCAAATCTGCCATCGGATTTGGCACTGGGTGACACCATCTAGTGGCAGAAACCTCATTTAGCTATTTAGCCATTAAAAGGCAATTGTAAGTGATCTTAACCGTGGGAAACCATCAATGCAATAACCATTTATCATCTTATCACAAAACGCTGTAGGTCATCGGAGGGACTTTCCCTCTTGTTAGAATTTTCGTCAAAGGAATAATTATTCTGATATTCAAATTTTCGCAGGTTTAATGAAAAGTTAGCCTTTCATTTAAAAAAAAACCAGTGGATTCCTTCGCGAAATTCAAAATCGTCCTCTGGTCCTGTTCTTCTGAGAGGTGAGTTTCAGTTTATGGACCTTTAAAGCTATTCGATCTAAAGGGAAAAATGATGACAATATGGATAAATTAGTGATTCTGTGTGATTATAATATATTTTCTAATATTTTTCCTACAAAATAAATGTTTGAATTTTTTTCCATACCAGAATTGTTTTTTTTTTCCAAAGAAAAGCGTGCCACCATTGTTGCTCTGATTCAAAGTGGCATAAAATTCAAATAGATAGTTGCTAAGGTTATTACAACAAGTAGCACAATCTTTAGTATCATTAATGACTTTAAAAAGACTGGTTACACTCTTCTGGAGAAGTCTTTTCGACGCCCAAGAGCTTCAGATGAACGCCAAGATCGCCTCATCTTAAGGTCCTTGCTCAAAGATTAGGTCCCTCCAGTGCCAAACTTTTCCGTATTCGAAAGAGGCAGGTCTTAGGATTTTAGCACTCACAGTGAGGTGGAGTCTTTTAGACAAAGGTCTCAAGTCGAGAAGAGTTGCAAAGTAGCTTCATATTCCCAAGAAGAACCTTACCAATAGGGTCTACTTTTAGGAAATATAGACAATGGACCGTTGAAGACTGAGGCGAAGTGATCTCTTCTGATGAGGCTCCATTCCGCTTGTTTGGATCTTTTGGAAGATCTTCCGCTCGGAGTAGAAAAGGGGAGCGCTTTCACGAGTCCACTGTCGTGACCGTGAAGCTTCTTATCTAATGGGACTCAAAATGGCACCAAAAGGTGCTTCATCAGCATCTTTCACCTACAGCATTTTTCAAGATGATTGAGCACCTTGTCAAAAAGCCAAAGAAATAACAAAGTTTTTGTTTGAAAATAACATCGAAGTTTTTGGACAATGGCCAGGAAATTAGCCAGATTTAAATCCAATATAGAATTTGTGGGTGATAATCAAACTGCCGGTTGATATACAGAAGCCACACAATTGTAACGAATTAAGGCTGTTTTTGTTTTTTTTAATGGAGCAATATGGTTCAAGATGTGAACACGAATTTGGTCTTCAACATGCCAAAACGAATTGAAGCAGTCCTCAATAGAAAGGCACATCATTGTATGTAAATAGTGACTGCGCGCATCAATTGACTGTATTTATTAATAAAATGGGTTTAGTTATTATTTTTTATACTTGATCTTCAAATTACGATACAAAGATAAATAAAACAAAATTAAACGTTTAGTTAGTTTTATAATTTCCCTAAATGAGCAAATAGAGTAGTCTCAAACTTTTTTCTATTTCTGTATATGCAAATAAGAGTGATGCAAAGGAGCCGCGCCCCAAAATATGTTCTCTATTTTTGTATTTTAATTTTCCACACGGGGTAACAAAGTCAGTTATTTTACGTTTACCTATTTTAAATGACCAGATTTGTGTGTTAACTATTTGTCATCCATGTCATTTATTTTATTCTCTCTAATTTTTGTGTATTTCCTTATTTCACTCTCATTTCCTTCCGCCTTTTGCCTGTCCCGAAAAATACTTGCGATAGTTAACTCACTCGTTTTCCTCGCGTAAAAAAGGTCATTGTAGTTGCTTTGGTAGCTACTGGCTGGCTAATCCGCTATTTTTTCCTATGCCCTGTAGTGAGAAAAATATTTACATCTATAGGAAGCAAGTTTGGGGATATTCAAACAATCAAATTCCTTAAAGTTTATTTTCCTCTTCGTGCATATCTCGACCCCGGCGTGCCAATGTACAAATGGTTTAATGATAATTCATAAAACTAAGCGGATCCTTTTTTACAATTGAAGTGTACATACTAAATGGCTAAAACAACGAGGATTAAATAGAATTAGGCTATACTTGACTTTAACTACTGGATTCTGAGTTCTAAAAATATCGTTTGCCTACCTTAATCTCTCTCTCTCTTCCTCGTGCGCGCATCTTTAGCTTGGCATTGCGTGCCGTAGCTTTTTCTACGGCTTTTAAGGTTGATATTTCCCTTGAGAATCCACAAAAACTTTCCATATAAATTAATAAAAACTACAAGGAATAAAATATCATCCCTTTTGGTCTGAAATATATCAAATCATACATTTTATGATATACTGTGAATGAAGGTACTTAGTGATAACCTTTTTAAAATTTCTAGTAGCCAACTTTCACAAAAATCCATTTGATATAAATTTAAAAATGAAAAGAAATTTCTGCTTTTATCCAATACATAGATATTAAGTCGTTTTCACCATTCTTTACGAATTTCGAGTGAAGGATACATAAATAAATTTGAATACCCTCTGAATATTCGTTCGTGAACGTCTTTGCAAAAATACATGCTCAAAGTCACTGCTCTGCTCATTTTTAGAGATGAAAATTTCGCCAACATCAATGCATTGCTGAGATTTGAGCAAATCCACGGTAATACAAGTTTACCAGATATCCCACTTATTCGATAATTACTCTTTTGCTGTAGCCACATAAATCATCTTTAGAATATTGACGGTACAGGGAAATGATACTGTTACCATCAATCTCATTTATGCTTCTAAGATAATCACAAAGAAGCTGTAAAGTTGTTGAGTCTCCGCAGAGTCATTGCTATAAATATATTTTACCACCCATCGTGAAGTTTGAAAGCCAAATGACACTTTCTCTAAGCTGTTATATTTCTTACATTTCATGTATGAATAGGAAATTTCGGATCAAATGCTCCACTCATTATAGATCCAATATGTAATAAATTAGCAAGAATTTTCCTGTATTTGGCCACATGGTGCAAAGTACGGGTAGATTTTTCTATATTCTCGTTCTTCCTCCTCTTCCTTTGTTCTCCCTCTTCTTGAGTATTGTTCTCCAGTTTGGATATCCGCATCTGCCAGATATCTGTCTCTCTTAAATAGGGCTGGTTGTGGAGGCAGGTTTCTTTTTCCTGATGGGGCTAGCTATGACTTGGATCATCGACGGATGATTTCATGTTTACTTCAGTAGGGAATTGCCACTATTATTTTTAATTCCTGAGCCCCTACCTCTTGCTAGAGCAACAAGGTTTGCGGATGGACAACATCCACATGCACTATGTATTCCCTGCTGCCGCACTTCTCAGTTTCAGCGTTGCTTTTTGCAAAGTACGGTAAAGCAGTGGAATGATCTTCCTGCAGAAGTTATGCACGGAGATATTAATATCTTCAAACGAGGTTGTAATACACGATTAAGGGTAAGTGCTACTGCCTCATAATTTTAATATTGATTTGATTTTAATAATTTTAAACTTATTTATTTATTTATTTATTTACACATTTCAATTTCTTTCTTCTAGTATTCATTCTTTCTTACTTGACATATGGACACTGGGTTCGGTGGGAGCTTGTTCTCAAGTTCATGGCCGCTACGCTTTCCCTACAAGAATTTTATGTTCATTATCTCAAATAAAAATAATAATCCTTTACAAAAGAATGTCATTCGCGGGAGGGAAAAACATGGACTCTCTCTGGGGGGTTGCAGCATCATCCCAACCTTGCCAGCAGATGGTTATACGGCTATACATTTTGTGCGAGTGGCAAGAAACAACATCTAGTAACATTTAAGGTTAATAAAAACATTTTGCTGTATCTATTTTAAAATAAAAACCTTTTGTGATCACATTCTTGCCAAAAAAGGCCTTGTTTCGAGCTGGAACTTATTTGCTTTTACCCAGCAATTGGACTCAGTTGAGTCACGCTCAAAAATATTTACAATACGAGGGGCAGTCAATATGTTTTGCAATTCGGATATGAAAAAACGAGATATGAGGAAAAGTGTTTTATTATTTTTCAATATAACTACACTCGACTTCAATGCACTTGCGCAACTTGTCCCTGAGGCTTCGAAACTCCAACAACCAGAAATCTCCCGACTGCTGTTCAATCCACTCCTGAACGGCGAGCTGGACATCTTCATCGTCCCTAAACTGGCGTCCACGCAGTGCAGTCTTGAGCTGGCGGAATAAATGTAGTCGCTAGGGGCCATATCTGAACTGTAGGGGGGATGGTTGAGCTCCTCGAATCCGCACTCGCGCAGGGCAGCTTGTGCAACTCTGGCCTTGTGGACAGGGACGACGTTGAAATCGATCATGGGGCGTGAGGTTTCTAAGGACCCAACGGGCAGAGACCTCGGAATGGCCAAATTGTCGTGGATGATGTTATTAACACTTCCATGTGATATTCCAAGTTCTCGCTCGATTTTTTTGACCTTCACATGTCGATTTTCGAGGATGTCGGTGTACACTGCAACCATGCGTTCATGGATCTCTTTTGCATTCTTGCCTTTCTTAGTCAAAATTTGATCACTGCGCGGTGCTCAACCTTCTCCATTATTGAAAAATTTATGAGTGACGATCTGCGATCAGCTACTGCTTCTTAAATAGACGAGGCAGGAGCGTGCGGCTGCAGGTCCTGACTTTTTATAACTTGTCTTAACGGCCCCACAAACAGCCATCTCCCTTCCTCTGTTTTGCCCTATCGATTCGCAAAACTTATTGACCGCCTCTCGTAATGAGGAGTCACCTTTCTTTGTTGTGGCTTCTATTAAACTAGTGATAGATCTTTATTCAAAGGATTATCTCTCTCTTCTTAACTCAATTGCAAGGGGAAACTAATGGGTTATTCCTCTTTACTTGGGTGAACTTATTTTCTCAAAGTAAAGATAATCGGATAAAAAATTGATGCTTACTCGAATGGGTGCACAATGGTGTAGGGAACGAGGGATGTTTGGATCCTTTATATAGAGGCCTGCTGCTTTTTGGACTTAGAAATATATCTATAGGGGACTTTTTCCTTGAGAAATGAACTCTCAATGAAAGAAATGACGGAGTTCAGACAGAAGTTCATGGTCTGAAGGCGATGGAATAAGGATTTGGCGTTCGAAATTTGTATCCGGCGACTACTTTAATTGTTCAAAAAACCCGGCAATATTATACGAACATTTTTGGCGTATTTTTAGCCTGTGAACTTTCCCCTTTCCTTCCTTCGCCTGGCTACTCGGCTTTCAGGATCTATCCTTCCTTCGTCTTTCTTCCCTCTTTGTCTGTCTGTCCGATCGCTCGCTAGTCGGCGGGTAAAATTTCATCTTACGCTTGCTGACCATTTTATGACATTTTTGTGAATATGTACTTTACTGCCTCCCACATAATTTATGAGGCCATTGTGGCTACCACTGCATTGCATTTACACTTTCACATCATCTTGCTTTGGCTTTGAGGTGTGTGCGTGGGTGAAGAGAGTATGTTGGTACACACTTTGAAACAAAAGGCCAGGTTAAGATGGGTTGCTTTGATCGTGTTTGGGCGTATATGGTGCCTTTTCAGACGTGAAAAATTTTCAAAATCAGATAGTTCAAAGATGTTGTGCGGCCACCACTCGCTTCTTTGTAGTTTACCGAAAGCCCTTATGGAGGGAGAAGAGAAGGATCCGCTTCATCTTCAAAATACCCTTCATCCTCTTCAGTTTTTTTCTTGCCTTTCCAATTGACCTTCCAACCTATCAAGTATTTTTAGATATGTTTGTGTTAAAGTTAAGTTAACTTTAGCTCGTATTAAGCGAATCAGGTGTGTTTATTTTGATGTTTTTTTGTGGTTTATCCATTCATCATCAAATATTCTAAGGTTGCAGGAAACTTTGGTTCTCTTAAAAGGGACTTTCAACTCATTTAAATTCCTTGCAGAATTTATCCAAATCAAAACAAATTCTCAAATTTCTCTTCTTCCCTTCTTTCAAGCTTGAGGCGGAAGAGAACTTGGGACTCAATTTGTCTAAAAGTATCTCTAGATAAGCATTTAACTTTTTCAAAAACAATGAATCATTCTATTGCGTATTTACAGAAGAGGCAAAGGTGAGGATATAGGAATGCATTTCTGCACTCTGTGGATTTGTGATAGATGGAATCTTCTTCACCTGCGCTCGAGTTGGAAGAAACTCAAGGAATTTTATTTATGTGTGTGGGCTTGATGGAATCTTTCCTATTATCATTATTATTGCTTTACTATTTACCATTGCTGCTATATTTAATTTTCATATTATTATTACTATGCCTTTATGTGGTTATTATGAATTCTGTTAGAATAATGTTTTCGTGAACTGATTAATATTACTCTTTGATATCAATAAAAGAGGTTTACAGTGCAAGGCATTGGAGACTGAAGTTAAAGAGATAAAGTTAGCTAGGAAAGTGACTACTAAGGAGGAAAATACAATAATGTTTAAAAGAGGAGAAACAAAAAAGTGCCACTCGAAGAAAGCGGCTATGAGAAGGCTGCTTATTATAGTAACTTTGGAAGTGGTTCAGCTTGTCTTGACTACAATAATTTAGGATTAAACCAAATCTGCTCGTTTTTTATTGATAACAATGTTAATTATTTCCACAACATATTGTTCCTTTCTGTGCAGATGGTAAGAGCACCACCGTATAAATCTATGAAAAACTATGTTTTTTTTTATAAAATCAGATGTTTCTGAAAGTCGAATTTTCTGTTTTATTTACTCATAGTTATGGATATATGAAGCAATCCGGGTTAACCTCCCAAAATAACCTCCATCTTATTTATTAACTATTTTTTGACATGCCTCCTATGAAAAGTAGCTGTTACTACAATAGTAGCATTGTTGCTATTCATCCTAGGGAGGTCAAGATTCTTAAATTCTTAGCCACGCTGGACTGACCCATTCATCATCACCTGAGTATTGAGTGAGATAAGTACAATTATATGAGAAAGAACGATAGATAGAATAAGCTGTGAAAACAGTTTTAGCTGGCTAATCCCCAACATCAAAAAGTAATATAAAATGCGGCTCTTCTAAACGATGGCTTTTTAAAAGACCACAACTTTTCCTTTGCTCCCGAATCCATAATTTAATTAACTTTTATGTTTGAAAAGTGTTTCTAACCAGTTTTTATATTTATAATTGTGTTCCTTGTTTTTCATCTTAAATTTGTTTATAAGGAAAGGACTATTCACCCCAAATGTTATTTATGCTGATTAATATTAAGAGGCTGAAATATCTATTCCACATGAAACACATTTGATGTTGCGAATTTTTTCCTTCTCTACTCAAATTTATTTCGATGTCAGATTGCAAATTGTTAACTAATAGAACAAAATACGTTGGTCTGCCCACATTTGCGACATTTTGATCATGATAAGTTTGCTTCTCGAAAGGTGAAAGAAGACTAATGTAATATTTTCTGAAGATCAATTGATTGTTGAAAAGCAAAAGGATCTTTTGCACTCATTGAAAAGGAAATATTTTGGCTAGTCTTTGCTTTTCTTGAGTTTATCAACTGAGACCTTCACTTGAATATAAAATATTATGTTTTTATATATCTTTTCCCCTTAGATTAACTTTACTCTATGTTCTCTCAGAACTTTTGTTGATAACTCACCTACTCTTTCCTACAGTTTCGAATAACAAACACTTCTTACTTTTCGCCTTCTTTTTCCCACATAACAACCTCATATATCCCACAATTACCTATCCCTACACGCCCTCTGCTTTAAAAATATCCCATTTATTTCCTACACATGTTCATTAGGTCTTTTCTGATAGGTGCCCGTTTCGCGACTCACCATAACTGAATATCCAGTGCCTGTGCCTCTAAAAATAATCCATTCTTCTCTTTCCTGCTGCTCACTTCCTTTCTGTTACGAGATTGATAAAATTTCAATCCCTGACATTAGACAGAAAATTAATTTTCGATTAAATTGCACCTGAAAAGCTTGATTTCTTTTGCTTAGAGAAACCATTGTAAATAAACACTACAAATGCCATTTCGTGGCTGCCACATTTCACGGCTATTATTTTATAAGCGAGTTTATAGTTCAAGACGTTGAAGTGGTATTAGTTTCATTGTGGATGATGATGACTGATTCCAAATAAATTGGAATACATATATAGGGCTAGGTATTGTACTCGTGTTCTTTGATATTACTCATGTAGGAAAAATCACCTTTGGCAGGAAGATCTCCTTTTACTACTCTGCTAATGGATGTCACTCCTTAGAACAACTCCTCCCTTTCAGTTTGTCTTTTTCTGTCAGTATGTGTATATCTGTTTTGTAGATTTCTCTCTATATGTGTGAGTCATCTATGGCTGTATCTGCATCTTTGTCTATACGACTGTTTTTCTTTGTCTGCTAAGTTTACATGATGTTTAGTACGAAATTCCTGAGAGTTATTTGAAATAGATGTGTTTAAGCCTTTTAAATCCCGATCACTGAAATGAAATGAAATGAAAGGTGAGAGTTTACAGAGAGAGAGAGATTTGACAACTCCCCCGTTCCCCCCTTTGGTCATCCTAAGCTAACTATAGAAGAGAGAGGGAGGGAAAATCCGGTTTCGCCTTAGCCTGGTTTCCTCCCCCTCCAGAGCCTTATAAAGTCTTCGGAAGGAGCGGCGCGGACACCAGGAGTCAAAGAGGGGGAGGAAGAGTAAAGAGTAGATACCAAAGGTTGAAGTAACTTAGTAGACTTGACAGTTGGCCTAGTTGGTCTGTGAACCAAGAGTTTTACCTTGTTTTCCTTTATCTATTAATTTTTTCTATTGTAGGCCTGTCCCAAGTACAAATTGCTCACTTAAGCCGTTAGGTGTGAATGGAAAGAAATAGTAGGTTTGCAATTGAATGCTAGGTTGCAGGCAGCTAATGATAATCTCTTTCATTTTGGTAGTATGGCCTAGTTTTGAAATTAGAGAGTTTCAGTTAGTTGTTGTCTGAGTCTCAGGCTGTCCTTCTTTGTTGTTTAATGTTAGTATTATATTTGCTGTTGTTGATGTTTTTAGGTATTTGCCACTTCATGTTAGACATTTATTAGTTCTGGATTACACGGTGAAAATTAAAATCTGCCTTTTCTACACATCCTTAAATTTCTGTCTGGCTCGGGACAGAGTGGACGGGATGGGAGGGGGGCAGGCAGACTCAGTGCAAGGGGTCGTTATGATATGTCAAGTCAAGTCATGAAGATAAAGAAATAAGCGGCTTGCATCTCAGTGACGATTCAAATGATGTCATTGAGATGACCAACATTGTTCACCTCGGCGTACGAAAGGATTTTAGCAAAGAACTAAACCCTTTCTACCCACCTTAATCTACCCTTTTCTCCTCTTGAAAACAAAGGAATCTTAGTGGAATATTTGAGCAAATTTAATTTAGTTTTTATTGTCCCTCAATTTGGTGCCTCTCAAATGCATAATCCCTAAAGAAAACGACAGGAGTTGCCAATTCGTATTTCCTTTCAGTATTTTTACGTGAGCTCTAAAAACACTCGAATTTAAGGAACGGCGATGAGGGCCGGAAAGGAATAAGAATGGCGGGTGGTTTTCCGGACGAACCCCAGGTCGTCCGATCCCCTAGTTAAAAATTTCACCCCTCATGGTGTGTCTTACATCTTTCCTCACAAAGGTAACATAACCCCATCAGATTACACGGGGCTACATTTCCTCGACATATAAAAAATATCTCTGCCTTCCATCCTGAGGGCCATTCCCCATTAATCATCGAAAGTCAATTGTCTTTATAGTCCTCCTTATGATTTTTCTATGGAGATCTCACATGATAATTAATTTAGTTAGGTTGTTAGGTCAATTTGGTTCGAAAGCCAAACGAACCTAACCTAATTATCGTATACAATAAAAAACCCTAAAATTATATTCGGTTGGGGGACGCATAATGGAAAACTGCTCCATGGTCCTTTTATTATTTAATGACTCCACCACTTAAAATATTTCAAAGAGTTACGTTAATAATGCGATTAACGATCTCCAATATATTCGCAATCTATCTTTAAAGCCTAAATGAATATCAAATGTTAGCATATTACGAAAAAATCATTAACTAAATTGAATTATGATTTGATTAAAAATATGACGCAAGCGATTAAATATAATTTACAAACACGTTGGCAAAATAATAACGAGTACAGGGAGAATTTCCATTTAATTACTTTGAAGTAAGGTTCACAAAATAACTGTTATCCCTTCTCTTAATTTTGTAAATTTTTAGCCACTCTCAATTATATTTCAAAAATGTTCGTAAACGTTAAAGACTTTCCCGCTCAGCTTATTAAAAAAAAAATAATTCGAAAAAGTACTAAAATGAACAATTTTGCCGGCGTAAGAATGATTAAATTAAAGTTCTGTGTTAAAAGCAGTAATAAGTCCTCGCCTTTAGCGAATTAAGCAAAAGGGAAATTAATAAACATCGATTCTTTTATAAACAATAATTTATTTTTATTTTTACGAAAGTTTAACGCCTTCTTTCACCTTTCGTTGGGCCTTTACAGCCAGAGCCGTATTAACTCCCCCGATCCCCCCGGCCTGTGGAGTGGGGGCTCGGCTCTAGAAGGCGCGCCATTGTGGCCAAATTTTTAATTTTATTAATGAAAATATAAAATTTTCGAATACACTTTTGCTGAGAATAGTATTTGTCATGCCTGACACTACTTATAAATGTATAATATATTGTTATGGGGGGCCTACAATCTTGACTTGGGGGAGGGGACACTAGACATTTCTATGGCTCTGTTTACAGGCCTGGAAAAGAGGTGTGAAGGAGGATCCGAGATAGAGTGCGCACCAGTTTTTCATGGGGCACAGGTTGGGATGGCGGGCTACCCTCCAGTTTTCAATTGGGCAAGAAAAAATTAAGAATCTGCCTTCTCTACAAATCCTTAAATTCCTTTTATGGATTGAAAAAAAGGAAAACTAAAAGAAACAACGACGCGTATATCAATACATACGAATTCTTTAGGGTGAAAAAAAATCTATGAATATATTTATTCGCTATAAATAATCATTTTGAGGCGATATTGAATTATCTATTTTATGGAAATCCATTTTAATCTGTTCTCTATTTATGGTATTTATAAGCTGAATAGTGTACAATTCAATAACGCACGATGGACTTTGTGAGGTTTGAACCAAGCTAAGCGAAGAGGCACCTACCACAACGCAACCTTGCCATGGGGCGAACAAAACTCTCAATCTTGCCATGGGGACGAACAACAAATACATCTTCGATTATTATTTTGACACCAAAATCCCATGTAAAATGGAGGATGACTTCAGTAGTTATCGGGTTGGTGTTTCCAATGATTATTTCCCAGAGGTATTTATCATTTGGGAGAAGCGGCTAACATACATTGAAAAAAACATGCTATTAAAAATACACAAAAAACTATACTACGAGTATTATTCATATAGTATGAAAAGTGAAAACAAACATGGCACCTTTGCCAAAAGGTTATGAGAAACTTGCTGTTAAAATGATAAAATTTGGAAACGCCTGAGTTGTACATAACCTAATTATATATGGATAGAAAATACTTAGCTAGGGGTAGGGAGGGTACATAAATCCTATTATTATCCCTCTCCAAACTGCCACTTACGGGAAATGAAGAAGCATCGCAAACTTTTAGATATATCAGTGATCCGATCTTGCCGACCCTATAGGGCCCCTCCAAATTGAATAAATTTTTTGTCTTTCCTTCTGTATGATTAAAGAGAAACACCGAGACAAAATGTCTTAAAATTCTGTAC
The DNA here is from genome assembly GCA_963969495.1 of Ceratothoa steindachneri. NCBI lineage: Eukaryota > Metazoa > Arthropoda > Malacostraca > Isopoda > Cymothoidae > Ceratothoa > Ceratothoa steindachneri. Next base: position 51,613,035 of record OZ018319.1, on the reverse strand, counting down.
AGGGAGCATGAAATGCCTCCTGATAGGCATTTAAGTACTTAGTGACTTTTAAGTACAGTGGACATTCAAAACTTTTTACTTTCCGCGAGGAACTTACTTATCTTTTGTAGAATGATATGAATTCAAGGAGGGTCAGCAGTATAAATAGAAAAGGGTGGTTATCACGGACCTAATCAGATGCCTCAAGATCTTCGAGCGCTTACCTTTTGCAGTCTGGCAAAGATCCACGCCATTGAGTGGAGCCAATTCTATGAAAAACGGGGGTTTGCAGAAAGCAAATATCGAAATGTCCTCAATAATTCTTTCATTTCCCTCACTTTCCATACATTTTGGCTCCTCCATCGCCCCTCTAAAAGCTTTTCATTATGGAGATACGTGAGGTTAGAGTGCCTATCTTCTCCCGACAAAATATTTGCACCGCATGATCATTGCATATGTAATATCGTGATGTACTGGCATATATGGTTATAAAAAATTACAAGAAAATGCTTTCATTATTCCATGGTGCTAAGTAACTTTATGTTACGAGTTCATATTTTCAGAGGTACGAGTAATTAATACTTGATGATGTCACATGTACAGAGCTCCTTTTGTGGTTATGTACGCAAGGTTCTTATGTGTGTTTTCAATCTCGGAAAATTGAGTGTCTGTGTTTTTGTGGTCTATGTGTTCCCTTGTCAGTTCTAAAAGCTTTTAAACTGTCCAGTTTTCAATATTTTAAATTTGTAATTAATAGTTTTTAACAGCTTAGTTGGTTTATTTACAACTGCATTAACCTTTCTTTCAGTTAGTATACGGCGTTAAATTATTCTGTTTTACAAATGGGTTTAATCTTACATTGAAGTGCCTGTGCTATTGATATGCACTCTTCGTGTAGTGTTATCAGCAAGTGCCGTTTTTGCTCTTGTATTTAGAGCTAACGAGGTTCGCTACTCTGCTCTCCTTGGCTGTTAAATTCTTTTACTCTTTTTGCTCCTTCTTGTTTCGCTGTAGAATGTGGTGAGCATTAGAAAACTCGTGACCACTCCCATTCACCAAAGGCTGCGAGTAGTTTTCTCTTTTACTTCCGAGAGCTATGTACATGAAAATATTTTGCTCCCATTATTTTCATCATTTATCACATCCTGTCTTTCAAAATTCGTGCAAGTTGAAAGATCGAATTAGGGTGAATATACTGTTTCCTCGGTGATGACCCCACTCAGTTCCTGAAGGTAAAGGAAAAAAAAGTGTTTGGCGAGGGCAGTCCTGACTACCGAATTACATTTGTTTACGTGGAGAAGTATTAACCAATATTGTACTCTGTAAAAAAAGCTACCATGCTCCATTCACAAAACACTAACAGATTTCTATTAGAAATTAGAGGGTTGCCGAGGTCTGGTGGCAGTTAGGATTCTTAGTAGTTTGGGAGTGATAATTACTTACAAAGAGCGGAAACTCGGGGGAGATGGTCCATTCAATTACCTTCGTTTCTCTTCAAAGTCATATAACTCAACAAAAGGTGCTCCGTGGAGCTTCGTCTCGGACGAAAATCCGATGGATGCCCGGTCCACCGTTCCTAAGGTCATATTTGAGAACGGAGGTGAAAGTAGAGTAAAACTACCAAAATGGCTCCCAAACCTAAAGCTGAGTGAAACAAAACGCTCAAACTTATTATCAACTCTGCCTTACACCAATTGCTTTCATATGTACGTTAATCTTTTAACTATTTTAAAATTTGATTATGACTTAGGTCTGTGATCGGACTGTGTGTTCAGATTTGAGTCACTGTGCATCTGAGTTGAGGAAGGAAAGTATTAAAAATGTAAAAATTTAAAATATTGGAAGGTCCATTGAAAAGAAAGACGATAAAAATGATATTTTTTACCTGGTTCGAGAAACTTTCTCAGAGGTTCCTTCGAATCACAATAGTGTTGGGAACGTTAAAGAGAGTCATTAAAAAAATAGAGAGAAAGGACCTGACGAACGCCTACAATGAAGTTCTAGAAAACCAGTTGAACTAAGGGATCATAAGACAAATACATATGGGCTCCAAAGATTATGGGAATTAGGTTTGTGTCCTCACAGACCAACCATAAAGCAAGTCGAAGTAAAAATTTCTTAGATGTGTAGATTTAAATTCATTTAAGCATCAAACCTTTTTGCTGGTGACATCATTTATGAGAGGAATGTTGTTAGAATTATATTTTCAAACTATAGATTCTATCCAGTTTACTCCTTTGTTATACCTTCATTTCCTCCGTTCTATCTACCTTCCTTTGCCTGTTCGTTAATCTCAAGACATCTCAAGTTCTGTGCTCGCATCCACACCGACTGGCTCTGTGTCTAACATTGTTTTTCAAACTTTAAGTTCGAAAGCGGTTGAAGTTAAGACTCCCCTTTGCCCCCTGGGGGGGGGGCGTTGATCTTTCCTCGACAAGGAGAGGAGCTATTTCTCTTCTTCAATTCGAAACATCAGAAAACAAGCGAATTTCAAGAGGAGTAGAGACAACCATTTCAAACTCCCATTCTATTCCCCCCCCCCAGCATTTCTTACATCCAAATTTCTCTTTAAACACTATAAGCCTTCCTAGTAAACTTTGACTTTGCAAACTATTAAATATATTGATCAGTATGTGTTAACAGTAAGTTAGTTAAAATTGCAAAAGATGAAAGGTAAGTGTATAATTTTATTATTTGTCTTAGCAACTGCATCTATCATCCACGACTTTTAAGTAACTATTTTTTGTGCTCAAGTAACAACTTCAAACTCTAATCAGACAGCAATCATGCAGACGTTTTCAAACACTATTATCTAAACCTTTACCTAATTTTTATTTTAATTTGATTTACACTAACAAGGGAATCCGGAAGCTAAAAATGTTTTATATCGTTTTAAAAGAAAAGAAAATTCTAAACGAAATGGATTAATTCAAGATCCTTCATTCCTTTTCCATTATCTAACAAAAACTATCTAGTTAATATTCTGGTGACGCCAATCAAATCGGGACTATCGCACTAAAATAAAATATTAATCATATTACTTCGAATTAAAGAGATTATAACCTAGAAATATATGTCTTTTCTTATATTTTAGTTTAGTCATGCTTTATTTTGTTTTCTTGTAAGTAATAGCGGTTTAATACGTAACAGGCTTTGCAAAATTTGTTACACTTGGTTATTTGATTTTTCGAGAGGTTTACTTGTGATATCGAAAAATGTTCCGTCCAATAAACTTAAAGTTCTACTTTTCCAGCACATGGCATTAAAATGTCTTTTTCATTTTGTACACGTGTCTCGAGATGTAAGTGAAAAGAATCGATATCTCTGCTCTCCTGTGTGAGGACCAGAAAAAGTTGACCTCTCCAAGTGGCTCGTCCTCGCCTTCTCAACGACTTTAATTATAATGGCAATCAAATTCACAATTTTTTTTCTGATGAAAAAACCTTCAGAGTCGATCCAGTCATCAACAAGCAGAACAACCCAGTGGTAAGCTTCGGCCAGTACGTCACTGTGGTTCATTACGTGTCCATTACCAAGCACATGGCCTACGTGATGATGCTGAGCGTTGTGGCTTCGAATGGAGAGAAGATGCCGCCGCTGTGTTTCGCGACAGGTTTAGGGGTTACCGTGGCCGATTGCAGGGAGATCTTTCAGCAGGACGGTGCCTCACCTCACACGGCCAAGACCTTGCAAGAGTGATTGGGATCGAATATGAACTTCTGGACGAAGTATTTTGACCGATGCAGTCGCCCGACCACAATATCCTCAACTACGTCATGTGGGAGCATGTCGAGAGTAAGGTATGCAAGGTCCGCCTTAAGAAACGTCGACGAGTTGAAGTCTTTCTTCAACTATGTGTGAGCCAGCATGATGAAGGACTTCGTCGGCAGTTTGTGCGCCGCCTTAATTCTAACATTTTTTAAGAAAATTAAAATTGTATTAATAGTTTATCATCAAGAATTTGTTTGTTACAAAATCACTACTCGTGCTAAAATTGTTCTGTAACTGCTATTTATTTTTACCCAAATAACAAGACTGGAACATTTGTTTCTAACGAAATACTTTTGAAGTTCTAAACTTTGACCTTGTTTACTGAGATTTATTTCGGTGGCCCTTAGCGAACTCTTAAAAGTTGTATTGTCGGCCCAAATTCGCAACAAGTTTTTATTGAAAGTTTGTTTTTGGGTGGAATCTTTGTTAGTTAAAAGGTGCCTTATGTGAGATCAACCATCCTAGCAACTACAAGCTATATATTTATGTCAATCACCAAAGGTACTATTTGTAGATAGAGAGAAAAAAGTTTGTGATTCATCAATTCATTCGCTCGTCGTGACCTGTAAAAATAGTGGCTAATCCTTGGTGGCTTTGAAAATTCTGCTTAGTCGTTTTGATGTGACAAGGTTGAGAGTTACAGATGGAAGAACTATGATCTTCGAATAGCGAAAGAAGACAAGTCGAATCTTTCCTGAATTTCATTTAATTTTTAGGGGGCTAAACAAATCTTACACAGTTTGAAAAGGAAAAAACTTTGATGTCCTTCGTTTACTTGATTTTGTCATACATATAATGCCCTCACTTAATTATAAGAATGATGAATGAACCGAAAATCCCAAGAACTGTACTATAACCGCTTCAATATTTTAATATGAAGAACCAGGTAGAACCTACATCTGTCCGAAGTCAGAAACTTTCCTTTTATGTTGATTTAAAAAGAATGGAGCGTTTGGTTAGACAAACACGAATAAAATTAATGTTCTCTATTGACAAAGTCAGGTTTGAATTTTTCTTGGTTACCTCAAGTCAGAGGTCGTTGCAGCTTATCTGGATGGAGAGCATATTGGAAGTTGATGTGAAGGCTGTCACTTGGCGTTAAGCGAGGGTGACAGCGAGCGTTGTGTGTAAATGATAATTGATGTAGGTTTACCATGCGTCCAGAATAAGTAGGCCTCTAGTAGTGTTTTTGCTAGGTGTTGTTGCCATCACAGGTCTACTAGTGGTCACTAACTGCGTCAAGAAAAAGATAAAGAAGTGTTTGTATATCTACTTATTTACTCTTTGAGGTTTTCCAGATCTTCAAGGAACTTATCGTTTGATTATAATTGAAATATTCAAATAACCTCGAATATTGAAATACAATTCCATCTTGACAATGAACACACTCAAAACACGTGTCTTCAAGCGTTGGCAGTGGAGCTTTCAAAGGGGCATTTATATGAAAAAGGTAAATTAATTTCAGATTTAATTATAAAATGGTATAACTAAGAATTCAAGGCCGCATTGAATTTAGTATTTATTTTATTAGTTTTACAATCATAAATATGCAAAAGAATGACTCAAATTCAATGAAAAAAATGGAAATAAAAGTGTTATAGTCGATTTTTTAGATCTATTCTTTTTCTGAAGTATATTTAATAGTACATACAATGTAGCACGACCAATTAATTCGACTATATATCATTAATAAACAAAAATACGTTGAAAGAAAATAAGAAAACTTGAAAAGGTAAGCATAATTAAATACTTTGGATAATATATATATATATATATATATATAATATATATATATAAATATATATATATATATATATATATATATATATATATAAATATATAATAAATATATATAAATATATATATATATATATATATATATATATATATAATATATATATATATATATATATATATATATATATATATATATATATATATATATAAATATATATATATATATATATATATATATATATATATATATATATATATATATATATATATATATATATATATATATATATATATATATATATATATATATATATATGCCAAAAATCCCAGAGAAAGATGAAAGGTGTATTCCAAGTACTTTCGAGCTTGTTCAGTTCATTCTCAAGGAAGAAAGAATTACTTAACAGAGAAATGTATATATGAGAGAGAGCAGAGTGGTACCACACCCATGTACAGCGGAAGGACATAGAATAGAGAAATATTATCAACAACGAGATTAAATACCCGATATGAAGGGTAAAGGCATATAGATAAGGTCTACTTCCCGAAGTTCTAACTGTGAGAAAAGAATTTAGACATTTAGGTCATAAACTATGAGTACATACATACACATACAATTAAAAATACATTGAAATAAACAAAAGAAACATAAATAATTTAGTAAATCAAAGGGCTAAGAATTAAAATGAACAATTTCGTTACAAATAGACCTTATCTGTTTGCCCTTACCCTTCATATCCAGTATTTAATCCCGTCTCTGATAATATTCCTCTACTCTGTCTCCTCCCGCCGTACGTGGGCGGGGCACCACTCTCTTGTATCTTATATATACCACTTCTGTTAAGTAATTCGTCATTCCTTGAGAATGAACTGAACAAGTTCGAAAGTACTTGGAATCGGCATTTCATTTTCCTGTGGGATATTTTGGATTTATTGCTCAACTCACGCGCTACTTTGTGAATTTCTCATATTCATTATATATATATATATATATATATATATATATATATATATATATATATATATATATATATATCTATATATATATATATAATAATAATAAGGTGACATAGCCTCTGCCTCTCAACTGTTGGCGTACTACCTGCTGGTAGTTCCCCTTGTCTTTAACTGAAGGTACGTCCAATGCCTGAGTGCCAGGCAGTATAATCAAGCCAACCACACTGCTTTGTGGAAGCCCTTGGAAGGGGCAAGGCTTCAGGAGTAAACCTGGAGATCAAATCTGCACGGTGCTCGTGCATTAGGCGATTAGTCCAAGAATGGACATCTGCTTGGCAGAGCACTGTAACATAAACCTGCTCCAGTCGACCTGGATCATTTCCTTGCCACTGGACTCAGCAGGGGAACGTAAAGATGGTGGACTAAAGAATGCACACCTACTTTCCACCTTGAACATCATCGTGCAAGTTATCACTTCATGCATTGCTCATTCATCTACACATTCTTAAAATACCCTATCCACAATGCTGCCATAGCCTTCTGTGCAAGACGATACCAACAAAAACAAGGATCCCATATCTGCAATGTCTGTGGATTAGGCTGTGCTAACCTTTGCGCACTCTGTAGCCATCAATGATCTCACCAAAGACGATAATCATCTAATCATCAACCAAACATCATCAAAATCATCCATATATGGAGTGACGTCAGCATTGGCAACGATGGAAAATATTAAGCAAGTAAGCATATATATATATATATATATATATTGAAAACTCAAACAGTATATATATATATATAGTGGAAAGAGTCAAGAATTCGCAAACTTTCAAAATTAAATTTTAATTGACTTTCAACCCATCAAACTTCCTGAAATTTACACAATAGATATATAATAATGTAAAGTTAAAGGTTCTGTGCACAAAAATGTATGAGACTGAATTGATATTCAGTACAATTAAAATTAATGAAAATAGGGGTGAAATATGTTTTCGTACAGAAACATAAGCCTAAAGAAATTCATTTTTCAAAGCACATTAGTGACATACTATATGGTGTGACGGTGCAAAGAAGCTTTTAGAGGGTTCCAATAATATGTACAGTAGTTAACAAGAGCTCAGGAAAGATTGGAATGTCATTCAGCAGTCAACGTTTCCTCGGTAAAGAAGTTTACTTGGTGGTCGCTGGGACTTGAGGTGCTCAGGGTACGGGAAAATCCCGATGGTGATGACGGAAGCGCAGGCGTGGCACAGATCTGGTGTACCTGGTGAGAAAAGCTCTTCCTGAATGGAAAGTTCTGAGTGCAGTTCGTTTTCATGAGACCCTCCGCACCACAGGAAAAACAAATGATGTGTCTCCTGGGGAAAGATGACGTAGAGGGGCCTGAAGAGAACAGTTTTCCATCCAGGTGTATGGAAGAAAAGAGTGGTTTGGGCTTCGACGGCCCAGTTACCTTGGCAAACTTGTTTACATTTTGCGGGACGAATTTATCCTGGTTTAGCTTAGGTTTTGGGTAAATGGGGGCCGCTTTCTTCCCTTCTTTCAGATCGATGTTGTGGCTTGCTGAATAAATATCGTCCTCCTCTGTGCACTCCTTGAATGTGAGGCACTGCCGGTCTTTTACGAAAGATCTGACTTCAGACAGAAGTGCAGCAAATAACTGGGCTCTCAGGAAGAAGCAAACGAGGGAATCGTAGGCGTGCGGAATTTTAGAAGCATCGAACCAAAGGTTGAGGTGACGCTGGAGGGCGTATCCAAATGACGGTATGTTTGGCCTGGCTGAAGGCGGGCATGTCTGAATTTGGATCGGTAAAAGTCTGGGGTCATGTTATATGCCGCCAGTAACTCTGATTTTAAGTTCAAATAATCGATTGTTGCCTCCGATTGAAGTGATATAAATATATCACGGAGTTGGGAATTTAGCAAGGGTAACAATTGAGCCTCTCCATCTGCCTCGATGGCTTAGTTGTTGATTTCGAAGATTTTCTTGAAGTGGATTAGGAAGGCTCGGAAATCCTTGCCTACCTTTAAAACCGGAAGCTTAACAGGCGCGGTAGAGGGAGATTCGGACCTTGAGCAGATGAAAAGCGTCTAGTTTCTGTTCCTACTTATTTCATGAAGGTGGATTCTTTTCCTTTCCTCTTGTTTCTTCTCTTCTCTTCTTTCTTTCCTTCATTCTCTTTCCTTTCTTTTCTCCTTCCTTTTTGTCTTCTCTCTCTAATGAGTCCTTTCCTCCTGTTGAATATAAGCTAAAAAGTCCTTGCCGCTGAGCCCAACGACTTTCCTTGCAACTTGAACGTGTTAAAAAATGAAGACATTTTATCGCGTTCGACCAGCTTTCAAGAAAAGCAGCACAAAAAAGGGAGAATTATTTGACGCACAGGGGAAATGCTGGCAGGCTTTGGCGGACCTAAGATTATTCACTTAAAATTAAACAAATAGAGCGATAATTATTTCGAACGGCGCGAATTCTACTTATACTTGAAATATTCAATCCGGAATTTTAGCGAGAACCTGCATAGCCCACTACGCACCAAGGAAACGACAACATAATAGAAAAAAAAAGAAAGTGTCCTGTTTAGTGAGTGGGTAATCCCAGTCCCACTTCCTAGACATATATTTTATTACCGCACCGAGGTGAAGCGGAGGTGAAGCGTATCCAATATACCTACCTTAGCCACTTCCGGTGAATAAGAATAACCCCGTTGCGTACCCTTTTGATCCAAACTAAGATGATGATCCCCTGAGTATGTTCCCCACTCAGTAAAAGCCAACCATGGGTGGATCGGTGGAATATTGAGATTTAAGTCGAGTGGATTGCTTAATAATTGCCAAAGGATCGTCAAATTAGTTAAACACACAGAACAAAAATAATCTTTAATGTACATGAATTTGAAATAAACAACAGCGTATATAAATATAAATAGGATTAATCTTGCACTGAATAAATTAGTCTACAAAAATGTCGTGGGGATTACTTGCAGATTACTCACTGGGATGTTTGCGTGTTAATGACACCAGGCAGAACAAATTGATTATTATTATTGAGTTAAACACTAAATTAAGTAAGCACTTCTAATATTCGAGGGTACGGGCTCAGAATGAGAATTCTAGTAGACAAATAAACTGGTGAAGTTAGGGGAGGGGATAATTTAATTAAAGATACCTTTGAGTTCGTAAGTATTTTTGAAGGATGGGGGGGCGGTGAAGATCTTCTTCTGGTGACGACGATCGCACCTAGTCCGGCCGTTCAAGGTTATCGAATGAGAGGGTAATCCTACACCGGTGATATACTGATTCTTTGCCGGATCCTGAAGGTGAGCCAAGCAGTGACTCAATACGGACTTATTCCTCGAATTACAAGTTCGATTATTCGGCTCCTGGAGTGGGTAGCCAAAACCGATTTCCTAGCTACGTCTAGGGTAATCCGCAGAGGGAGGTCCTGTGTAATCTCAGACTCTGAAGGGGGGGGGGGGGGGCTGCGAGAAGTTTGGCGCCTACAAGTACCATGACGGCCTCAACTAGATCCCAGAGAAGTTCCTTCTTTGCAACGGGCGAACGGTTTCCTATGTGGATCGAGTTTCACACTACTTCGACGTAGGTCCAAGGGCTTCTACCTGATTCCAGGGAGAAGTCTTCCTTTTATTCCTCCCACGAGCAAAAATAGAGAGAGCGAATCGAATTCTCGTAAAATCTGTATCGTTGCGCGAAAGCCCTTTTTTCATCTCTGGGCTGACGATATGCCATTCACGGCTTTGAGCCATCTCGGATTTTACAGCCGGTGCGAAAAAGGGCGAAGGAGAATTCTAAGTAGGCGAGAGGTGTGTTTGGGGATACGACAAGGCGTGCCGCTTTTTGTCAGAGTGTTTTTGCGTACACTTATGTACTCGGTATTTAGACTTCTACATCCCTACCCGTTTTTGAAGTCATTATTCTGACGTGTAACTACAAATAATGTATACTTTTAATATTGGCTGCACGAACAATACAAGAATAACACAGGTGTAAAAGAAATGAGATCAGATAATGCGGGTCACCCTAAAAACCAGACACCAGAATATAATATAGATGTGGTAGGGTAACCTTGAAGTGGGCACGCCAGAGAATCAGGGATACAGATCCCACTGCGAGGGTTATATAAACAAAATCCAGTGCGGTTAGCCTAAATATTCAATTTTTAGAAGTTATGGGATTAGAGAAACTACTGGACGAAAAATATATAGCTTTACTATATACAAATAAAATATTAATAGCGCAAGTAAATAAATAACAATAAATAAAATGAGACCCGGGATACCAAACGAGGGAAGGGGAGGATATATAAATGACTCGACGGGTCCCAGAGTCAGAGAGAGAATGCACGGTGATTGCTTCCAGAGAAAATATGAGAGTGCAATTATCGGAGAGACTCACGTAAGGCCTAATTGACTGGAGTATACGTGGCACTGCAAAGTTGAACTTGCAAGATTTCTTCTTCTTTTCCCTTACTGAGAAATGAGTGACGGAGTACTCCAGTCGTTGAAAGAAGTCGATGAACGAGTCTGTGTCTATCGTGTGTCGGCGAGAACTCTGTCTTTGGGTACGAGCGAGTGCGAGTAGAGAAGTGACGTATCGCGTTCGTAGCTGGAAGGCGTTGGGAGCTGGAGCAGGACGTACGAGACTGTACGTGACTGCTAACCAAGACGGGGCTGCATCGTAATGGTTTCTCAAAGCTTTACTTGAAGTATTTATACTGCCTCGGCTGAAGCGGGTCGTCGAGGCCCCAAAGAGGGGGACGGGGGATCTCATTGGACTTGTCGCCCCAGGACGGGGGGAGGAAGAGTCTCGGCGACCTCACAGATTGGCGCAAAGTTTCTTGGCGCCGTGGGTCTGGCGTTGGTCATACGATGAGATGGGAAGATAAAGAGAATCCAACCCGGGTCTGCCGACTGTACAAAGACTAGATGCTTCCTTGGAGCTGTCTGGCCGTTCAGGTCCATCTTTCAGGCGCTTCAGGTGGACGTTGGGCTCTAGGGAAGTGGGGGGGGGGTATACCTTCTCTCTCTGACACTTATTTTCATCAATAATCAATGCTTTATCTGTGTTAAGATAAGAATTTAAAGGATATAATATGCATTACTGAGGAAAAAAGAATAAAAATAATCGATTGAAACTCAAGTCTTTCGAAGTCAGCTATTAGAAAAATCTATGTTCTGTTCTGATGGTTTATTTAAGCAGAAATGGCCAGAGAGGCTACATCTATTATGGGTGAAAATCTCCTTTGATCAGGATCTAGAATCTTTAACAATTGCGATGGTATTGGGACACTTGGTCTATTAATATTTGTTTATGTTATTCATAATGCACAAAATAAAGGGAGCATCTTACCTCTAGTATTGGAAATCATTATTATTAAAAATAGGGAAATTAGAAAAAAATTGTTGAAGTTTCATAGTTCAAAAAGGTAAAGGATGAGACTACTCGTGTTTGTTGGTTAGGAATTTGCTAAGGCTTACTTTATTATTGTAAGGGAATGGTCACTTCCCCCCCCCCCCCGTTTACTCGTGATGCAGTCCCAAGGCAGTGGTTACCGCAAGGACATCCGCCCCAGGCATCGGCGAGTCGAAAGCGTAACCACAACGTGGCTCAACCCAGTGCCATGAAAGACCCTAAAGGTCAAAAAGGTAAGATCTCCCCCAGGAGAGTGAGATCCAGTTTCACGTCGAACAAGAAATTGGAGACGGGTTTCTCCCAATCTCGATGGCTAACGAGGAGCCGATGTTTGACTTCGTGGGAAAGACCGTTAGGAAAAAGAACTCTCCTGGGGCCGTCCTCAAGCCCCTCTCCCCCTTACCACTCCCCCAGTGGGGGTGCGAGGTATAAATGAGGAACTCTGAGGAAAATCGTGGTAGTATACGTCAGTCTCTAGGTGACGAAGTCCTCGGATCCACAACCGAGCTACCGAGACTAGAGAGGTAGTTTACTTGGGTCGCCAGACCAAGAAGCACCCTGCAAGAGAGGCAGGGCTACCTACCTTAAGGGGCTAAGAAAAAGCTCATCCTTGAGCTAAGTCCCTGGTTATCAAACCAAACGATAAGTGAACTTTGGTAAGTTCGACTTACTCTCGCCAGAGAGACTCCTCATATCCTGGTGCACCTTAAACACCAGGGGTATTCCTCGTCCTTGAGGAATTAAGAAAAGAAGGAGGGGTAGTATACGTCAGGCCAGGTGACGAAATCCTCGAATCCAAAACCGAGCTACCTAGACTGGATTGGTAGTATACGTCAGGCCAGGTGACGAAGTCCTCGGATCCAAAACCGAGCTACCTAGACTGGATTGGTAGTATACGTCAGTCTCTAGGTGACGAAGTCCTCGGATCCACAACCGAGCTACCGAGACTGGAGAGGTAGTTTACTTGTGTCGCCAGACCAAGAAGCACCCTGCAAGAGAGGCAGGGCTACCTACCTTAAGGGGCTAAGAAAAAGCTCATTTTTGAGCTAAGTCCCTGGTTATCAAACCAAACGATAAGTGAACTTTGGTAAGTTCGACTTACTCTCGCCAGAGAGACTCCTCATATCCTGGTGCACCTTAAACACCAGGGGTATTCCTCGTCCTTGAGGAATTAAGAAGAAGAAGGAAAAGGCTCCCCCTCGAGCCCGTTATTCGGTGGCCACACCAAACTTTAAGTAACTTATTCTCGCCAGAGAAACCCCCCTCCGTTATCCTCGCCCGTGAAGAAGACCCTCCCCGAGTTCAGTCCTCGTCCATAAGGAAATTAGTAACGAAGGAGAAAAGCTCCTCCTCGAGCTCGTTACTCGGTGATCACACCGCACTCCAAGTTAACTTGAATTAAGAACCAAGTTCGACTCACTCTCGCCAGAGAGACCACGACTGCCTAGGTGTTGCATAGAGCACCGTATTGGTTCTCGTCCTTGAAGAACCCTTCACCCCGGAAGAACGTGTGGACCCCCCAGCTGCTACCCTCGCCAAGACGACCGTGGAATTCCGCCCATCTACACGCGTCAAGATTAAATATTTCTGAGGCCCTTTAAACTCCACGAGTCCGTAAGCCTAATTTTTATATTATTGTTGGGTAGAGAAAACGTTAACCAAGTTTTGTGGGTAAACTAATTTAATTAATTTTTGCTTATAATAATATTCAGAGTATTGCTGTAATTAATGTTTAAATGTTATGTATTCATTTGATAAAGGTAAAATATAAGTTTAATTTGGGATTAATGTTCGTTTCTCTTATATATATCCTTTCGTGTTGCAGAACAGCTCTGTTCTTTAAGATATTCTTATAATATCAATATATTAGACACTCTTAGCACTCTTAGAGACTAGAACTAAAAGGAGGGGCATTCTACGACACTAAATAAAAGTGGTGTCAGGTAAGTAGGGTTCTTAGCAGAAAGAATTCTACGACAATTATACAACGAAAGGATAGGCATCTGCAGAGGGATCGTGACCTGATAAGGAAATTTGATGTAGAAGAGACATATGCACCTTTTTGATCATTAATCTCCCATCTATTTTATTCTTATAACTTCACCACTTCCTTACTAAGCATCTTCCTGAACCTTTCATTGCAGACTACTTTCCAAACTCCCTCGACTTCCATTCGGGCGTGAAGAGTGCATGTTGATATGATTCTTAATCTAGTCTCTTAATTAACTGTTTCCAATGGCATTCCGGTGGGTTTATCTTACTTTATCCTGTTATCACGACTTTTTTCTTTCGTACTGATTTTTCTTACAACGTAACTCAGGGGTTCTTTTGCCTGTAACGACTCTCTCTCGAATCATGTACAAAGTGGACGTCTCCACTAAGTGGGGCATCAGACGGTACAGTGCGGTACCAAAAACCTTCTCAAAAGAAAACGTGTGAATACAAATAAATTTGAGTTGATGTATATACCCATTATAAAAAGGAAGTTCAATCACTAAAGGAACTCTGCACTGGTGACTCCATCAAGTATTAATTGCCCCTTAAAATAGAAACTAGTAATTTAAAAATACTTAGAAACATGTAATAATAAAAGCATTTTTTTGTAATTTATTATAACTATATATGTCGTTGCATTACGAAAATCCGCAATGATCACGGAGATGGAAGCAATTTAATTTTCCGTTTCTCCATTATGAAATGCTTTTAGAGGGTTGCGATTAAAGAGTACAAATATACTAAAAGTGAGGAAAATGAGAGAATTATTGGCGACATTTCTATATTTACTTTCTGCAAACAATAGCTTTACATGGAATTATTAGCTCAAGGTAATGTAGTGGATCTTTGCCAGAGTGAAATAGGGTGGGAGATTGATGAAAAACGGCATCGCGTTAACCAATCTTCGCTGCTTTTACTTCTGGCCGACCTTCGGATCCAAGAGTGATGAGTCTTTGGCGGACAATTTCAAGTTCTTAATGTCCATGGTAGTCTTAAATGTCTATCCGAGATATTTTATCTTCCATTCACTGTAATTTAAGTAATTTTCTTTCCTAGTAGAAGCACGAGGCCCAAACCCAAGAAATTTATTCGGTTTGGAGACGCACAATTAATTGCTCAGGAACAGTGAGCGGCTAGACAACCTATAACATCCGACGTTTCTTTATTTCCCTTAGGTGGCTTGACCTTCGTTGCGAAATGGCAATGAGGTTTAAAGAGAGTTAGGTGTAGTCTCAATCTTTTGTTAATTAGCCTATGCACGTTCAAACCTTTCTTAACTTTACACTATACCACAGTTCTTCTCATTAACTTATTTACAGAGTTGTATCGTTGGTTTCGTTCTTTTAATTGAATGAAATATAACTTGTTCCTGAATTGTATAGATTTGTGTAACAGCTGTTTTTCCCAAATACTAGTTATTTCTAAGGAATAATGAGTTGGAACATTTTCCACTTCATTGCAGAACTAACTCTTCCTCCATCTTTTCGGTGAGATATGGAGAGATATAAACAAAAACGACCCACAGCTCGCTGATTGATCTTCCTTTTAGCAAAATAGCAGGAGACTTTGGATCTAGATTTTAGAGGATTTGGCTTTGTGGCAGATACTCTCTCTACCACACCACCATCAATAAAGAATTAGTTAGTGTTGGGCAAATTCCTCAAATCGGTCGTGCTCAAGTCAGCTTTAAAATTTGCATAAAAGTATCATCAACATTTAAATACTAGCGACAAACAAAGCATTGAAATGGATTTCAATAAAATATACAATTTAACATTTTTAAAAAGAGAGTATTTATAGTGAATAAATATATCTAAAGTACCTATCTTGCAATCACTTTGTTTGTTACTATATACATTTTATTTTATTAAGATTTTCCTAACTTTCATTGCATAAAATCAACTCAATGAATTTTAATGAACGGGGACTATTCATTATAAAGGATTAGATGCTTATTAATTCATCTTGTGTTTACTTCTCTCATGAAAAGGACATATAGCTTGGTTACAACAAGCAATTAAGTTATTTTAGTTATTCATCAACATACAACACAACTGCTATGCATCCGATGAAATATAATTGGCCTAAAATCTTGATTATGTATTTAAACTTGAAAGGAATTTGTTTATTCAGGTTATTTTAAATCGTACTTTGGAGGGTATAAAAATTAAGCGAATTTCATAATTTTGTTAGCTAATGAGGAATAATTAACATTTTAAACGGATATTTTAAATTGAATCATTCTAACGCAAAAAAAAATTGTTCATTTTAATACTTTCTCCAATTATTTTTTTAAAGAGATGAACATGATGGTCTTCCTAATTTACCTTTTATGAAAATTTCCGAAATATAATTGAAGGGGCTCAAAATTTTGAAAAATTTAGGGAAAAGATAACAGCTATTTTATGAACTTTACTTTAAAGTAATTAAATAGAAATTATCCCTGTACTCAAGTTATTATTTTTACCACATATTTTAAGATTATGTTTAATCGCTTGCATCATTTTATTAATTAAATCATAATTAAATTAAGGTAATGATTATTTAGTAATAAGCTAACATTAACTATTCATTTAAGCTTTAAAGATCGATTCCGAAAATATTGGAGATCGTTAATCGCATTATTAACGTCTCTTGAAAAACTTTTAGTGGGAGAGTCATTGAACACTGAAAAATCAACGATGGATCAGTTCACCATTATGCGTCCCACAACCGAATATAATTTTAGGGTTTTGTATTGTATACGTTAATTAGGTTTGGTTAGGTTTGTTTAGCTTTTGAACCAAAGGGACTTAACATAACCTAACTAAACTAATTATCATGTGAGATCTCCATAGAAAAATCATAAGGAGGCCTATAAAGACAATTGACTTTCGATGATTAATGGGGAATGGTCCTCAGGATAGAAGGCAGAGATAGTTTTTATATGTGAAGGAAATGAATCCCCGTGAAATCCGATGGGGTTATGTTAACTCAGTGAGGAAAGATGTAAGACACACGATGAGGGGTGAAATTTTTAACTAGGCGATCAGACAGAAATACCTGGGGTTCGTCCGGAAAACCACCCGCCATCCTTATTCCTTTCCGGCCCCCATCGCCGTTTCTTAAATTAGAGTGTTTGTAGAGCTCACGTAAAAATACTGAAAGGAAATACGAATTGGCAACTCCTGTGTTTTTCTTTCAGGATTATACCTTTGAGAGGCACCAAATTGCGGGCAATAAAAATAAATTCCTCAAATATGCCTCCACAATCCTTTTGTTTTCAATAGGAGAAAATGGTAATTAAATGTGTGCAGAGGGGTTTTAGCTCTTAACAGCTTAGCTGTACTTTTTTATCCACCTGAATGTAGCCTTTTTTATTTTCACTAAATTTTTCTTTTTTTCTTATGAACTCTTTAATCGTTTGCTGGTAATAATTTGAAAGAGATTGAGAGGAAGAAACAGCAATAAATGTAGCATTTGTGGGGCTTGGGTAGTGTGGGTCTATGTAAGGTAGTTTAGGTTAAGTTTGGTGGGATTGGTTTTGGTTAGAATAGGTTGTAATTGGTCAAGTTGGATAAGCTTTGGTTATGTTTGACACTGCTACGTAATATTGGTTAGCTAAGATTAGACTTGGTTAGGTTTGGTTAGGATAGGTTAGACTATTTAGTTTTGATCAGCTGAGGTTGGGTTAGGTTAAATTTAATTAAATTTTAATAGTTTATATTTAGGCCATATGACGTTGCTTTTTCCATAATTCTGTTAATACGATATTTAACCAACCACTCCAACGCTAATTTAATTTGACCCAAGTTTTTTATCTTTTCGGAATTTTACACCAAATATTTTTTCAGCCAAACCCTTATGGGATTTTAGTAACCGTTTCCTCATTCTCTTTCTTTTCTTTTATTCGAATTTTAATTAACTTTAGTATATTTTCTTCTTTAAAACCTAAGAAACTAACAAAAACTCATACCTGAGTTGTTTTAAAATAAGGTTCGAAAAAAGTGTAATGAAGTTGTGTTAAGTAAAATTGAAAAGGATTCGTAGAGGATAAATTAAGAGAGGTGGCGCATCTCAGCAGTTTTCCTGAGACGATCCGCTGCAGAGCCTCTCAGAGCACAGATGGAGGAAGGAGAGTAAAAATGTTTGCAGGAAATTTCAAAAAATCATTTATGACAAAGCTTACAAATAGGAAGCAATTATTTTCCAAAATATTTTCCTTCTTATTCAATGCACTTTTTAATACGGTGTTAATATCCCGTTTTTAGTCACGCGCACGCGACTCTATAAGTCACTATATATGTCGGTCCGTCAGTCAGCGATCGGATGATAAGCATTTTACGTTTCCATGACTCTTTGAAAGTTTTGAAGGTCGTAAGGTCAGATGATATATTTGTTAATTGATAATACGTTTGCTGATTTTTTTTCTAATTGAAATAATTGAAAACACACGTGCTAGGTTTCTTGACCTTGTTAAAAAAACAAGTCTCCTTCGTTTGAAATCTACCTTTAGCAGCAGTTTTAACTTTCATTAACATGGTTGCAATAGTATTGGTAAGCCTCCTCAACTTGCCAACTGGCCCGCCTGGGAGACTCCTCATCCACGCCAAGCAAGTTGCCCTATCAAAGAGAACAATCTACCAGCTCGATGCAGTTGGATCTGCCTTTTATAGCTAAGTCATTTGCAGTGTCATTAATAAAATGCTCTATTAACGTTTTCATATCAGATTCCTTTTAGTTGTTCTTCAAGTTTTGAAAACATAAAGAAGTCAAAGAAGGAAAAGTTCAGGGTTACAAGGTAGATGTGGTAAATTTCCCATCGGTGAATGTCCTAAAGATAAGAGATGGAACGTTGTTATGATGAAACAGGACTACGCAGTTCAACTTCCTACCTCGTTTTCCAACCACTGGTACTTTTAATATCTCCTTGAACATACTACGCTATTAGGTTCATTTAACATTCCATTATCTTTCTAGAAATTCTACCAATATCCCTCCCGTTTACACCAAAACAGTGTATCAATCTTCTGTGATGATTTTTCTGATTTAAATTTAACAGGTACAGAAGATACACGACGCATCCACTGTTTGGATCCCACATTACTTTAAGGGTCGTATTAGAATATCTGTTTAATTGCCATTTACAATTTGACCCATAAAAACTTCTTTATCAGCTTAGAACTTATCCAAGATGACCAGAGAAAGATAAGCTCATAAGACCTTATGATATGTGCACAACGCCCCATGAATCCAGTGCGCATAAATTTTAATGAAAAATGCGAGATTTCCATTGTATTCGACATCTCACCAATGGTTAATGTAAGAGATTTTTCAGAAGGGTTTGTAATACTAAATCACATTATTTTATTGTTCTTTGAGGTTAATGTTCTTCCATCCCTTGAATAATTTTAGGGGTTTTTTTTTGCATTTCGAAAAGGTTAGAGCACTTAATTTTTTTGGAGAAACCTATCCTAAATCTTCGACAAAGCTTGACATATTTGCGTTGCTTTGCAATCTAGTTTTCTCAATAATTATATTTGCACTTATCTCAAATTTGCTGCTTTCCATGGCTCAGAAATGGATGTTTAGTAATTCACATCTGGAAGCCATTTACAAGCCAATGAATGAAGACGATGGCTATCTGATATGAAAGTAAAGTCTGAAAGAGACGCTTGAACCCGTTTTGTTTTTTAAATAAATCAACATAATCGATCAGGAATAGTCTTTCATGAACTTTATAACTTGCTCTTGTATAATGATATCAAATCTTGCGATGATTGTTCTTCTGCAGAATGAGATTAAAACTAAATCTGTACTTATGGGCTAACAATATGAATGAGACTGGGCAGCATAGGACCAATTGAAAATTACCTTTGTGGTACGAGCCAGATGAGTCTCGATTGTTTTATTATTCCTCTTGGGAAAATATCCTTTGCTGTTATATTTTAGGAGTTGGAAATTGAGCAAAGTTTCAATGATGTAAAAGTTCTATACGAGCATGAGGTGGGTGAGATCTAAGCATTACACCGATAGAGATGGAGAAAGAGAGTCACATAGAGAGATATAAGATCCATCCTATGATCACCTAAAACAGATAGAGACAAACAAACGGAGATAGACACAAAAACTCAGAAAGAAAAGATAGGCGGTGTGAAATAAATAGGTTGCTTAAAAAATATCATCTATTTTTAGAGTAGAAATCAGAGGTCTTCCAGAAAAAGCAATTTATAATGGATGAGTCTTTGGAAGAAACAAATAACCAGGAATAAAACAGAACACACTAATTTAATCTAATCTCTTTTTCTATTTTTGTTCAATCTCCATCTCCTAAAATATAACAGCAAAAAGTACTTTCCTTAAGTAGATAATAAAACAATTGATAGACTCATCCGCATCGTACCACAAAGCTTATTTACAATAGGTGCCATATTGATAAGTCCATTCATATTGTGCGCCCATAAGTACAGGTGTATTTTTAATCTCAATCTGGGGAAGAACAATCAAAAAGTAGTTTTGGTCAGTGGTCAATTTATAACAGGAGCTGATTTATATTTTTACCCCTTACTTTGCCTTATTTTGCTACTATGATTTAGAAGTCGGGCATGGTCGGGTCTTGGCAAAAAGTCGGTGGTTTTGGATCATGGTATGGTCAGTAGTGTTCGAAGAAGCTCATAATTGTTAAATATGGCCAAAGAACACCTACGTACATCTTTTAAAATGGGTTTATTCTAAAAAGGGGACCAAACTAGATTCAATCAATGACGATTTTTTCTACTTATTCTCTCAATTTCCTCTTAATCAACACCTATTTTGGCCTTATTCTCCTAATTTTATACTTAGATGGAGTATTTATATATGCAAAGGACTTTTGAACTCCGCATGGACTAGAATTATAAATTGATCAATTTTCCAAATTTATTTCTTTTATTTGCTATTTGCCAATGACGTAAGAAATTGATCAGTTTTACATTTTTTTCTTGTCACAAAGTCTAGTCTAAAAATAAATGAATTGGCACGTTTAGTGATCAAATTCAGCTCGATACCTTCTTTCTATTTTTGAAAGAATATTTTCTAAAATTTTGTTTGATTATAACTTACATAAATTTATTCATTTGTTAGGTAGGGTACTATTTCTTTCCCAAAATTTGGTTTTATTGAAGTTTATTAATAATGGCTATATTTACAAAATAAATAGTAGTCGATCCCAATATAGATGGTAACTCATTTAAAAGTGACCAAACTTGACATATATTATTTTATATGGATATTTAACCTGCATATTATGTCATTTATTAATTTAGCGAATTCTTAGTGGGGCATCGGCACGTTTTCTAAACACTTAAAAATAATACAGTAAACGAGCAAAGGTAGTTTGAAGTAAATAAAGGTTTGGGGCTGAAAAAATAATATAACATAAGAAGGTTGATTAAAATTTAGGAAAAGTAACCCAAATTGGATAAAGTAAGAACGCTCCAAGTTCGGAAATGCTGAATTTACAAAAGAAAATGAACCCGTGGCTACTACACATACTTCCACAATGTGGTGTTGGGAAGGAGGAAAAGCCAAATGAAATGAGTGTGAAAGGAAGAAATAAATTTTGCATATGTAAAAAAAACAGTGAATTGAAACAGAATTAAACAAACATATTAAGGTGATTGAAAGGAAAGTATTAAAGAAAAAAAACGATAAATAAAATATACTACAAAATAATATGAAAGAGAGAGTCCAAAGGGAACATCGGTTTATGCTATTTAGCAAGAAAAGGATGAATAAGAGGAAGTGTATTCATGGATATTATAAGGAGGTAAGCAAACAGATCGCAATCAGTGGAAGAACGACGGATAACTGATAGTTGATATTCCATAACTGAAGGATAAATGAGACAGGAACGGAATTAATTCAGGTAATAAAAAACAAATGAACTGGGAATGAACAAGGACACTACTCAGCCAGAAACAAAAAAATTGAATGATAAACGGACTTTACAATGCAAGGAAAATTAATATGTATATCTAAATCTAATTAAAAAAGGAGGAAAATTAAACATAAATGAAAATAAAATAATTGAAAATCTCATATCGTTCGATATTAAGAACAGTGAAGTGTGGGAAGAAAATATTAACCTAAAGTAAATCTAAATAAAGCTTCAAGATAGCAAGAAAGTCACACCACAAAGATTCTTGCAAATAAAGAAAGAAAAACTCAGAATGACACAGACAACATAAAAAATTGGCTGATATATTATATTCCTGTAAGAGAAACAAAGTTTGCTCAGGTATGACGAAACAATGAAAAAGGGCGTGGAAGATGGATTTGCATCGACAATTTTACAGACTAGTTGTTTTCGGCTAGCAGAGGAAGATGCTCTGGATGAAAAGGTTGGTTGGCGCACGTATGCATATAATGGTGGAATTATGCACGAAAAAATAAGACTGAAAATTTCTCACGAAAGCATCAATATCATAATGTAAAACAGCAAATGCAATAAACACACACATTGAAGCACAGTTTAAATAAAAAAATCATCTAGCAAAATTAATTCTATTTTAAAATGAATGAAAATAACTAACATAGAGAAGAGCGACAAGTTTGGTATATAAAAAAAGAACGACAGTGATGGTTATAATGTAGAAACACTGAGTGGAGGACAAATGAGAATGCGAATTAAAAAGATAATTAATGTGTATGAAAGGTAAAATAAAATAGTGGAACAAACATTTGGTTGGAGCACGCACCGCAAAAATGCTGATGTCTATTTTTGCCTTTGGCAGAAAAATCTTTTCATGCATGCATTGAATAGACAACATAGATGGATAAATCTAGAATTAGAAAACTGCACACCGGATGATAGTGAGAATAAACAGAAAATTAATTACAATGAAGATAGAAGGAATGCAATTAAAGTTATAATATTAGAGTGCTCAAAGGCGTGAATGAAGAGATTATGAGTTTGGTTGAAAGCGCGAATAACCTTAAAATATATCGATATAACAGAAGCAGTTCCTGAATGTGCCTATGGACGCGAAATATGAATTTACATATGCATTCCTTAGGAGATTGTGAAAGTGCCTGAGAAGCATATATGAAAAGATTCTCAGTTGTGGATAATAGATCCGTAAATGTGGAGATAGATAGGGCAAGAAGGATAACCTAGATAAAAATACAGAAATATTTTAATTTACCATATCCATATATAAATATTTTGATTAGAGTTTTTTAAATCTTTCCAACAATGAAAATTTTAAACTACTTTATTCTTCACCGATGTATTAAAGATGATTGATAAACCCTTAAGGTTTCACTGGTGAGTATAATCTCTAATTTATTTGTTGTATAAATTAAAAATACGGTATATTTTAATACGTTTAAGTTTAAAGAGATGAGGTCATATTTCTTGTTTCTGTTCGTGGAGAAAACTAGATATGAAGTTTTGTTCCTGAACTAATCTCGATGAAAATTGAAAGCAAAGAGTTAGATCAGAAGGCAATTTTCAGGTTTCTAGATTGGAGGGTCATTTAAACTGGGGTAGGGGTAGCTTTAACAGGAAATGGAAAAGCTTAACGAACTTATCGGATTTCAAGGTGCATATAAGTGAGGTTTAGATAAGAAAGAGGCAGGTTGAAATACTGTTCGATAGGACCAGGGCGCGAGTTACTTAAAATACAAGTGAGCCCTGGTGCGTGTTGACCAAGCTCCAAAAATGCTTCAAACAGAATGCAGGTGGGTCCTGGTTTGTGTTTGTGCATCACTAGGCTAAAAACTACTTCAAACGAAACGATGGGGGAAACTGTGCATTTGGGATCAGGGCGCAAAATACTTCAAACGAGACGCAGGTGGGTCCTGGTACGTGTGTGACCAGCCCGTAATATAGTTAAAACGAAACGCAGCTGGTCCTTGTGTGTGGGGAGGGTATATATAACCTGTACTCAAAATATTTCCAACGGAACACAGATAGCTACATGTAAATGTGTGTTAGAGGGTAAAATACATCAAACGATGAAAATATGATAGAGGAGAAAACTAAAACAGAATAATGGCTAGAATATTAATGGTAAAAAATGGGTAAAGAAAGTCGGTAGTTAAGGATCCTGGCTGAATCGCCAGTGTTTAAAGAGGTTCTTGATTATTAAATATGGCCAAAAAATTATCAAGGATAATCTTAAATCAGTCTTCGCGGCTGTCAGAGAGAGAGAGAGAGATAAAAAGACGCGCACGATCGCCCCTTTCAAGGAGAGAGAGAGAGAGAGGCCACGCCTGCGCGTCCATTTGTAATCCACGCTAACTAAGGCGCAGAATCGCAAAGGTCGTAACGGGCTGAAGGACCGACTTTGCGGAAGCCTGAGAAGTGCATAAGAGCACGAAGGGTCCCGCCGGGGATTTTCCTGCGATGGCGTGAATCGGGCAAATTCCACCTCGCCCAGCAAAGGGTCTTTCTACTGGAAAATGAGAGAGGAGAAAACTGAAACAGAGTAATGGCTAAAAAATTTATAGGAAAAATGGGTAAGAAGTAAGGCAGGCCTGGTTCCTTGCAGAAAGTCGGTAGTTTAGGTTCCTGTCTGGACCGCCAGTGTTTCAAGAGGTTCTCGATTATTAAATTTGGCTGAAAAAAATGATCAAGGATTCTCTTAAATCACTCTTTGCGTCTGTTAGAGAGAGGGAGGGAAAAAAAGACGCGCGCGATCGCCCTTTTCAAGGAGAGAGAGAGAGAGAGAGAGAGAGAGAGAGAGAGGACACGCCTGCGCGACCATTTTATTCACGCTAACTTAGGCGCAAAATCGCAAAGGTCTTAACGGGCTGAATGACCGACTTTGCGGAAGACTGGTGTGCTTAAGAGCACGAAGGGTCCCACTGGGGATTTTTCTGCGATGGCGTGAATCGGGCAAATTCCACCTCGCCCAGCAAAGGGTCTGTTGACTGAAACCCTCCCTCTTCGGACATGGGTGGGTCTCACCCCTATAAAACGTCCGACGCCAGACTTGGACCGTAATAAGTAACCGCCTGTGTCCCGAGTATCCGCGAGTATCTGCCCTCTTCCCGTTTCCGTTAGTTACGCGCAAACCCTTGCCTAACCCGTCAAGCTCCGTGTATTCCCTTAGAACTCGCGAGAGTTAACCTCGTACTCATTGGTACCCGTTATCCAAACACGATGCGTCCAATTTCCGATTTGGTATTCTAAACCCTAAGGCAAGATCTCAGTTCATCTGGCGTAATAGTCGCTTTTCAAGAGGCTATTATTGTGGACTCTTCGCCTTCTCTAACAAGGCAGGATTACTTTATTGGACCAATTCTTTTAGGTAACCGCAACGCGCAACTCCCTTGCACAAGCTCTCCCACCCTCCCTTTTAAGCCTCAGTCATTTGGCTTCGCGTGCGCTCAAGGTAATTTGAGCGTTTCATCTGTCATTGTCCGTTTGTGTGTACGGCGGTCGACCACGCCCAGGTAGCTCTTTAAAGCCGAGACTCGTGTATGTCTCCTATGTTTATATATCTTAATTAAAACCCTTTTAATTTTGTAAATATATTAGTAATTATATAGTAGCAAAGTATATTTTTTACTCCTTTTATATTATAGCAAAACCTTCCAAGATAGCTAAACATTGGACAACCTAAACTGCATCTGAAACTTAATTGCACTTTGATTTGTATTTATAATTTTACCCACGCTCATAACGGACTACTCCGTTCATAGACCTCTCTCCCTCGTGCTGATTAATTTTGAAAAGGGTTGGGTTCTAACATCAACCTACGACAACCACATAAAACCAGATTTATGGTTGATGAGACTGCCTCTAGCCACCCTTCATCAATTTTATCACTAATGTCACATGGGAAGCCGTCTTGTCGATGTCATTACCCAGGAACGAATTATTGCATGTCAGAATTGTGAGGAGTTGTTGCGGAGAATATCAAGTAAATCATGTTAATCTAGGTACGCCAGTAAATCGAGTGAGTGCATATGTAGAATGATGTAATGGATATACATAATTAAAGAAATAAGAAAGGTCTTGACTGCGTTTAAAAGAAGTACTCGTAGATGCTTTTGTTGCGATCTAAATATGAAAAGAAATGAAAATTTGTGCTGCGGAATGGAGCGAATGGAATGCAATTAAGCGTGGCACATGATGACAAGAACAAATAAAATGTGTGTGTGTGTGTGTGTGTGTGTTATTGAGTGAGGAGTAGCATGCAGCTTGTAGGGTAGAGTGTATGCTCAAGTGTATAAAGAACTTCTGAAAGTACATGATGTGCCCCATATAAGAGCCCCTCTGCCTAATCTGTCATTTTTGTGCAGGATATTGCACCTTGCCATACGACAAAGTTGGTGAAGAATTCCTTGAATCATGAGAGAGAAAGTGTCATTGGCTGCCCTGCTCAGAGTATAGACCTCAATCTGATTAAGCATCTGTGAAAGACTCTAGGAGAGAGAAGTATGGAGAGAAACCTAAGCACCGTCAAAGAGCTTCCGGAAATATTACATGAGGAATGGAGAAAAATAACATCAGAAGCTAGCCATTGGTTATTGCACTCCTGTGGCAGATGTCAGTGCGTAATTATTAATAAAGGTCTAGATACCAAGTAATAATATATTACTACCAGGCAATCAATGTCTTCGACACTCCCCCTACGGGAAAGTGGGAGCTTGCGCTTCGCTACTAAGATTAAAATTTAAAATCTAAAAAAAAGCAGCCATGGTTAAATTTTTATAAATTTTATGAACTTCGCTAATTATATTAATTTTAAAAAAGGGACTCTAAACTAAATTCCCTCCCTTTCAAAATATCACGTTGCTAAAATACAGAGTTATAGAAGATATATAAAAATAAATTTTCTGAACTTCACCATTTGTAGTTCTTTGGGTTTTAAAAAATTCACAAAATTTCGATAGTTATATTTTATTTCTAAACTTCACCATTTTCTTTTTTTATATATTATAAATGAATTATTAAAAATAACTTAGATAAAAAAAATTAAATATACTTAGGTCATAACCGAACCGAACTATGAATTTCTTTAGAGTTTGAAAATACAAAGTGGTTAAGTTCAGAAAAAATATATCATTATCAAATGCTTTAGTATGTTTTAAAAGAAAATGAATTACAATTGGTAAAGTTGAGAAAATTTATTAAAATTTAAGCAATTCGTAAAGTTCAGAAAATTTATAAAATTTTAAGGATGGCTGCTTTGGGGGGGGGGAGGGGGGGGAATCCAGAAAATTGATAAAAATTTAACCATGGCTGCTTTTTTTAGCTCGTAAATTTTAATTTTATGAGTGAAGCGCAAGCTCCCCCCGTATGGGGGAGTGACGAAGCCATTGCCTGGCACAATTATAAAGTTAGTGATAATGACAACTGAAAATTATTTGTTGAGTAACTTATATAATTTTGCCTTCTCATCTACATCTGTTAAAATTCCATTGCTGTTGAAAGCCATTTAGAGTCCAAGATGCATCTTTATTTTGCTAAATCTAAATATTTTGATATATTTTTTTAAGGAAAAATTAAACTACGTGGTATAACTAACATTTCAAGTTACACATATTAAATTAGCCTCGAATCTGAAGCCCCATTGCTACTAAAGTCTTTGTGTACTGAGGGTGTGTGCTACTTTTTCTGATAGCGAAACTCATTTAAATGGATAAATAAAATTCAGGATATTTCTTTTTAAAACTCAGATGCATATTTTGATGCATCATTTGAAATTGGAAAGAATAAATTTCAAGTTCAAAAGAAGTTGGCTAAATCAAGGTTTTATTTTCGCCAATATGTATGAAACAAAATCAAATTTCGAAAACGTAAACATTTCACCATAAATTGTTAGATTTGACTGGCTCAGATTTGAACAAAAAAAGGCTAGGTAAATTTGGCAAAAATGAAAACTACACAAAGATCGGTTAGGAAGATCGTAGATATGTCAATTTAGAACACAAGTCTATCATGCATAGAATTTGTAAGCTGAAGTAGAAATGAATCTGCCTCCTGGAACAGTGAATAACATGCTTATGGACGTTGGCTTGTGAGCATATTGTCCTAGGAAAAAACCAAGACTTATCAAGACCATGATGTAATCCCGTTATGAATGGTTAAAGCAACATTCTATTGCACTTTAGATGATTGTGAAGAAATAAGAGTCTTATTGTTCCAAATTCTAACTATTCGTTATTAAACTAAAGTGATATAAAATTTATTAATATTAAAGGACTTCTAGACAGAAAATATTCTTAATGTCAAATTTCAGTTGGCAAACCTCTCGTTCTAATCATGTTATTTAACCTTCCTTTATTGATTATTAATGGTCCTTAGTTTTAATTGGCTTTAGGTTGGGTTTTTCCATATGTCATCCATCCAAGTACTTGATGATCACATCTAGTGCATGGTACGAGTTGATGGTACCTTAAACCAAAATAAGTGCCTACAAGTTCTAGAGACTCGATTTATGCCCCAAACGAAAGAATGGTATAGTGAAAGAATTTTGATTTTCCAACAGAACTCTACCCCATGCCGTAAAGCCCCACAATTGAAGGCATAGTGCAGGCAAAATGTTGTTCAGTTGTAACCTTGGCCTGAAAATTACCCTGGAATCAATCCCATTGAAAACCTGTGGGGTGACTAAAAATATGTAATACACAAGGTACCATTAACTAACAAATATCAACTTATAGAACGATTAATACATGTTGGGTTTATTTCAGCAAAAATGAATGGTATAAGGAGAGATATACAAATTTGCATGTCATCAGTTTTAAATTGGAATGAAAACGAAAAAGCAACACAGAAAAATGACATGGAAAAGTTGATAAATATGAAACAGTATCGTGCAAAGAACCAGTCATCCGATCATCATAATCTACTCCTTATGGCTGAGATAAATTGCACCCGAAGTGAATAAAGTGAGGACAAGATTATAAATTCCAGCAAAGTCAGGTGGATACAGTTCCAAAGACACTTAGAAACTCACGATAGACATGATGAAAAACAATGTGATACACAATGTAAAATGATAGCATGAGAATAAAGAAGTACCAAAATGGAAGAATGATCCGCATCAACCGCCAGACGAAAGCGGTCAGTTACATTTCTGAGGAGTAAATCAGTGCTTGATGCCAGGCCAAATGTCATCAATGTTAGAGGAGGACAACATGAATCCTAGATAAAACCATCCTTTCTAGAGCTTTATAATGGAAGGGTAGTTTAGACAGTGACTAGTAGGTCACTAGATGGACTGGACTCCTCAGGTGAGATTTCTTAAGGATAGAGAAAACAGCAGCAGTGTTTTTGAAATTAGATAGTACCACAGATAATGGGAGTGATATGTTAAATATATCAATTAGCCACGGGACAGACGGAGGAAAGAACTTTTAAAAACAATTTAGTCTTCTATTTCCCCCTTTAGTTTCTCTACACAGGCATGTTCTTTTTGATGTTTCTTATATGCTTCACTGGTATTATTCTTTTACATTCTTATTTATTAAGTACTTAAATAAAGCATTTAATTTGGAGGGAGCTTCTCACCTAAAACATTTTAAAGGGTTATATTGTTTCCCTGATGTTTGGATCTAATTGAGCTGGTATTTTCTGCAACTTAGTAGTATGTAGAAGGTGGTCAGTTGGATATTGCATTTCGTGCACTATGGTTTAGGCTTGTATGACGCATACGTAGGCATCTTAAACTTCTTTCTACATCTTCTATTGGACGCCTTCTATTTCTCAACGGTCTGCTTTATTTGGCACAGATGTTGATGACCTTTCGTTCGCGATTCGTTTTTAATGCACTTGAAAATAGTGAATAGTATTCTTTATAGTAAGGGGGATTGGCTGGCGATCTTGCATTAATAGCAGCTATTTTAGCTGCCTTGTATGCCTTCTCATCTCCATTTAAATGCCCATATGAGCAGAGCACAGGCATATTTTCATATTAGCATGGGGTGCTATCAATTACTCCTGTATTTTTATGGCTTTCCGAGGTTTATGATTTTGGAATGGCATCATTAATAGAGCACCTATGAGTCCAGAAAGAGAATGACCTTTTCGGTATTTAAACTGGCTAGGTAAATAAACAGCAAGATCCCTATAGCTTCCTGTAGATCCCTGAGCATTGCGGTATTAGGTTGTTTGAACGGAGGTAAAAAAGTCAATGAGCATGCCACTCCATTTATAGACTTGGGTTGATTTGTGAAGATGGATCGGTATGGTTGATATGACCTATGATAATATGGAATTTTTGAGAAAGTACCGTTGGCGGGATTATTTATTTCATTTTGGGGGAGAGTTAATAGGTATATTTCAGGTTAGCTGCTATCCAAGGGACAGTTTTGGGGTATCTTTTACTTTTTGAGTGTAGGACAGATAGTTGCTTGGGATTTGGCTTCTAGCTGGTACTTAACTGTTGAGCTGGAGAGGTTTGGAATTGGTACGGCGTGCAAAAGCTAGGTATATCAATTCAGACTCCATCCTTTGGTAAGCTAGTACTGTAAGTCCTATTTTGGCGCATAGTAACGAGGTTGAGTTAGATTAAAAGGCGCCTGTTGCCAGTTATCTGCTTTGAACTTAAAGTGGGTCTCATTTGCTAAGGTTGGAGTTCGATGCTGCTCTATACTCGTAAATATGGCAGTCGTAGCCAATTCTGGATAGGAACAGGGTATGTAGTAGATACTGTAAAGTACCTCTGTCTGCCCTGCAATGGAGGCGGGGAGGTTTTTAAAAGGTTATTTACCCTGATGCAGCTTCTCCTGAAGTCAGTTATGTCATCATTTTACGTGAACCTTTGATCCAGTGCCAAGAATTTAGTTGTTTTTTTTAAGGCAATTTGATGACGATTGATCTGTTGGGTTATATGAGGTATGTTTCTTTTCTTAGTGAAGGCGATAGCCACCTTTTTATCCGCTAATGTGCTGAAACCGAGTTGGGAACAATGTTGGAAAATATTATTTATTGCTACTTGTAGTAGTTTGTTTGCTAGTTCATTAGGATTTGTACTCTATTGCCAGATTACTAGGTCATTTACGTACAAGGAGCATCTGATGGTAGGCGAAACCTGTAGGACAAGGTCATTTTTTACCGTGATGATAAGGACATTCCAATGCTATATCCATTCATAATGTATGTACGATTTTAAGCGGATTCTATATACTTCTACAACGAAACCTTTGGCACTGAGATATTTTTAATGAAAATTGCCATCGAGCCTCCTATTCCTAATTTATTTTAAAGTATGACGACGCAAGACCATGGCATATCCTTTAGCAAAGGATAAAAAAATAAGCAATGATGAAATTTCATTCGTTGAAAGATTCCGATATCATAATTGAGAATAGTAAGAGGGTCCAGGGTCTAACGTTTTTTCCGCTAGCCGTATTGGTTAGATGAAAGTAGATTGTTGTTTTTTACAAACACTTCACTTAATTATTCACTATCTTTTCTAGCAACTTACATAAGCAGTATGTCAGTAATATATGTCAGTATTTTTTGAGACTAAATGGAGCCGTTCCTAGTCTTAGGAAAGGAAGAATTACCGCCGTCGTCAGGTGCTGGAAATGAACTGTTTTTTTTGCATCTTGTTGTAGGCATGTGGGTTGTCCTTTCTTCAAAATTTTGTATGTTAGGTTGTGGTATCCTGGAGCAGTATTAGGGCATTCAGTAAAAATTTCTTCCATCTCTGCTTGAGAGAAGAGGTGTTTATAAGGCGGAGAACTGCTTGTGTAGTTTAGTGTGGCATGGTTAATCGTGACTTTTCTGGCGAAAATTACTCCCTTACTTGAACCCCTTGATAAAATATATGGGATTTTTCGATATTATTGCACTATTTGTGTTGCTATTTATCTATAGAAATTGGAGGTGTGTTGGACTTCGCTTTCCTAAGATTTGTTGTACTTGTAGCCATATTCTCGGGGTGCATGTGTTGGGTTTAATGGTTGACGTATATCTTCTCTAAGAAAGTCATTTGGCTTTATTGAATTTCCTTCGGGTAACAGCGAACAGATGTTTATATTGGATGCAATCTGCCTATGATCTTGTAGCTCTAAAATCCTATGTACACTATCATGTTTGTTTTTGCTTTTTGAGCGGTCTTCTCTACACCGGTTGGGTATACCTAAGAGTCAAGGATTCGGTACTTTTGTATTGCTGCGATTTTGGGATTTCTAAGGCGTATTGTTTTTATCACCTTGTTTGAGGGTCTTTCTAGTCTTTGCTGTTTCGAAAGATTCTTCTGGAACCTTTGGTGGAGAAGTTAGTCTGCTGATAGAAGCTTTAGGCCAAGGGGTATTTTTGGGCAGCATCAGCTTAGTTGGGTTTGCTCAATAATCTTCCTTTTTCCGACATATCTGCCAAAACCTAGTATCACCGAGCACTAACGAAGCGTCATAATCCGCACTTCTTTTTGAACGAGAAAATGTTTGCATGTTCTGAATGAATCGTTCAGCTGTTATACATTTTTCATGGCTGTGGCCCGACTGGGAACATTTGAAACATAGTTGTGGGTCCAGCGTGCTGTATTTGGTTGGGTAGCAAAATTTAATACATGATCTGCATTGAGTTTAAATGAGTAACTCTTCTAGTATTGATATATTTGCTCCAGCAAATATAATTATTTTTGGCATAAATTGATGTTTGAATGTAATCTTAATTATTTTTTGTGCTATGGGACGTTTGTGCGATTTTTTCAAGATAAAGACGCCTCTATTTAGTGTCCGCCAACTTGAAAAGCTTTTTATGCCTTTGCATATAAAAGTGTCGACGAATGCTATTTTGTTGTTTTAAGGAAGAGCCGTGTCAAACACGTAAGGATTTAGTTAAACGCCCAGAAATTATCTCAAAATATAAACATATATTTTAAATTTAACAATTAACTACAGAAGAAAACCGTGAAAATATTTATATCCATCTACTAAGTTAACTGAGGCTAAACATGCTGGCAACTGGGCATATTACAATATTTATTTATGAGAAAAATTAAAAAATAGGCTCCACGGAAACAAACCAATTGCCGGTTAGTTATTTTATCGTGATCCTTTTAGATTAGCGTTAAAAATAAAATTAAATTACACTCTTCTACAGGTAAATATGACGGGTTCACGCACAATTGTTTCTACTTCCGTTAAATCGAGTAGCGTAATGAACTATGGCGTCTACTTTTCCTTCCTGGGTAGTCAAGTGTCTGCCCTATTTTGAATCCAGGCTGTTCAATGGATTCGTATGTGAAATATCACTTTGGTAGGTCAGGCGGTTAGTCCTTGCTCCTTCAATTTCTCCAGCAACGAGGGTAGGGGGTGTAAGTGGGACTCCCAGGTACAGGTAGCTACGTACACGTTTTCGAAGTATCACGACACATCACTTAGGCCAGCGATAATTCTCCTCATCATCCTATTGTAATTGCTAGGGGCCGTAAGTATTTTTAATTTTTTTTTATCTGGCGACTGCCGACTGAGGCACAAGTCGCCGTAAGCAAACAGCCTAGTTCTAGGCTACTTTAAAAAATTGAACAGAAAAAAACAATAAAAGAAATAACAATAACAATAAGAAAGCAATAACGAAAACAATAACAAAAATAACAATTAAACCTGGTTAAATAAAAGGGAGAAGGCCGGCCTCCCCCAAAAAGTCAAAAGGTCCACCAGTCAAAGTGCACGCACTCGACCCAAGTACAAGGGACAGGCGGTAGTGACCCAGCCCATCCCATTACCGGGACAGGTGTCGTGCGCAAATATCACCCAGACTAGGACATTCGACAAGAATGTGCTGAACAGTCTGGGAGACGACGCAGTCGTTGCAATAGGGCCCAGGCGAGCGCCCCATCAAATAGCGATGCGTCACACGAGTGTGTCCGATTCGGAGACGACAGAAAGCAACCTGAAGCCGCCGTGGCATTGGGGGATAGGTCCATGGGAACAGTCGTGGCGCAATGGCACGCAACTTTAAGTTCCCTTCGACCGTCTCCCATATTCTTTGCCAAGCAGTCCGAAGAGCTGCCCGTATTCCTGCCATGTAGTCAGTGTGAGGAAGAGTGAAACGCTGGTCCGGTCGCAGAGTCCTCGCCGACTCTTTGGCGCCCTCATCGGCGCGCTCATTCCCCGCAATTCCTACATGTCCAGGAACCTAGCAGAAGAAAATCTCAACATCTGCCCGGCTCTCCAAAACCTGGCGTCACGTATTTCGCGAACCAGGAGATGCGGAGATTCCAATGCCCCGAGAGCACTCAGGGCGCTTTGTGAGTCGCTATAGATCACAATCCGGTCTCCGAACCAAGCACGTCGCGTAATCTCCCGTACAGAGTGGTGTATTGCCACCAGATCAGCCGTGGAGACAGACGCAGCGCCTGGTAGAGCCCCGCTGACTTTAAACAGAGGGGATACGGCGTGAAAGCCGACCCACTCTTGGGAATTGGAGCCATCCGGATACACTGGCATCCGTATACACATGCCTTGCTCACCCAGGTGTCAAAGCATGGCGTACGGGACATCGTCGGACCATGGGCGGTGTCCGCGCACGAAGCGAGAGCGGAGAGCAACTCACTCACAGTAAACTTGTCGTTGAAGGGTTCTCCGCCTCTGGAGGTAAAGTCTAGCCGGTGGCCTTCCGCGACATCACGACGTGCATTGAATGCTGGTGGAGCAGCATCCCGGCTAGAGAATGCGGAAAAAGCGGTCGCTAAAGATTCCGCCACGAATGCGGGGTCCAAGATTGCGGTCCCATTCTCCTGGAGAACGGGAGGGGGGGTCCTGCGAGAACTTGCCCCGAATCCTTTTGACTCGCTTCCACACCTCAGCTAAAGGGTTCTTCCCATTAAGTGAAGACACGTATGCCCGCCAAGAAGAGCGGCGGGCGTGCTTCGAAATATACCGGAACCTAGCCCTCGCCCGACGAAATTCAGCGACAGTGAAATCGTTCGGGCGGCGCTTATAGCGCATGTAGGCATAACGCTTCTGTTTGAGGGCCGTCTCACACTCGGCTGACCATAATCGGACTGGTCGGCGTGCCAAACGGCCAGACGTCTTAGGAATAGTAGTCAGGCCCACGGCGATGAGGTTGCCGGAGAAGAACTCAACAGCCTCATCTACCGATCTAAACTCCTCGACTGAGATAGAGAATTCAGTCATTTCCTGAAATGCAAGCCACCGCGCCCGCGCAAAGCACCACCGAGGTGGTCTCTCAGGTGGCAGTTGCCCTGAAAATGATATTTGAATGGGAAAGTGATCACTACCTTGGAGGTCATCGACCACCCCCCAATCAAAATCAGGCTGTGCATCCGAGGAGCACAAAGATAGGTCAAGGCAAGAAAATGAAGCGGTTCTCAGACAGTGATGCGTAAACTCATCCACGTTTAGGACACCCATCTCAAGCTCTTTGATCAGATTGGCAAGGACTTGTCTCCTCGGATGTATGGAGTTATTTCCCCAGAGAGGATGCCTGCCGCTCAGATCTCTAAGCAAGAGATAGGGCCTCGGCAACCGTGCCACGACGCAGCAGAAGTCCCACGCGTCGAAGTCAGCTGACGGTGGAATGTAAGCAGAAATCAGAGTATACCTCTTATCCAGGTGCAGCTGCACAGCCACTGCCTGAAAGGAGGTATCTAAAGAGAAAGGAAGAACGGAGACATCATGTCGGGTGTAAACCGCGCATCTCCTAGCCACGCCATCCCGCGGTGGTGGGGTTGCAAGACCCTAATACCCCGGTAAGGCGTGCAGAAGGCCCGCGCCTAGCATGGTCTCCTGCAAAAAGATAGCTAACGGGGAACGGGGTGAGACAGCCTCTGCAGCTCCTCGCAGTTGGCCTGGAGTCCACGGCAATTCCATTAAAGGAATATGCCCTCTAGGCTCTGCTCGGAGGAGACGCGTGGTGCCCTCCTCAAACTGAAGACCCTCACGGGAATGGCCGTACGCTTCCTGTGGGCAGAACCCCCGGCGCTGTTGGCTGGACAACGCGATGAGGGCGCTGTCGCCTTCGAGGACTTATTGGGGGAGGTTGGGCTCGCCATGCTAGTCTTTTCCTCCCCCTGCCTCGAAACCTTAGGCGGGCGTTGTGGCTTTGGAGGCAGGGGGCTCTTTTTTCGAGGAACAATCGTCTCCGAGCCACTCGCTCCACCTCGGGACGTGGGCGAAGGAGCCGAAGCTTTTTTGTTGCTGTCTTCCTTTCGGGGAACAGCTTTAGGAACCCCAGAGAAGATGGCCTAGCGACCATCTTCAGGGGTGTTGCCTCCTGTGAGTCTAACGACTCGGTGGAGGCGCGTGGCCGTTTTGCCTTACGGGAAACGGTCACGCGGGGGAAAAGGGGCGAGCCCTGGTTTTAGCCTGGGCTGGGTATGAACATTTTTTGCCACTAGCTTCACCAGGGGAGTGCCCGAGTTGAGGAGAGCCCGCAGAAGGGCTCTGAATGGGCCAGGAGCACAGGGTGCCTTTCTAACTATTGAGGCATATGACGTCCCAGGCAAAGCCGGGCGCGCCAGGACCAAGTCCTTAGCCTCGCGGAATGAGAGTCGATCCTAGGACTGAACGGCCAGGATTTCTTTCTCAAGGAGATATGCACCACATAGCTTCGGAGAAGCGGGGGGCGGCTCTCCGCAATTGACACACTTGGCCACACACGATTTGGACTTATCGTGTGCGAACTTGGAGCAATTTACACATACTTCGGGTGACCTAGACTTTGCACGTCTACATGAGCGATTCGTATGGCCAAAGCGGTGACAGTAATAGCACGCCCGCGGCAGTGGCACGAACGCCTTCACGCGGTAGCGGTACCAACCGGCACGCACTGACTCAGGAAGCTTGTCACAGTTGAACGTGATGAAGAGTGTAGGGGTGGGTCTCGGGGTCCCTCCCTGTTTTTTCATCACACTTTCGACCTTGACCACCAGATGGTCGGCCAGCTTTAGGGTGATGTCCTCAATGGAGTAGTCAACGAGTTCCATCGCATAAACTACTACTTTCACAAAGTTCATGGTAGAGTGCGGCATCACACTCATAGGGGTGCCATGAAGTGTCCGAAGAGCACTTATCTTGGCCGCCTCGCCGGGATTCGCCGCATTCGCAAGAAGGCTCCTGTCCGAGAAACGGGTCACCTTCGGCTCTCTACCAATTGCACTAGCTAATCCTCTCCTCTGATGGATCATGTTGCCCTTGGACAACTTGGTGCCATTAGTGGAGCGAATAACGAGGAAGCATTTGAAGCCAGCGGGGTCGAAAATGCCAGATAACCTCTGAATGAGGGGCCCTGATGTCATCGAGGCTCCGCCCTGTGCACTTTTCGTCTTAGTCAGGTGCTTTGCAACCGGGGGGCAGAGGGGCCAGATGTGCCGGTCTTGGATTGGTCGCTTGTCAGAGTGGCAGCAGGCCCATCCGTCCCCACAGCAGCCGCGGATGGAGAGGAGCACCGAGTCTTCTTTGTCTTTTAGTTCTTGGTCTTTTTCTTTTTTGGAGGGGAGGGCGGGGAATGAACCCGCTTCTCACCCCTGCCGGTAGAAGCCCCTAGGCCAGATGTACCGGCCTCAGCTAGGTCCTTCTCCAAAATGGAGAAGGTGCTGATGGTCGCAGGGGCATCATCTGGAGGAGATCCCTCCTCTCCTTGTACTGCCTGAGAATCCCCAGCCGTTTGAGGAGGACCTTGCATAGGGGCGGATTCGGGTTTGGTGCTTGGCGCCGAGCGTGGATTCCCCCCCATGGAAGGCCCTACCGTCTGAGGCTGGTTTTACTTATGGACCATGTCTATCACACCGGCTGTTAGTAGTCCGAAGGGTAACAGGGTAAACTGTAAAAGCCCTCTCTTGGTCGCAAAAGCCCTCAGTTTTTTGGACTCATTAGCGAGAGGTATTTGATAATACGCCTTACATAAATCCAATTCGGTGATGAATTTAGCGTCTTCAAATAAATGGAGATTTTCATCTTCTAGTGGGATAAGCTCGGCGTCGAAAACCGTCAGTGAATTCAATTTTAGGAAGTCCACGCACATCCGAAAGGATTGATCACGTTTCTTAACTATTACGATGGAGTTGCAATAATTTGACTTAAAGTTTCGTACTTCATTATTGAAGGCTTTCCGTAGGTGTATCAGCAAAGGATATGGTTTGCTTCGCACCACTGAATTAGTTTTTAATTTTATTTCATGGATGAAATCCTTGGCACATCAGGGGGTTT
The DNA here is from genome assembly GCA_963969495.1 of Ceratothoa steindachneri. Taxonomy (NCBI): domain Eukaryota; kingdom Metazoa; phylum Arthropoda; class Malacostraca; order Isopoda; family Cymothoidae; genus Ceratothoa; species Ceratothoa steindachneri. The sequence goes on along the minus strand of OZ018319.1, from coordinate 51,575,061 downwards.
CTGAAATGACTTCTGGGAATTCTTTTAGCAAGTTTAACATTTCCGCTTTCTTTTGAATCTCTAAGTAGGGATTTATCTTTAAATTTACTCGTAGGTCTTCCGGGTTGAGTGAGTGCGAGAGCAGTTCGTTTTCCTCGTCTTGTTCCACACATACTGTGTTTATAACTTGTAGGGGTGTACCCGGAAAAGCGGCATACATCGGTTCTTTTTCGTCTAGAAGGGTAATATTATTTATGCACGCGTGGCGGTGATATTTTTTCAGCATGTTTATGTGATAGCTCCTTCGCCCTGTTGGGGTATCTATCAGATAAACAACTGGTCCCCTGCCTCGATTACTTTAAACGGTCCCTTCCATTGGGCCCATAACTTACTATTTTAGGTCGAGAGTAATAATAAAACTTCATCCCCTGCCTTTAATTTTCGCGCCTTCGCTTTCATATCGAAGTAGTCCCGGTATTTGGCTAAATTTTTCTCAGCGTTTTCTCAGCTAATCCTGAGCAGTATTCTAGGGGCTCGCGCATATCCATCACGTAGGCGTAAGACGATTTCATTTCTTGGTCAAGATGCGTGTTGGTAAATAATTCTTTAAGAATACTCATAGGACCTCACACATTTCTCCCGTATAATAGCTCAAAGGGCAAGAATCGTAGCGGACGGTGAGGGATTTCTCGGCATGCGAACAAGGCCACTGAGTAGGGTTGTTTTGACACAACTTCTTCAATATATTTTTGAGAGTCCCGTTTAATTTTTCGCAGATTCCGTTAGTGGATGGATAAAATGGACTCGTAAAAATTGGCCTGAATAGAGGTAGTTTATTAAAATACTCCATCAATTCTGATGTGAACTGGCACCCTGTGTCAGATAAAATTTCTTTAGGCAGGCCTACTCGGGAAAATATTGAGAGTAGTGCTTCCGCGCAGGAAATAGTGTCAATTTTCTGTAGTGCCACGGCATCTGGAAAACGGGTGGCGCAATCTACTAGGGTGAGGATGTAGGAGTGTCTTCTGCTTGAGTGGGGTTGAATTAGCCCCACAAAATCAATAGCCACTCGGAAGAATTGTTCGGTTATAACGGGCACTTTTTGTAATGGCACGGGAGGTACCAGTCCTCTGGATGGATCTTTCTGACACACGTCGCATGATCGGCAATAGGCCACAAGTTCCTTAGCAGCCTGAAGCCAATAAAAGTTTCTGAATATCCGCTGCGACGTTTTGTTGTGCCCAAAGTGTCCGGCTAATATTCCATCATGCGCGATATTCAAGATTCTTTGTGTGTATTCTTGGGATACACACAGTGCTTTGTTGCTCTACTTATTCTCCTCGCTGATAGTACGGTAGAGTAGCGAGTCTTCTACGATATATTTTAAAGGCTTTTTTCCTTTCACTTGGAGAGTTTTACCCTTAATCGCTTTTTCTCATAGGAGTTTAAGAGTGTGGCATTCCTTCTGAGCAATAGCGAAGGAAGTCAATTTTAACCCATTGTCTTCGAGGGTAATCCTCGGGGTCAACTCAGCAGGTTGCTCCATCTTCTGGGCTTCTTGTGCCCGCTTGACTACTTGTTTGGTCACTTGTTGCTGGGGGATTTGGTGATTTTGTCCGATTAGCACTGCGCAGAAGTTAATCGGGCTTACTACCACGTGTGTCTAATCGGTGAAATATCTGCATTGTATATGACTTCTCACGACGGGAAATCGATTGTCGCGTCATAAAAAGTCGTGTACGATGGCAAATTTATTATGGTTTAGGTTTACTGGGGGCAACAAGTTGTCGGATACCACTATGCACGTACATCCGGTGTCTCTGACTAAAGTGGATACTCGGCACCCATTTACAGAGCTATCTTCGAATTGTAACCCGCCTGGCGGACTTTTGTTAAATAGAAAGTTTACCTGTTGCTGGGGGCCTTCGGATGTTGGCGCGGGGATGGAGAAAGCATCACCTTGTTCTGCCGTGAGCGCAGCAGGCAGATTTTGCACCCGTTGTCTCGAGGTCTCCCTCATTCGGGAGTTCTGTGGGCACTGGAAACTGAGGTGACCTACTATCCAGCAGGTATAACAAGTGACAGGCTTCCTGGGATAAGTGCCGGTATTAGGGTATGATCCTTGGGGAACCATACCTTCTTTTTGAATTTTTGCTCCTCTAAAATTTAGCTTATAAGTTCCTCTTGGTGCAGAGAATTCAAAGGGCTTCTTTTGCAAATGCCTTGGTGGGGCTTATTTTTCTTTGAAGAGGGACCTTTCTCTTTCTTGTACTCCCTCGGATATAAACGATGATTTACCGCGTGGAGGTCAGCCTCCTCTAAAAGCTCGTTGAACGTAGAAGCTATTTGGTCTTCAACAAATGCACGGATTCACTGGGGTAGTGTGCATAGTAACTGATCTCTAAAAATGAAGTCGACGTCCGAGGCGACTTCGTTCTCTACCTCATTTGATTCCATCCAAAATGTAGGCTTCGACGAAGCTCAAAGCCAAAATGTTTGTATGTTTGTCCAGGTCTTATACGGGTCTGCCTGAACTTCATCCTATATTCTTCCGGGTTAAGGTTTGTTGCTGAGAGAAGTTCGGCTTTGAGAGTGGAATAGTCCACAGTCGCTTCTGAAGGTAGAGATACAAATATCTCTGTCATCCGGCAATTGAGTAGAGGTAACAGTCTGGCGACCCCATCTTCTTCTAGATCCTAATTATTGACTTCGATTATTTTCTCAAAATGGGACAGATATGAGCATTAATCTTCTTCGTCCCTGTACTCCGTGAGTTTCATGCTGGGCGCTGGTGACGCTCGTGTTTTGGATGTCACTGACTGCACCTCTAACTGGTCTTTGTTAAGAGCTCTTTCGTGGGCTCTTATCTTCTCTCTTTCCTCAGCTTCCAGTTTCATTTTACGTTCTTCGGCTTCCAGTTTCATCTTCTCCCTTCTTTCTTCTCTTTCGTTTCTCTCTTTCTCCTGAATATAAGAGGTCAGTTTGGTTCCTTCCAGTTCGAGGCTTTGACCTTTCTTCCGATAAAGGTCAAACGATGCCATCGCGCTTATGTCAATCATCTACTTTAGGGGTAAATCGAGCTTGACCTACTCCACCACCGAAACAAACTACTTGGCCTAATAATTACCTTTAGATTGTTTCTACTTCTGACTTTACCAATTTTTCTCTCGTCAATTATTCTAATATTCCTGGTATTACTTTTACGTGTTGGCCCTCCCTTAATTAGACGCTGCTGGGTTCTTTCTCATAAAAACCCACAGACCTGACACCACTTTTGTCGAAGAATGCTATTTTGTTGTTTTATGGAAGAGTCGTCTCAAACACTTAAGGATTTGTTGGAACGCCCAGGAATTATCCAAATTCTAGACATATATTTTAACTTTAACAATTAACTACAGAAAAAAAACAGTAAAAATACTTATATCCACCTACTAAGTTAACCAAGGCTAAACATGCTGGCAACTGGGCCTATTACAATATCTATTCATGACAAAAATAAAAAATAGGCTCCACGTAAACAAACCAATTGCCGATTAGTTATTTTATCGTGACCCTTTTAGATTAGCGTTAAACATCAAATTAAATTACACTTTTCTACTAGTAAATATGACGGGGTTCACGCACAATTGTTTCTACTTCCGTTAAATCGAGTAGCGTAATAAACTCATACTAACACAATACGAATATAAATGTTTATTCTAACTTTCATGACCAAAGGGATCAGGGGTTGCCGGATATTACTGGATGGCTTTTCTCGCACTTCGGAAAGTTGGAGTAGCCGAAGGAGTACTCTTTTGGATGCATTTGAAGCCTATATTTATCCGAGTCTTTAACGCCGCATGCCCAACTAGTTTTGGGGTATACGAGGGGATTTCTACCGTACTTAACAATTGGAACCTCGTTGGGGGATTGGTTCTTCTCCTCTCACTCTTACGGAGCTTGAGATGTGAGAGTCACTCGAGTGTGAGAGGGTTTTCTTTTCTCCAGTCAGACTTTTTCTAAGCCTGTAAAGGATTCTTCGGTATGGCACCGATAAAAAACTTAACGTTCTATGTTAATTTGGCAGTGGGGTAAGGATCGATCTTATCGAACTGATCCTTTATCGTCTCACCGAATAATCTACTTTACTTTCCTTCAGGGGCTTATTTATAGGTTGGCGCCCGCCCCGTCTAAAGGGGAAATCTCGTAGCGTATCTTGATGCCTTGATGTTATGCAAATGCTCGTTGTGGTTTAAAATTAAAAAAAGGTACTTGGAATCCCTCTGATATACCGCTTTAAGGAAATCGAACTCCAATGGATATTGTTCGCGTTGTTTGGTGGAACGTAAAGGGTGTTCTCCATTATGAGGTAAGAGGAAAGAGAGACCCTTACCTCAGCCCTTTATTGCCAGCAACTTGATCGTGTAAACTAATCAATACTTTCAAAAAGCCTCACTTTGCTCTTCTTCTCCTACGTGACAATGCAAGGTATTAATCGGTAAAAAGAAACGATGTATAAGAGAAGATTGTGAGCCTGGAAAAATATCGTTCTTTGTAAGGTGGAGTCGAGCCAAAAAGGAACCTCACAAATGAGCATCCCGTTAGCTCTTTGAAAGTAAAATCATGAACGCCATCGCCATCAAGCCCTCCATCTTTAAAGAGACAGCAATATCAGGTTGGTTTAAGCTAGTAGAGGCCCAATTTTATATATCGAGGATAAATAAGGAGGAAACGAATTTTTTCACGTCCTGGCTGCACTACCTTCTGAGACTGTCGACTGTAGGTGGCTACAGTCTTATCTGCATAAAATTAATAACTTATATGGACAAAAGTAATCGAGCTCTTAGAAAGAACCAAACTGGAGTTCTTCGAGAAGCTCATTACCTCCTCCATACTCACTGGTCGACCTTCAACCAACCTGGAGGAACTGCCGAGAACAGCTATACAGGCAGAAGTTGGGGGAAGAAATCGTGAGGCACAAATCTTTTCCAATCCCTGCCATCAAACATCGCGCTCATAATCGCCACCCAGAAGGACCTACCCCTGGCACAGCTAGGAAAACTGGCAGAAGAACTAATGACATTTCATAGGGCACAGTGTCTTAGCGTTAATAATAACAGTGATACAATTGAAACTAGTGCTACATCTTTTCCCGATATTAATGTTCTCGATTTAAATAATAGGTGTGGTAAGCATATAAATAATGTGAAAAATACAAGTGCGTGCTCAGTGTCTATGGGTAACGAATATAGTGCGAAATTCTGCAAGCTTTGGTGGAGATGGCCGAAAATAGAGGAACAGGTTCAAACGAACCGTCCTCCAGGCCAACTTCCTCCTCTCATCCGAAAACTGGCATGGCATGCCATTGTAAGTCCGAATGTTGCCATGCCATCAGTATCTACCGTCGCCGCGAAGGAAGATAAAATAAAATGCAAATTTTAGTAGATACGGAACCAAGTGTGTCAATAATTCCGATTAATTTGGTACAAACGGGTGAATTACGTAAACCTAGTGTAAACATTACAAGGGCTAATAATGGTAAAATGAAAGTGAATGCGAATTACACACGGATATAGTTATTCCTAGCCTTCACTAGTCATTTAGGTGCTCATTTGTAGTCGTGGATACCACATTGCCATTATTAGGGATTGACTTTCTGGAGCACTTTAATCTTTTGCTGGATTGTGCATGCGATGTCCTTATCGATAATCAAACTAAGCTCAAGTAAATAGTAAAAAAATCCGGGGAGCCTTCACTAACACAAATTATTAATGACCTCTGTCATTTACCGACCAGATGCAAAGCCGTATTTGAGAAGTATAAAGTCTTGTACAGCCCCGCGCCCACTAATCACACACAGCCAGCGTCTAACTCCGTGCTACACAATTGAGATGGGCAGTGCACCACAAACATTCGAGCGACCAGACTTCTTTCAATAGAGAAGTTACAAGTTGCCGAAGCAACGTTCGAAACAAGATTGAAGGAGAGGGTTGTACGCCTGTCAAATCACCGTGGGCTTTGCCAATTTACATGGACTCGAATAAGTCACCGGGCGAGTACAGGGTGGTCGGTGATTTTCGCACACATAATGCAATCACGAAGCTCGAAAAATATCCATTACCATTAATATAAAGTTTAGCAAACCACCTTCATAGTAAAACAATTTTCTCTTGGTTGGATCTAGTTTGTGCTTACCACCAGATCACGCTGAACCCAGCGGACATAGAGAAGACTCCGGTGGTAATTCAGTTTAGGTTATAGGAGTATATGAAATTACCCTTTAGCCTCATGAATGCAAATTGCATATTATAACGTCACATGGATAACCTGTTTCGGGGATTAGAGTTTGTTTATGTATATATAGCCGAAATCCTGATATTTTCCGACACTTTGGACGACCCTTTGGATCATTTAGATGAAGTATTCAAAAATCCTGTTCAAGAACAGTCTATGAATATCACAAGAGAAATGCGAATTAGCCAAAGAAGAGATTGATCTTCTAGGACATCATATTTCGGAAACAAGACTTTGCCCAACGGCTTAGGCAAAAGACTATAAGGAACTAAGACTATACCCGGGCATGTTGGGCTACTATCAAAGAATGATTCCAAATTTTGCTGCGATTGCAGCCCCACTGACCGAGCTCGCACGTCTGCCACCCAGATCTCGTGAGCTCGAATGGAACGACGCTATGTGAGAATCATTGGATAATACTAAATTGGCTCTGATTAACTCCGTCAATATCTGTCACCAGCTGCCTAATGACTCACCCTATCAACTGGTGACGGACTGCTCACAATACGTAACAGGTGCCTGCCTTCTAGTTGGGGAATGGTGCACTGCTATCAGTAGCATTTGTTACGAGCAAACTAAGCAAGACCCAGCTAGCATACTCGACATACGATAGGGAACTCCTGGCAGATATCTTGGAGTGATCCACTTCTGGCACATGCTTGAGGGTCGCCATTTTACCTTATGCACAGATCACAAACCGTTAGTATTGGCTTTCTCTCCACCATTGTGTGCCAAATCGGATAGGCAGAAACGCACCTAAACTGCGATTTTGGAATATATCAGGAACATCACCTACGTGCTTGGTCAAGACAGCGCCGTTGCTCATGCATATTCGTTCAAAATCGTCTCATTTGACCTCCTAGCTTTGTCGGGGGCACAAGATAACAATGAAGAAACAAAAGAACTACAATAAAGACTCAAATCTTTCCCTTTTCTCGGATAAGCCCAACTATGGTGTAAATTAACATCAAGATAACCACGACCGTTCGTCCATACAGCATGAAGGAGAAGTATCTTCAATCATTTGCACAATTTGTACCACCTTGGAATTAAGCCATCCCTCCGTCTAATTAAGTCTCGATATTTTTTGCCTCATAGACAGGGACATTCGCTCCTGGGCACGGGAGTGCCTCTCATGCCAGTCCTCCAAGGTCGGTGGCCACACAAAATCTCCAATCATTCCCATTATTATTACCTCGCTAAGATTCGAGACCGTGTACATTGACATCCTTGGACCACTACCACTGTGCACATTGCCTGGGCAATTCTTCTCGTGGCATAACCGATATCTCCAATCTTGCAAAATTCGAGTCAAAAATTGTTGAAAAAATTATCAGCACTCGTTGGTTTCCATCGTATCTGCACCACGGAGTACCGCCCAAATACGACGAAATGTCAAAGAGAACCTAAAAAATTCTGAAGGGCTCCATACTGGCCCGTCGCTAAGGTTGGCTGATGGTCCTTCCTATAATCCTTTTGCTTATTCGCTCCCTTTCTAATAACTCAGGTTTTTCGCCATTCAAAGCAGCTCCACGGACTATACTACTGTGTCCAAAGCACCTGGTTTCATCATCATCGTCTAAAACCAAACCAAATTCATTAAAGAGTTAACCACATCTATGGTACAAGTTAACTTGACATTGGCATCCGAAGGATACTTGCACTCGGTGCCCAAATCTTTCATACCCGAATCAATTGTGCACGCAAACCGTTAGAAGCGCCATATTCTGGCCCTTTTCCGGTGGTCAAGGGCGACGACAAGATCTATATGTTGGAATTCTCTAATGGTAGACAAGATACTGTCTCAGTAGACAGGTTGAAACCGGCGATGCTTCCACCCTACTATAATGGTAATGTACTGAATGATCAGCGATAGTATTGCGTCCTTTTGCACTTCACATCATGAATAAAGAGATGAAACAGAGAACAATTGCTTTAAGGACAATCGAAGGAAAACCTCTCCAGGCACCGGAAAGAACGATGATAAGCCGGACATTTTTACCTTAATAGGGAGAAGGAAATCGTTTCCTAAAAATCCGATATTCTTTCATCTTTTAAAATGGTTGCATTACAAAATAGGGTGATCTCAAGATAAAAAAATGTACGCGTTCATTTTATTGGCAAGGCTTACTATAATGAAAAGAGGCAAATTGTTCGCACGCCTCAATACTTTGTACATATTTCTATATGATTAATGAACTTTCCCCTGTGAACCGAAATGTACATCATATATTATATTCATAGGGACTTCTTAAAAGGCAGTAGGACCTCATTTGTAATACTCCGTGGTTTTAAGGGAAAGTCTTTGTAGCGCCCACTTGCAAGACGGAGTAGAGCCAACAAAGATCCTCACAAATAAACACCGCGTTGGCCCTATCAAATCTCGAAATTAGGCACACAAGTTGAACATTGAAATAAAATACCATCGTTTAATAGTAAATTAATGCAAGACAAAACAAATACTTGTAAATAGCGAAAAAATACTATTGAATATGTATAAATGTAAAGCCGAGTCTTGTGTAAGAAGGTAAGTGAAATCGTTGTGCTCCCACGTGAACGTATAGACATATAAATTAGGAAACAGATGCAAGCCGAAGGTTTTGCCTCAGAGTTAACAAAGACGGTGGAAACAGCTGTGTACACATAAAACGGTATTTGATTCGACCCACCAGAGTTTACATGAAACCGTGAAAGACAAAATCAATCTTGCTCTAAATGTTGCTTGATCGAAAAAGAAGATTTAAGGATAGAAACAGGTCATTAATCAGAGGGTGAAAAACTAAGATCGTTGACTAAGCTCTTTACGATAAGGTTACTGGAATGGGGGCTGGAGAAATAACTTTGTTCACTCCTTTGAAGAGGGGAGAAAAAGGGAGAGATAGACACTTCGTATTACTAATCTACTTTTTACCGTCTCAATGATAAAAACTAATTTAGTAATACAAAGTGTCTATCCCTCCATTTTTCTCCCCTCCTCAAAGGAGTGAAAAAAGTTATTTGTCCATGCTTAACCACATTTACATACCCTTTTTCTATCCCTAAATCTTTCCATTTGACCAAGCCCGTGGATCAGCAAAATGAAGAAGGTGTATATTTAATCCCGTGTGGCTCTACAAACTGTCCCTCATTTTACATAGGAGAGACCGGAAGAACCTTAACAAAATGAATTTATGAACATAAAGCTGATGTCAGACGAGGCAGTAGCACATCCAGTATTTTTAATCATATTAGCAATTTCAACCACCAAATTGACTATTCAAAGGCACAAATCATATATAATTGTAAAGATTTCCGCAAAAGAAAAATAGTAGAATCTATATTAAAAGGTGAAATTCCCAATTTTAATTTGTCAGATGGGCAATTGAAATGCAGCCACCATTCCCGTAATCTCATCGTAAACAACTTAGTCAAAGATTTAGACTTTCATCCCCTGATTAATGACCTTTTTCCCCTGTTTTGTGTTTTTCTTTTATGGTTTTTCTTTACTTTTTTTTATTTATACGCTATTTATAGACTTTTGTAACAATTGCATCCTCAGTATACGACTGAAGAAGGTATGGCCGAGGTCGTTCAAGATTATTTGAAGGATGCTACAAAAATAAAGTTTAATAACAAACAAAAAAGAAATATTAAATATAAATACCGAAGAGAGTTAAGTGTGATACGTGATCAAATAAATAACGGCACATTCGGTGTCAGCAAAGGGAAAAATCCAAGAGATTAAAGCGGTTAATTACCTAACTCGGATGAGAGTCTTAAAGAGGGCTACACTAAGCCGCAATGTAAATAATACAATTGGTTCAGGGGATATCAGATTATAACGAGGTCCGCCGCGTCGACGTCTTGTATGGGGTAGGCGTTGAAGAGGAGGTAGCTCAGGGAAGCGAGGATGTAACATGGTAATATATTTTACCTCATGGTTAGCGATTGGGGGGGAGATATGTTACTGGTTCTACCTCAGAATGCTGATGAAGGAGGACGGGTTTTACCTCATGGTCTCCATGAGGGAGTACTAGCGCGAATTCAGGGAAGAACGGCCGTTGCAAGGACCTGCCAATTGACTGGGGCGATGTCCACGGTGGAGAGATTCTAGCCGTCGGTACCCCAATAACCTAGGGAGGATCCGACTCGAGAACGTCATGTGCCTTCGTGCGTGGGCGTGCTGTACTGCCGATCCAGCAGAAAACCTCCGTTTATATAGGTAGTTGGCGGGCGGCGAAATTGCCTCTGGCCACTGCGTGCTCTCCTTGGATCTGAAGTCATCGGCTTCGGCTGGGGGCGAGGGGATCCGTTATAAGAAGCCAGTCAAATAGCCTTTCGGGCTCTCTCGTGTCCCGAGTAGAGGAGGCGAGCTTATACCGCCTCGGGCGCAAGAACTAGGCCTCGCAAGATAAACACAGCTGGTTTGATAAAGCCATGTTCACCCGATTCCTTCCTTGCTTCTCACGCTTTTTGTTTCAGGGTTAAAGCCATGTGGCTCTTCTAAGGGTTCAAGGTGGTCCTCCAGATCATATTAGACTATTCATCTACACACTCCTAAAGAAGAGCCAAAGCAGGTAGCATTTTCGACTTCCTTTGGAGTGAGGAGCTATCAAGCTTTTCTCAAAGGTTTGACACGTTTGCCTGCCTATACGCGACTAGTGCCTATAGATACCTTTACAAAGCTCTCTCTTACGATAGACGATTCAAATAAGGGCGTCATCTGTGTTATTAAACAAAAATATGGTGGAGAATGGCACCTAATTGCTTGCTTTTCCAAAGACTTGAAACCAAGGAAGATAAAAATATAGTACATTTGAAGTTCAAGTCATCGAAATTTATATGTCTCTTTTGCATTTTCGTCACTAAATAGAATGACAAGTTTTCCCAACTTTACAGACTATAATCTTTTGCAATAGAGAACACTTTGATCACTCAGTGACAATGAGAATATATTCACTTAAATTTAATCTCTTAGTTCACAACAGATGTCTAGCATAAAAAATGGGTGAGAAAAGTCGTTGCTGATACCCTGTCGCGCTTCCTGGTGGATGAAATCGACCACTATCAAATAGAGGTCGACTGCAACGTGATTGCAGAATTGCAAGATGCCAAAATTGATCTCATTAGGTTGTTTGAACGCTCAAGTGCGCTCACGTTTAAAAGGGTGTTTGTAACATATACTACGACGTATCCACAGAAAAGCCGCACCCATGGGTTATCTTGGCGAGAATTAATGATGATATACGTTGTTGAGCCCGCACTTGCACGCACTTCATTCAAAGTTCAGCAGCAAACCGTCACCCTTGTTCAGCCCTGTGTCCCTGCATTCCAGCGTTGTACGCAAACAACATAAGGCTGGTGCACCATATTCGGCTTAAGATGTGATTTCGTAATAGATTACCTTGACTTAAGAAAGATTAACCCACCTTAATCTTACCTAAATTATCCCAGCGATAGGTAAAAAACTAAATTTAAATTATATCAAAATTATAAGACTTTTGACACTGTTCAAAAGAAATAGATCAGTTTAAATTATTAGACTCCAAGTTCATTTGGAAGCAATATGTTAAAGTGATTTCAGGAAGGAAGCAAAATGATAAATAGTTCATTTAAGATGCTTCTACTAAAGACACCTATTATTAGAAGTATCAATGTACCCTATATTATGTTCCATTTTTCAGATAATATGTTACATGGAGATAAAATGAGAACCAATACATATGTAAACATGTTATAAAACGGGAAGAAACTCATTTAATTGTTGTTTTAGGAAGCAATAATAAAAAAAATATGTAGAGTATTTCAATATTCGTGGTTACTTATCGGATTTTATCTCAGCAAATGTAGTAAATTAGTACTACATAGTTTACTCTTTTGTTGATGAATTCTCGGCTAAAAACATTGAACATGTTGTCGCTTAAGTGAAGCCGGCTGTAAATCGTTATAAGTAGTTCTGAGCCTCAACCGAGCCATAGTATTTATTGTTGTCCTGTATCGACCGGCGTGTACGTTCAAAATAGGACACACGCGAGAGTCGCTATACACATAAAGTACACAGAGAGAGAAAAGTAAAGTTAACGCCGTTTACGAGAATGTCACACGGTAGTAAACGGAGCACAGTTATCTCTGTTAGAGTTGGTCGAGGCAATCTTAGGCAAACATTATAATCAAGGCAGAATCCAGAATACACAGGATAGCTATCACTATTAAAAAAAGTAGAAAACAGATTTGGAAGCTGTCTCCATGGCAACATGGCACCACCCACAGATAATTTTATCCAATAGTCAAAGTGCCTTCCTTATCAATATGTTCGGCAGTAGTCAATCAAAAGTCGCGTTATGTTAATACTGACAAATCAACAGGCCGGTACATAGGATGGAGGTGCGGCTTAGTTGGACGAGAAACATGCAGGGCGTGGCTTAAATTGAATCTATAACTGTGTGAAGCCAGAACAAAGAATTAGAATTAGATTACTGTTTTATATAGCAATATATCGCATTATATATCGTTCAGTCCAATCTCTCAGATTCGTCTAATTCATCTTTGCATATAGTCGTGTACATAACGCAGACATTAAGGTTTAACTCTTAAAGGCTCTATTCGTTCGGCCTCCTTTAGACTTTGCCTGCACTTGACTTTGAACTTAATTTATGTCAACTTAGAACTTAAAACTTAATTAAAGAACTTTTGTGAAGTGCAATAAGATATAGTTCAATAATAATTCCATTTTTGCTTTGGTGACTTCAATATCCGTACGTTCCTCAATCTTCCTGCTTCAAGGCTTTATTAATTGGGAAAACAGCCGTTGCGCATTCTCTTCGTTAATCGCAATTCCTCCAGAAATATCGGTGTTTTACCCTGGTGAGGTCTTTGCCCATCTTCCGGGCTATTTGACCCCGTCGCTAGAATAAGACCGCCCCTCGGCTTAGGGCACCCCATAGCAATCAACAAAATAACTCTGATGGGAAATAAGGAAGGGCAACGCAAACCAAGCGGAGAATCTCAATCAACCGGAGTCATTGCCAAAAGATTACGCGATAACTCGGTAATCTATCACTATTACTGGCAACCAGCGCCCCCCTTCCAAGGCTCTTGGGTTGTCCTCACGATTACCTTCAACGTTCCCCATAATTTGGGATGACCTAGAAGAATCCTCCATAACTGGCGACCTTACATTAAGAACCGTCCATTTTTAGCAACCAGTGCTGTTGTTCCACCAAACAAAAGAAGCGGAAGAAAATCGAAGAATTTGAGGAAACACAAGGAAGCGGAAAGAGAATGGAAGTCCGCCAGACGAGGCAAGGTGAGGCAGAATCAGTAAGTGCCGTGACGATAAAAGCTCTAGTATTCAACGACGCTGCAGTGACGGGTTGGTTTAGGATTATAGAGGCTCAATTCTACAATTCAATAATCACCAAGGAGGTAACAATATATTACCAAATATTGGCCTCATTACCCCCTGAAACAGTGAACAGCCTGCTTATTGACATTTTCTAAGATGAAAACTACGAAAGATTGAAGGCTGAAGTTGTAAGTCTATTCGAGAACACGAAGTCAGAATTATTCGAAAGAATAACAACTTCATCGACTTTCACTGGCCGTCCTTCACGAAATTTGGAAGAACTGAAGCGCACAGCCATGCAGCTTGGAGTAGTCAAAGAGCTTGTGAAGCATAAATTTATTCAATCATTTCCTCACACCATTGCAGCGATAATTGCCACTCAAAAAGACCTCTCGTTAATCCAAATCGGTAAACTCGCGGACGAATTAATAATTTTTAACAAAAAACAATGCGTTGATGTGAATAGTGCGGAAAATGCGTGGTGTCTGGCGGTAATGCGCAAGAAACAATTTGCGAGTGCGGCGTGGAGTGGTAATCAAAGTTATTGTGGCAAATTAAACCTCAGCCCAATGAACGTGCGTCCTTTTAGGAAGGACCAGAGGCCAATAGTGTATCGTGCACATCTCTATTACGGCGACACTGCAAAGTGGTGTAAGCCGTTGTGCAAGTAGCCAAAGTTAAGAGTGAATGTAATTACGCAAAACCAAATCAAAACCCCTAAAAATTTTGATAATACCGGCAGTTGAATCATTATTTTAACTGTTGGCTTGGTCTTTCTAAGTTTGGTAAGAGTTAGTGAGAAGAGACATAATGATGATCAAATGAACAAAAAGTTCGGTGAAGAAAGGAATAAATCTGAACGAAACTCTTCGACTTTAAATGCTTGGCCACTGAGGACCCACTTGAAAAAATGAGTCATTTTGTTTGAAAATCCATTGTCGTGGGAATGAGGTAAAATTTCATTTATTTGACCTTAAGTATAGTTAGTAACTTTTATTAGTTTTCAAATTAGTTTCAAAAAAGTTGTGAAAAAGTAATTAGAGTTACTAAGATATAGTTAGTAAATATAAAATATTATTTTTAATTATCTCTGCCACAGGGCTATGCCGTGGTTATGTAATTAACTGCGTATATTTATGTGTTTATCTGTCTGTTTGTGCGAAAGATATCTCAATTGGTTATTGATAGATTTCGATGAATTTTCGCAGAAGGGTTGGACCTTGGCTTCCCAAAATATTAATAGATTTGGGCATGGATCCGGATCAGGATGTGGATTCTTGTTCACTTATATATTTCCTTCAATGATGGGACACAGAGCATTTCATGCTATTTTTTGATAATATCATAAAATAAAATAATTAATCAAATTTAAAATACCCATTGATAGTCAACCTATCACGTGGTAACCAACATACGAAATTAGACTCTGATTCGGATATGTGAGATTAAAAACCATATATATCTATATGGGTAATATTTTCAGAGGCACAGTGCGGTGATGGAGAATGGTCGAACCATAGGACTGCCACCAATGTGGATCTGATATAATTGATATTTAGGATGCTTCAAACAGAATTTGTCTATCTCTAGAAAAGTAATATCTGAGCGAATACGGAATCTGGGTCAGCCATTATAAAAGAAATCAGCCTTTAGTTGATAATTCACTAACTACTGAAGATAAACATTCCCTAATGTAATGGGAGGGTTCCCAGGATGAGAGAGGTATATTGTGTTACTAAATTTAGTCTAAGGGTGATTCGGAAGAGAAATCAGGATTCATTTCGCCATTATGTGAATTTTTTGATGGCAATGAAATTAGCGGAGGTATGCGCTCTCTAAGTCATAGGTGGGCAAACTGCAGCCCGCGAACTCTTTTCATAAGTTTTGCGTTTCATTAATATTAACAATTTCTACGGCTCAGTTGACTCCTTAATTCGATTGAAATGGTAATGTCTATAAACGTACATCACCATCTCAGAATTTCTTATTTAATTGTTAGATTCTTAAATAACTCATTTTCAAATATATTTCATTCGTAGATAAAACGTTTTTCTTAAAAGAATCCTATACTTTATAACTACTTATTCTCATTGTCCTTATCTACACGTTCTCTTTTGATCGCGGAATTTAAGCTACGTTGACTATGGTTAGTACGTAGATGGGAGAATGATCACATGTAGAATTGTAAATCGTGGTTCTGATTGCACTTTAAGCTGTAAGTTCCCACTCCTCCATAAGTCTGGAAACAGTTTAAACGGGGTGGCAAAACTATGCCCCCCCCCAAAAAAAAAAAATGACTAGTTATTAACGTGTAGTTATATCTATGAATATTTAATATATACAAACAAATGCACAAAGGTAGTTGCAATTAACTTATATGTATTCGAAATTTGCGGCCGGCCAGCAAAGCTTTACATAAGCTTCAATGTGGCCCGGTGCATAAAATTATTAATTATCCCTCTGCTCTAAGTCCTTTCTATCCTAATTTGTGACCTTCGGTGACCCATCATAGTTAATGCTATGTATTTGCCTAACGTGAATGTATTAATCTTTCTTACTGACCAATTCATGTGATTATGTGATGTTCCATAATAAATAAGCATGTGGAAATTGTAGTAGGGCCTTCGAATTCACAAAAATAAACAAATAAAGGAAGTTTAAGTATTTTTACGATATATAGATTGCCGCGGACAGGAGGGCAAGTAATCTTTAGCTAATTGGGGCAGCAAAGTTGCTGATGTGGGCAAAATAATAACTCATTAGCCATTTAGAGAAGGCTAAAGACTGACACTAAAATGGTAAGAGGATCGAATAAAGGCGAAGTAGTATGAATAGATATTAGGAAGAAGAATGAAAAAAATAAAAATGTCTCTAATAGCACTTGGAATAAATCATTATTAGACCTTTAGTAATGGCTAAGGCAACCATAAAATAGGTAAAATCTGGTGCTGTTAAGCGTGAAGGTAATAATTATCATCCAAAAGACCGACCATCAATGGCAAGATCCACTCGGTCGTCCTGTAATGAAAAAACCCAAACGTTTGGGCAAAAGAAGGACAAGAATAAATATTTAGGGATAAGAAAATAAATACACAAGCAATTTTTTGTGGATAAGGAATCTTAGATTAATATAAGTGATATAATAACGCCCTAATATTATAGGGATATGAAAAGAACTTAAACTTTTTTAAAAAGTACAGCGAGAAGATTTTCACTGTTCAAATATTTGAACGAAAGATGGAAATGCCATGATAAGGACTTTATTAAGTTTAAAAGCATTCTGATATCAGATATGCGAGCTATTCGCTAAGGGAATCTGATATCTTATAATGATGCTACGTTAAAGGAGATAAATTAATTGGCTGAATGCAATGTAAAATTGAGGAAAATGATAAAGTAACCGCAAAAGAAATGTAGGTAAATAGGGCAACTTCCAAAAGTACACAGAGAATAGATAGAAACTAGTTCAGATAAATATAAATTTACACCGCTCAGAAAGTGAAGAGATCACGGCTAGTGCTATCGAACAAGGAATGTAGCGTGGATATTACTTGCAAGAATCGTTAAATGCAGACAAGCGACGAAAACTCGCACAACGACTTCACTTTAACCGAAGTGTTCGAACAACCTGAGTTGATTAAAGAAGAGACAAGACAGAAATTGGTGCAAAATGGAACCTTGCCAGAAATTAAACGTTCTTTGCTAAAATTTTGTGTAGACTTGTTAGCGAAGAGATATTGTAATGGGTAGGATATCACCCCATTAATTGCTCAATAACACACTGTCTAGAGAATGCGATTTTAGAGCATGAAAAACAATGTGAGAAATTGCCGTTAATATACTTTTAAAATATTATTCGGTTTTAAAACAAAACTTAGATACCAGAATGGAGTAAATAAACTGAGGCAGACCTCCTACACAGAAGGAGAAGTGTGTGACATAAATGTAATTAAATCACAACTTAATAACAAAATGTATCCATTTGTTGTTTCTTATGCTCTTGCCGCAAGAGGGACCTTATCTCTCATAAAGGAAAGTGCGTGCTTAACCTACATATAAGGTTGTGTGGTTTTATTGGTTAAACTGGCAGAACTAAGAATGAGTTATTTATTCAGCAACACAAGGAAGGCTTGATTTTTTATTTTTTTTATTTAAGGGGCTATCTGGCGACTGCCGACTTAGGCATAAGTCGCCGTAAACAAACAGCCTAGTTCTAGGCTACTTTAAAAAAATTGAACAGGAAACAACAATAAAAAGAAATAACAATAACAAAGCAATAACAAAAAATAACAACAACAACAGTTAAACCTGGTTAAATAAGAGGGAGAAGGCCAGTTTCCCCCCAAAAGTCAATAAGTCCACCAGTCAAAGTGCACGCACTCGTCCCGAGTATAAGGGACAGGCGGTAGCGACCCCACCCATCCCGTTACCGGGACAGGTGTCGTGCGCGAAGATCACCCAGACTGGGACATTCGACAAGAATGTGCCGAACAGTCTGGGGGACAACGCAGTCGTTGCAATAGGGCGCAGGCGAGCGCTCCATCAAATAGCAATGCGTCACACAAGTGTGCCCGATTCGGAGACGACAGAAAGCAGCCTTAAGCCGCCGCGGCATTGGGGGATAGGTCCATGGGAACAGTCGCGGCGCAATGGCACGCAACTTTAAGTTTCCTTCGACCGTCTCCCATCTTCTTTGCCAAGCAGTTCGAAGAGCTGCCCGTATTCCTGCCATGTAATCAGTGTGAGGAAAAGCGAAACGCCCTTCCCGGTGGCAGAGTCCTCGCGGAGTCTTTGGCGCCCTCATCGGCGCGTTCATTCCCCGCAATTCCTACATGTCCAGGAACCCGGCAGAAGATAATCTCGACATCTGCCCGGCTCGCCAAAACCGTGGCGTCACGGATTTGGCGAACCAGGGGATGCAGGGATACCAATGCCCCGAGAGCACTCAGGGCGCTTTGTGAGTCGCTATAGATCACAATCCGGTCTTCGAACTAGGCACGTCGCGTAATCTCCCGTACCGAGTGGTGTATTGCCACCAGCTCGGCCGGGAAGACAGACGCAGCGCCTGGTAGAGCCCCGCTGACTCAAAAACAGAGGGGATACGGCGTGGAAACCGACCCCCTCTTGGGACTTGGAGCTATCCGTATACACTGGCACGGTACCAGCGTGACACGATGTGTGCTCCAAAAAGGTCGAACGCAATACTCCTGGCGCAGTACAAGCTTTGGGAGCAGATGCGTGCTGAAAAATAGCTAAATATGGTACCCTCCAGGGTGGCGTCCTGGGCAGAACCAGGGTTGCCACCGGCTGGAGAGCTATATCTACCTCTCGAAGGAGTTTCCTGGCCCTAAACTCAAAGGGCTTAGGGTTAGACTGGCGTCTCTCGGTGGCATAGGCACCATCGAGATCAGCTGCGGATGCAGTGAGAGCTGTTGGCGACTAAGGAAGGCGCCGGGATCGCGCGTACAGGCGAGTGATGCACTGCACGTGGCGCAGAGCGAGTGGCATCTTCTTAGCATCGACCAACAGGCTCTCAATAGGGGAAGTGCGGAAGGCACCGGTCGCAAGGCGAAGGCTGGTGTGGTGGATCGAATCCACCTTCCGCAATACGCTCGGCTTGCGGATGCATAAAACTCGCATCCGTAGTCGAGCTTCGAGCGAACAAAGGATCTATAAAAAAGTAAGGCAGTAGCCCTATCAGCACCCCAAGCGTTGAACGTCACGGAACGGAGAATGTCCATGGCGCGGGTACAAGATACCCTAAGGCTGCGAATATGAGCCTCCCAGGTGAGGCGTCGGTCGAATACAAGACCAAGGAAACGGTGCGACTCAACCACATCCAGGCGCACCCCATTAAGAAACAAATCTGGGTCGGGGTGAAGCCGTGGATCGGGGCAGAAATGCACTCCTTTAGTCTTGGCCAAAGAAAACCGAAACCTGTGCGCTTCGGCATAGCGAGAGACGCAGTTCAATGCCTGTTGGAATCGACGCTCCAGAGTTGGCATCTAGGCCGCGCCAAAAGATATCGAAAGGTCGTCCACGTAGAGCGTAGCGTGAACATCTTCCAGCAGCACCGAGATGATGCCGTTGATACTCAGGGCAAATAGTGTGACACTGAGGACACTTTCCTGTGAGACACCCTCTTGCTACTTCTTTAGGCCGGAGAGGGCTCCCCCCACCCGTACGCGGAATGGACGATCTCGCAAAAATTCAGATATAAACATTGGGATGCGTCCCCTCGCCCCATCGTGTGGAGAGTCTTCATGATACCGTATCGCCATGCGGTATCATAGGCCTTCTCCAGATCAAAAAACACCGTGGCGTAGTGCTGTCTACGAAGGAAAGCCTCGCAGACGGCATTTTCCAGTCGGAGCAGAGCATCCGATGTGGAGTGGAACTTACGGAAGCTGCACTGTGCAGAAGACAGATGGCCTCCGCTGTCCAGGAAATAGGCTAGTCTAACATTTACCAATTT
This sequence comes from Ceratothoa steindachneri, assembly GCA_963969495.1. Lineage (NCBI taxonomy): Eukaryota > Metazoa > Arthropoda > Malacostraca > Isopoda > Cymothoidae > Ceratothoa > Ceratothoa steindachneri. The sequence goes on along the minus strand of OZ018319.1, from coordinate 51,555,010 downwards.
CTCCATCAACTTGCACAGCAAGAGGTTAGAGAGATTGGGCGGAAACCAGTCGGAGTAGAGTGATCTCTCCCCAGCTTGCGAAAGGCGAGCACAGTAGCGATTCACCAGGAGTCTGGGAAAAGACCTTCCACCCAGATCCTGTTGAACAAATCTAACAGAAAGGCCATGCCTCGCTCACCCAGGTGTCGAAGCATGGCGTACGGGACATCGTCCGGACCATGGGCGGTGTCCGCGCACAAAGCAAGAGTGGAACGAAACTGACTCACAGTAAACTTGTCGTTGATGGGTTCTCCGCCTCTGGAGGTAAAGTCCAGCCGGCGGCCTTCTGCGACATCACGACGTGCATTGAATGCTGGCGGAGCAGCATCACGGCTAGAGAATGCGGAAAAAGCGGTCGCTAAGAATTTCGCCACGGACGCGGGGTCCGAGATTGCGGTCCCATTCTCCTGGAGAACGGGAGGGGGGTCCTGCGAGAACTTGCCCCGAATCCTTTTGACTCGCTTCCACACCTAAGCTAAAGGGGTCTTTCCCGTTAAGTGAAGATACGTATGCCCGCCAAGAAGAGCGGCAGCGTGCTTCAAAATATACTGGAACCGAGCCCTAGCGTAAAGAAATTCAGCGACAGTGAAATCGTTCGGGCGGCGCTTATAGCGCATGTAGGCATAACGCTTCTGTTTGAGGGCCGTCTCACACTCGGCCGACCACCATGGAAGTGGTCGGCTTGCAAAACGGCCAGACGTCCTAGGAATAGTAGTCAGGCCCACGGCGATGAGGTTGCCGGAGAAAAACTCAACGGCCTCATCTACCGACCTAAACTCTTTGACTGAGATAGAGAATTCAGTCATTTCCTGAAATGCAGGCCACCGCGCCCGTGCCAAGCACCACCGAGGTGGTCTCTCAGGCGGCAGTTGCCCTGAAAATGACATTTGAATGGGAAAGTGATCACTACCATGGAGGTCATCGACCACCTCCCAATCAAAATCAGGCTGTGCATCCGAAGAGCACAAATATAGGTCGAGGCAAGAAAATGAAGCGGTTCTCGGACAGTGATGCGTAAACTCATCCACGTTTAGGACACCCATCTCAAGCTCTTCGATCAGATCGGCAAGGACTTTTCCCCTGCGATTTATGGAGTAATCTCCCCAGAGAGGATGCCTGCCCTTCAGATCTCTAAGCAAGAGATAGGGCCTCGGCAACCGTGCCACGACGCGGTGGAATTCCCCCGCGTCGAATTTAGCTGACGGTGGAATGTACGCAGAAATTAGAGTATACCTCCTATCCAGGTGCAGCTGCACAGCCACTGCCTAAAAGGAGGTATCTAAAGAGAACGGAGACATCATGCCGGGTGTAAACCGCGCATCCCCCAGCCCGGCCATCCCCAGGTGGTGGGGTCTCAAGACCCTTATACCCTGGAAAGGCGGGCAGGGGGCACGCGCCTAGCATGGTCTCCTGCAAAACGATAGCTAACAGGGAACGGGATAAGACGAGCCTCCGCATCTTCTCCCAGTTGGCCCGAAGTCCACGGCAATTCCATTGAAGGAATATGCCCTCCAGGCCTAGCTCGGAGGAGACGCAGGGGCCCTCCTCAAACTGAAGACCCTCACAGGAATGGCCGTATGGTTCCCAGGGGCAGAACTCCGGGGGCAGAACTCTGGGCGCTGTTGGCCGAACAAAGCGCTGGAGGCGCTGTCACCTTCGAGGACTTATTGGGGGAGGTTGGGCTCACCATGCGAGTCTTTTCTTTTCTCCGCCTCAAAACCTTAGGCGGGCGTTGCGGCTTCGGAGGCGGGGGGCCCTCTTTTCGAGGAACCACCGTCTCCGAGCCACTCGCTCCACCTCGGGGCGTGGGCGAAGGGGCCGAAGCTCCTTTGTTACTGTCCTCCTTTCAGGGAACAGCTTTAGGAACCCCAGAAGATGGCCTAGCGAACATCTTCAGGGGTGTTGCTTCCCGTGAGTCTAACGACTCGGTGGAGGCGCGTGGCCGTTTCGCCTTACGGGAAACGGTCACGTTGGGGGAAGAGGGGGGGGAGCCCTGGTTTTAGCCGGGGCTGGGTATGAACCCTTTTTGCCGCCAGCTTTACCATGGGAGCGCCCGGGTTGGGTAGGGCCAGCAGAAGGGCTCCGAATGGGCGCGGAAACAACTATGCTGGTTGCCCTGGATGGGCCAGGAGAAGTGTGTGCCTTTCTAACTATTCAGGCATATGACGTCCCAGGCAGAGCCGGGGGCACCAGGACCAAGTCCTTTGCCTTGCGAAATGAGAGTCGATCCTTGGGATTGAACGGCCAGGATTTCTTTCTCAAGGAGATATGTACCACATTGCTTCGGAGAAGCATGGTGCGGCTCTCTGAAATTGACACACTTGGCCTCACACGATTTGGACTTATCGTGTGCGACCTTGGAGCAGTTTACCTATACTTCGGGTGACCCCGACTTTGCACGTCTACATGAGTGATTCGTATGGCCGAAGCGGTGACAGTAATAGCACCGCCGCGGCAGTGGCACGAATACCTTCACGCGGTAGCGGTACCAACCGGCACGCACCGACTCAGGGAGTTTGTCACAGTCGAATGTGACGAAGAGTGTAGGGGTGGGTCTCGAGGCCCCTCCCTGTTTTCTAATCACACGTTCGACCTTGAACGCCCCATGGTCGGCCAGCTCTAGGCTGATGTCCTCAATGGAGTAGTCAACGAGTTCCCTCGCATAAACTACTCCTTCCACAAAGTTCAGTGTAGAGTGCGGCGTCACACTCACCGGGGTGCCATGAAGTGTCCGAAGAGCACTTATCTTGGCCGCCTCGGCGGGATTCGCCACATTCACCAGTCAGCTCCCGTCCGAGAAATGGGTCACCTTCAGCTCTCTACTAATTGCACTAGCTAATGCTCTCCTCTGATGGATCATGTTGCCCTTGGACAACATGGTGCCAGCCGTGGAGCGAATAACGAGAAAGCGTTTGAAGCCAGCGGGCTCGAAACGCCAGGTAACCTCTGAATCAGGGGCCCTGATGTCATTGAGGCTCCGCCCCGTGCACGTTTCGTCTTTGTCATAGTTCGAAGCTCCCTACCCGGGGGGGCAGAGGGGCCGGATGTGCTGGTCTTAGCTTGGTTGCTTGCCAAAGTGGCAGCAGACCCATCCGTTCCCACAGCCCCCGCGGATGGATAGGAGCCCCGAGTCTTCTTAGTCTTTCTTGTCTTTTTCTTCTTTTTAGGAGAGGAGGGCGGGGAATGACCCGCTTCTCTCTTCGGCCGACAGAAGCCCCTAGGCCAGATGTACCGGCCTTAGCCAGGTCCTTCTTTGAAATGGAAAAGGTCCTGGTGGTCGCAGGGGCACCCGTCAGAGGAGATCCCTCCCCTCCTTTTGCTGCCTCGGATGCCCCAGCCGTTTGAGGAGGACCTTGCATAGGGGCGGATTCAGGTTCGGTGCTTGGCGCCAAGCCCGGATTCCCCCCCATGGAAGGCCCTACCGTCTGAGGCTGGCTTTCCTCAAGGACCATGTCTATCACAGGAGGGGCCTCCAGTTGGCCATCCCCTCCCAGGACATCGCAGGTCTTCTTGGCAGCGTCATAAGTCTTTATTGGGGAGGCACAGGCCTTGACCCCGGCAAGGTTTAATATTCTTGCCAGCAGGTCTTTTGAGGGAAGCGACCGAAGGGACCTGGCTTCCCTCTTCCTCCTAAGGGTGTTTGCCCTACCGAGCCGCTTGCACGAGGGGCGGTCGGCAATGGGCTGCCTGCTGGCTTTCTTGGCAGTCCCCTTAAAAAGAAAAGGAGGGACTGCCACTGGAGATAGGGAGGTGCCTGAAAGCACCTCCAGAGAAGGAAGTGAGGGGGAGTCCCCTACACCCGTAGGCGTAGGAGAGGAGTAAGCCTCCTCTCCGGTTGAAGAGGTATGGAGGGTCCCCTGCACAAGCACAGGGGGGGGGGGACCCCATCTTTTCTGTGGAGCTGCACGAGGGTGGCTCCGTTGTTTTAGGTGGAATTAAGGGAAGATGTTTTTGTTTTGCATCATTGGGCATGGTGACCCTCTTTGTTTTACGGGACGCAATTGCTGACCACCTCTTGCAGTAGCCCGCACTGCAAGAGGTGCTTACAGGCCCGGCAGAGCCAGGCGCCGCCATTTGGGACCACCCCTCCCGCCTGGTGGCCTGGCAGTCCTTCGGCATGGCGGCTCCACCTTGAACACGGCGTAAAAAAAGATAGATTTTGAAGACGAGAGGAAAAGTTATGTGAGGAAGGTATGGGTGGGGATGAAGCAGGTTGTTAAAAGCCAACCACCCCGGACCGGAACTCAGGGGTTAGTGGACATTGTCCTCTTCCCCCTCAGCCCCGATTCGGGACAAAGGGCTGAGAAGAAGGTCAGCTTCTACCCTGTGAAATTAGAGGCTGACCAGAGAAAGTTGTAGGAGAGGTTGTATGGAAAGCGACGAGGTAGGAGAGAAATACAGGCTATCTGAAGGAAGGAAGAGAGGGTAAGCTGGAGCCGGACGGAGCGCTGGATCCCGTCAGCACGGCGGCAAGGATGCAAATCGCCGTGCCCCTTACGGGGAAGGAAGGCTTGAACCCAGCCATATGGATAGGATTCCGCAGTGTGGCTTTAAAGTTGCCTGTTATCTCTATGTGCAACCGATACTCTAATACTGTGAGAAAGATTTTTTAAACTGAGCTACCGTTTGAAATAGCTCCTACTTCTTGCGGGTAGAGGTAAGTTTAATTGACAAAGAACGGATTATTGCAAGATCTATCAAACGATATTAATATCAAGACTCAAAAGTGTCAGGCATTTCGAGAAATGATCCAAAATCTGTATAAAGCTGGTACTCTATTTATTTGATTCATTCTCCTATTTTTCGATGCATGCTGAGTAGCAAGTGATCTAAATACTTAGACTTTGCTAAGAGGTTTTCATACAAACCCCTTGTTTGTAATCCGAGTGAAAATAAAATTATTTTTTCACAAAAGGACTATCTCTATTTTTTATTTATTTAGAAATGCTTTTTTGCATATACTTAAGCCATACACTTTGTTTTTCGGTGAATACCGGTCTAAGATTTCCTAAATGATTTGGGCAGACGCAAATAGCATGGGGAAGCTAACGGAGAATTCTGGTTGCCACTGGGAGAGAGAGAAATAAAGCTCCTCTATGTTTGGCCAGCTTAGAGCGTTTCTATCTCATTTCCGGTCCCATTGTAAGCAAATCTCCTAGAAAACATATTCCTCTGCAAGCAATGAAGACACTAAAGTTCCGCAATTTGGGAAGAATAAAACTAGCCTGTCGGGTTTCGCGGTCTTCAGCTCAATCCACTCTCCAAACCACTTCTACATACGCCGAGACGAGAAATAACGCCTGCCTCACAAGACACCTTCTATCTCTCTCCTGGAATCGCAGGTCACTATTGCCCCTAACCACTCGTCTCCATTACCGACGATCTAGACTACTCATAGCCTACTGATCCATTGCTTAGAAAGCTACCACACTCGTTTCTCCTAACTTCATCGAACTCAAAAACCATTTAAGTTACTTCGCGCGTTATCATCATCTTTAAAATGCCTTGAAAAATATAGCTATCGATTCCTATAATAAGTTTTTCACACTGCCTAAAGTAAAGTGATATATTCAGGGCAACAATAATAAATTAATTTATACCTGTAATATCAGTCAAAGTGAATAATTCCATTTTATTTGTTCCCATATTCAATTGATATCTTAAAATAGTAATTTATTTTGTCTTTTAATAAAATACAAAATCCAATCACTTTGTTTGCAATATTCAAAGTTAAAGAGTATCCATTCAAATTCCCTCCGAGCATTCAATGCCCCCTTTGGTTTCTGAAGTGAACAAATAGGTTCTTCTGGCATGAAATACAGTGACAGCATTGAGAGTCGTGCTTATAAGTTTATTCCAAATAGGAAAAACCCTATATTTTTACTCTCGTCAGTACATACTCTTATGTTCTGTCATTTTCTAAGCATTCATTTTTATTTTATTTTTATTTAAGGGGCTATCTGGCGACTGCCGACTTAGGCATAAGTCGCCGTAAACAAACAGCCTAGTTCTAGGCTACTTTAAAAATTGAACAGGAAACAACAATAAAAAGAAATAACAATAACAATAACAAAACAATAACAAAAACAATAACAAAAACAATAACAAAAATAACAATTAAACCTGGTTAAATGAAAGGGAGAAGGCCGGGCTCCCCCCAAAAGTCAACAAGTCCACCAGTCAAAGTGCACGCACTCTTCCCGAGTACAAGGGACAGGTGGTAGCGACCCCGCCCATCCCGGTACTGGGACAGGTGTCGTGCGCGAAGATCACCCAGACTGGCACATTCAACAAGAATGTGCCGAACAGTCTGGGGGACAACGCAGTCGTTGCAATAGGGCGCAAGCGAGCGCTCCATCAAATAGCGATGCGTCACACGAGTGTGCCCGATTCGAAGACGACAGAAAGCAACCTGAAGCCGCTGCGGCATTGGGGGATAGGTCCATGGGAACAGTCGCGGCGCAATGGCACGCAACTTTAAGTTCCCTTCGACCGTCTCCCATCTTCTTTGCCAAGCAGTCCGAAGAGCTGCCCGTATTCCTGCCATGTAGTCTGTGTGAGGAAAAGCGAAACGCTGGTCCGGTGGCAGAGTCCTCGCGGACTCTTTTGCGCCCTCATCGGCGCGCTCATATATATAACAAATTACTCGATAAAGATAGTTAATTAGATTATGACAATTTATAATATAAGAGTTAAGCGGGAGGAACAAAATTAACGTGAACTCGAACAAGAGATATTAATTACGATTGAGCAGAGTATTCCGAGGGGGGTCTTCCTTATATTAAAATCTGCTGTCGAGTGTGTTTTTTGAGGGGGGATGATCTCTCCTAAAACCCCCTACTAATCCCCGTGCAGGATTTAAAGGCCTATAATTACTGGTCATATAGGGATCAATTTTTCAATTATTACTTATTTTCTTTTCTTTATTGATTGCGTACAATCATCGTGTAATTAAAATCTCCGTTAGGATTTTGGTACGATTGTAAGGGCTCCATATTTTTTTCCGTGAGTTCCTTGGACGCGCATTTACACTAGCAAGAAGTTGTCATTTGAACGTTTCCGACAATATATTACGTTTTTTGTTATATTGTCTGTAGCATAAGGTAGGAAATTATAATAAAAAAATAAATAAATAAGCCGCTTATGTCAATTTTGTTGCCAGGAAACAGGTTGGTTAACTGGATTTACGGAATTAGGTAATTTTCTCCGAAGAAATCAAAGGAATAAGACCACGTAACAATTTTTTTTGTCACCAGTAAATGTTATTTTACATCTGTTTTTATATCAAAACAATAGAAAAGAGTCATTATTTGCTTTAAATTTTGCTTTTATGACTTGCATGACGAAATATTAACTAAAAATAGGCAATTTTTGTTTTTTTCATCCATTGTAGGGCTAAAAAAAAACAGTTAGATTTATATAATTTTATTGAAACTTACACAAAAATATATAAAAATGAATAAAAAGTTTTCGTTTTTAATGTAAATCACTTTGCTGGACAAGCTCCTTAACGTAGTTTCCCATCATGTTTTCATTGAATACTCCTTGGTGTCTATGTTCAAAATTCACTATATCTTAATATAAGCGCTCCCCTTGCTCCTTTCTTTATTTATTTCTTTCTTTCTTTAAATTTTGAGCTGACCACCACCATGGAAAAAGTCAAGACTATAAACACAAGGGGCTCCATAGGAGATCAGCCTACAAATAAAAATACGATAGAGACAAAAGAAAAGTAAAGATAAATATGAGGAAAAAAGAGCCCAATAACATCGGAAATCAGGTCATGTCAGCAGATAATAAGAATGAGTTAGCTCCCCTCTTAAATGTATTTAGATCAGTAAACTCCACAAAAAAACTAGGCGAGCCATTCCAAATCACGGTTGCAGCCAGAATAAAACTCCTTGCAAACTGCTTTGTACATACTATACCTGATACTAGAAAATGTCGCACTATTAGCAGTCGCTGCCTGCCTTGTATTATGAGAAAATACAGCTAGATCAGGGTAAGGACAAATGCAAAGGACGTTTATCACTGTAGCACATTTTAGGCCAAAAGCATAAAGAACTAACTTTACGACTATGCCTCAGGTCAACATCATTACTTGGTAAAAGAAACTTGACCGATGACATAACTCTATCCAGGAGATTATGATGAGAAGCTGCATCTGATGACCACACAGGAGAACAGTACTCCAAACAAGGAAGAAGGAAGGAATTAAAACACTTAGTTATAATAGTTTCGTCTCCAAAGATTCTAATACATATCCTCAAGATACCAACTTTCTGAGAAACAGAGGAGGCATCATTACGTATGTACCTCTCAAAAGTCAATTTCCTGTCAAAGTAACGCTAAAAACCTTAAAATAGTCACTGGTATTTAATAATGTTCTATCAAAATGTAGATCAGGTTGCAGAGGCAAAAATGTTCTAGACCGACTAGCTATCATATCCTGAGTTTTGAAAGAATTAAGCTTCAATCCCCAAAGTTTACACCAATTATAGATACGTGCTAGGTCTCTATTCATGGAATCTGCCACTGCATTCCTCAGGCGGGGAGAAGGAACAACAGCCAAATGAGTTGCATCATCATCATATGCAATCAGGTTGTTTTCCAAACCATGACATGTTATTTGTACATATAAATAATAAGTAGCAAGGGGCAAAGAACGCTACACTCAAGGACACCCGAGATTACAATTCTAACACCACTATACTGGCTATCAACAAGGACCCTCTAAGTTCTGCCAAGCAAGAATTCACTTAAAATATTAAGAAAAGAGCCACCAATCCCTGATAATTTTAACTTGTACATAAATCCTCTATGATTCACACAATTAAAGGCTGCACTGAAATCTAAACCTACCATGCGTGCCTATGCATCTTCAGCAAGAGCACTTTGCAAAGCTGTAAAGATTGACAAGAGTGCATTACAAGTTCCAATCCCCTAACGAAACCCAAACCCTAATGATGGTAGCAGTTTATTATCTTCAGCAAACCTAAAAAGGCACCTAAAGGGAAGTTTCTCAAATACTTTAGATAAGACCAGGGTAATTGATATTGGCCTATATTGGTCTTTTTCAAGAAAATGGGGAATATCCCATTAGGATCGATACCACCATGACTGTCAAGATTCAAAGGTAAGGTTTTAACCTCACTAGAACTAAAGGCCATTGAACCAAACTTAGGTTCTGGAAAGCATGACTGAGTCAACAACAGCAACTCACCACACTGCTTACTCACAAAGAGGTCAGACAAAAGTTCAGCCTTAACCATAGGGCAGAGATGGCACTTCCGCAACCATTTAGGAGTGGGGTCATAAAAGAATCAACTCCGAAGAGTTATTACATTAGGGTATACCACCATATATGATCACTACTAATGGAGGGCAGGACCTGCTTTACACCATCATTATGTCGAGATATGCCTGTGAAGACCCGCTCGGAGTAAGGGCGCATACACAAGCACGGGCAAATAGCCGACCCGAGGCCGTCTATGATATGATTTGGAGCAATTAAAAGAGTGGAAGGGCGCCTCCTTGATTTTTAGAGTGCGTTTACGATTAACGGGGATTTATCTAATAGCTTGCGAAGTTGCACTTCAAAGGATATATAAAGAACAAGACCCCAGAATATAATTTTAATATATATAATAAACGAGGCAATATATATATATATATATATATATATATATATATATATATATATATATATATATATAAATATATATATATATATATATATACAAAAAAGGAACGAATTGCTATATAAGGATAGTTAATTGGATCGTGACAGTTTACGATATTACAGAGCTAAGTGGGAAGTGAAAAATTATCGTCAATTCAACCAATGGATATTATTTAAGTTTGAGCGGGAAGTTAATTTAAAAGGACAAACAAGTGACGATTGACAAGGGGTGTGATCAGAGGATTACAACGCAAAATCTTTTTACCTTGAAGGTTAGAGGTGTTTGGAAGGGGAAGACCAAAGGCGTTAGTCTTTGAGGAGATACTTCTGTGAGTCCTAGTGAGGAGGACTCGTAGATGGGCGTTTTTAGTACCTCTTGTTGAAAAATGAGATTTTCTCTGCTCACGAAATCTTTGCCAAGCAAATACATTTTGAATTTTTGCACAATCCAAACGCCGCGAGAGCCTCAAACTCGATTACCGAATAGTTCCTTTTGCGTGACGAGAGCTACTGGCTCGCGTACGCACTGGGATAACAATTGCCATCTTCTTCATACTGGAGTAAGAGGCAACCTATTCCTTCACTACAGGCATCCGTTCTTATTCCTAACGGTTTGATCATTTTCGGTAGTCGCAGTATGGGAGCTGACTTTAGTTTTTCTTTCAGCTGTTTGAAGTAGGCAGTCGGTCGCCTTGGGGTTCCAGACGAGGGAGTCTGGGGAATGTTTTTTTAGCATGGCGCTAAGTGGGGACGGGGGACGCTAAAGCGGCGAAATTCGGGACAAAGCGTTTATAAAAGGACGTCGATCCGAGAGCGCAACGTAATTTCATATCATATGGGTAAGTTTGTAATATATCGTTACCATTTTAGGAATATTAAAATAGTATTGTAAAGGAAAAACAAAAGTTGGAGTGTAATCAGCCAACATATGGGAGCTTTTAATCTAAAATTGGAAAAAAAACATTCATAGGGAGATAGGTTAGCCAGTAAAGGGTTAATGTCGCATCTAAACCCAAGATTGGTTGGTAAGGTATTTGTCGCCAAGGTTATCCGAATCGAATCTCCACTCAGCGACTAACCATATCCAATTGAAGAGGAATATAGTGTTTTGTATAAGTATTTCTTTAACAATTATGTATATCTAAAATAGATGATAATTGAAATAGGCTATAAATGTCGGCTGACGAACTCTTATAGCAAGGATGTCTTTACTCTCGCGTCTCCCTCGTACTTGGACGGGTTCATTCACTCAGGCTGGTGGCCTATTTGACTTCTTGGAGGAGGCTGGCCGCCTCCATTATATTTGACTCTCTATGGTGTTGTTCGCATGTTCCCGTGCCGCGAGGAGGCGGGCCTCCCCCTGACGCTGGAGCCTGCTTCCTTCTTTTTTATTTGTGTTGTTGTTTTTTAATCTAGCCTAGCATTAGACAATAAGATAATTACGGCTACTTAACCCCTTGTAAGCAGTGACGAGCTGGCCGCTTAAAAAATGTATATACAAAATAAGTTTATACGATAATATAAGTTTGGTTAATGTACCAAAGACGACCTATCATCTCTACCTTAATGGTCTATTGCATTGATTTAGGGATTATATATTTATATATGTATATATATATATATATACATATATATATATATATATATATATATATATATATATATATATATATATATATATACATATATAAATATATATATATATATATATATATATATATATATATATATATATATATATATATATATATATATATATATATATATATATATATATCTTAGGTGTGGACGTAGACTTGAAGAATGGAGGCAACTTCTTGTAGGAACCTAATAGATTTAAAACCGAACATGGCTTTTCGTACTTGTTTATTGAAGTTATTTTGGTTATTTCTATATGAAAAATATATATATAATTTGCAATAAAATAATATGCAAATATAAGATTAGGACATATGAAAATAATGCTAAATACGAATATATGTGAATTACACTTTAAATTTTTACGGGAAATATTTGTACATGCCACTACAATACATTCTCCCAGTGAAGAAGTAATATGGATGAATTTCTAATTTCAAATGACGAGACGGAGGACAACAGAGAGTCTACTGACGGCTAGTCATGCTCATAGAATGCCGAATGTGAGACTACGAGACTATTCAGAGAGTCAAGCGTATTTATGGATGGGAGAGGCCGAGAAAATTGGCAAAAACATTCCGACGGAGAGCGGGAGGCACATAAATTTCAACACTGTCGGTCGAAACATCAAACCACAGGGAAACACTGAACTCGGGATAAGTCACCAGCTTGAAGGAAATGGAATGCTATGATGGGACCTTAGTGAGTGAACTCAGTTATGCCTCACTGGCTTCTTTTTGAAGAAGATAGAGATCGAGGTAAGGAAGGCCAACAGAAGCAATGACCGCTCTGGTAAATGAATCGGCTGCCACGTTGTCGGTGCGGTGGATGTGGCGCTTTTCGCAAGTGAAATGAAATATAAATTCTATCTAGCAAAGAACACGGGGAGAATGCTTGGTGGATTTCGAGCGGAACACAAATGTCAAGGGCTTAGGATCCGTTAGGATGTGAAATTCTCTTACTTCGACGAAGTGACAAAAATGCGAGACACTGAGATAAATGGCGAGAAGTTCTCTGCAAAAGGAACTCTTCAGAGTTTCTACGGGTTGAAGTTTCTTCGAGATGAAAGAAATAGGGATCCAATTGTTGTCAACTCTTATTTGCATGACGCCAGCGACGGCAAGATGTGATGTACATGTCATCATACATGTTCAGGATCAGGAACAGGATAATGAAGACGGGCGGCTTCCTTCAAAGCCATTTTTCATTTCTTGAAGGCGGTAATTGCCAAATCAGGCCACTTGACGGAGGTTTTAACGCCTTTCTTCGCTGGTTGCAGAAGGTCTTTGAGGTGCTTTAGAATAACTGTAAAGTTTATCCTAACAACTAAATGAGGAAGCATTAATGGCTTCTGTTTTTTCTGCAGTAGAACTAACGCCGTTCGTACTAATATGGTGTCCAAGGAACTCAACTTTTGGGTCACAAAATAGACATTTTTTCTGAACGAATGTGAAGGCTATATTCTTGAAGGAGAGAAATCACAGCTTAAACATGGAGCTGGTTTTCGTCGGCTAAAGAGCTGGCAGTCAAAAGGTCATCCATTTACGAAAAACAAGGGTAATATACGAGTGACTTCGTTAAATGAAATGTTAGAATATTTAGGCAGCATATGGAAGCCACGGGGCATGTACAGCGACTCAAATAGCCCTAATTGGGTGATGCTGCCAGTTTTGCAAACGTCAGTCGACGCGACAGGAGTCTGGTGAAAAGATTTCACCAGTTCAATGTTTGGGAAGATTGTGCACCAATATAGATTGGACTGCGCGAAAGTCAATGCACGGATGCCATTTTCCAGTATGCTTGGGTACCATGTAAAGCGCTGAGGACCAATTGCTCTTGGAATTTTTGATGATTCCGGAATCCCAGATCTGCTGGAATGCCTCCCTCGCTTTATTTAACAGTTTCGGAGGGAGTCGTTAAAGTTGGTCGCACACAGGAGGTCCGGTGGTGGGTATGCGATGAGTCACGCTATGCTTGATCTCAGTTGGCTGGCCAACTGGAGTAAGGAAAGCATGGAATTTTTTTCTAAGATGCTCTTGAACGAAGTTCATGGCATAGTGGCGGTAGATTCCTCAGAGCTTATGCTAGCACGAGAACGAAGTGGAGTTTCCCATCCACGAGGGAGTTCTTGCTATGGTCGACAGAAAGCTTGAACTGCCGGAGAAAACCAGCGCCTAAGATGGGGTTGTAGACCACTGCTACGAGGATGACCCACTCAAAATTTCGACGCACACCAAGAAAAGGTGAACTTTGTTCCGTAACCAGGGATCTTGGTTCAATTTACTGCATAAAAGTACTGGGGGGGATGATCCTCTGAACGCCCGAAGGAAATAAGCTGACTTCAGCACCAGCGTGGATGAGAAAAGTGAGTTTCCTCGAAGGGTCTGTAATCCGGAGCAGTTTGGAGCCTGACTGCCGGACGGGTGGCACTAGGAGCGACCGGTAGACTAGTCTTCTGATTTGTGTTGACAGGGTAAACGTATTTGCGAGCGTTTTTACAGAAACCTGTTGCGGGACCGAGGCTTTGATCAGCCGTGTCGGCCAGTTTTTCCATGCTTGTCCAAGAATCCATCACGGCGAGAAGTCTTGCATAGATTGAGAGAGTTTCTGTAGGAAGAGCTAGTAGAAGAGGGGTTTGTCGAAGGCAGCCGCTTGTCCACCTTCAAGCTGCTGCATATGACGGAGCAACTGTGCATGCTTCCACGTTTCCCAGGCGCTAGGCTTCAAATGCAGCCTTTCTTAAGATGTGGGCGTTTTTGAAGTCCTCACAAGACGATGATCTCGAGGATGAAGAAACCACGACGTCCTTGACCCTAGTGATAATCGACGATAGTAGTAACCTGACGATGTTGTCAAACTTCGTTGGTCTGGATGAAATTTTGCTAGATTGAATTGTGATGTGCTTAGATGAACCCAATAGCAGTGTCGGAAGGCCAGAATGCAGGCAGATTGACGCCAACCTGGGTGACTTGTGCATTTGCCTCAACCATAGTGTCGATACAAGCCTGGAAATCACCAAGTGTAGGTGACAGAAATCAAACTAGCTTTATTAAGGCTTGACGTATTTAGTCAGCTAGGCTGTCTGAATTCAGAGACGAACGTGATAATATCATGACGTGTTTAGTCCGCTAGACTCTCTTAGGTAGTCGAAGTTAGAGAGCGAAAGTGCTGGTAGCACGCCGTATTTAGTCCGCTAGGATTTTAGGGGATCCTAAGCTGGAAGGCAAACGTGTTAGTAACTCCCGGTATTTAGTTTCTTCAGCTTTTCAAGAAACCATATTTACCCCAGTAAAGGTCGAGCTATGTCAGTCCAGGGTCTCCAATTGTAGGGTTCTAATTAAATCAAAACCAAACATTGCTTTTCGGAGTTGTTTATTGAATGGTGATATGATAATAATAGGTTTATTGTGCAATACATTTATACATAGTACGCAAATATAATATAATATATAAAAGAATATACAAATACGCCTATATACATTGCCCAAAGCGGGGAGCCCGCTAGTGTTGGCGTGCAGCAAGACGCGGCGGAGTGTTTCACGCGTGGCTTGTCTGCTACTAGTGTTTGGTGGCGGTCCTCACCACCCGTCACCCGGCTGGGCGTGGGCGGCGATCAGCGCAGCGGGGGTGCTGTTCTTAGCACCTCCAGCAGCTCCAGCAGCTCGATTGTCGGTGTATGGCGGACCAACTAGGCGGATCTTGCCTCTAGCGCCCTCAGTATGGCGCCTCTTACAGGGTAGGGGCTGGCGCTGGCTCTGCTCTGAGGCGGACGGTGGCTGGGCAGGAGAGGAGGTAGTGCACCAGTGGGCGCCGGGAGCGGCCGCCGCAGTGTTCACACCTCGCTGCCACAAAGTCGGCGTACAGCTCTTCCTAACTAATTGTTTCAGGTTGAATTTCTATTGTATTCAACTTCCACAAATTTGACAGATCAGGACAATTATTGGACGGTAGTACACCTATATTGGTCACTAAAGCTACCTGTGTTTCCTCAGTAACGGGCACGTATTTATTAGGGATGTTTCCATACAATACTAAGCCTCCATTTGTTTTTAGGAAAGTCATATTTTTCAGTTTAACCATACCCTCTACCAATTTATTATACTGATCCGCTCCTACCAATAAATCCACATCCGTTATAAAATATCTCAAATATGGATCAGACATTCTTACTCCACCCTTAACTAGGTGTGTTAAACAATTATTCAACCCATCAATCTTGATGTTTCGGAGTAATCTATCCAACACTAGCGCTTGCAACTTTACAAATTTATTCCCATTTTTAATAGTGAATCTTACAATACCATACTTTTGACTGCCCATTTCGCCGGTGAACCCAGATATTCTTAACTCTTCCCATTCTTTTATTTGTAAATTCAATTTTGCTACGAGATGTGCACTGATAAAGGTACGCTGTGTACCCTGGTCATACAGTACTTTAACTGCATATTTTCGGCCCTTAGCTTTCATGGAGCATTTCCCCACTGGCAACGCGGTCGAAATTTTAAGACTTGAGGACTGCACAGCACAAACTCTCTGTTCAATGATTGGCAACTCGTCACAAAAATTTAAATGATGAAACGCCTTTTTACACTTTAAACACTTATTGAGTTTTATTCGGCAGTTTTCTGTAGGGTGTTTACCGCTACATCTCGTACACAATTTTAATTCTCTTATTCTATCTATACGATTATCATAAGTTTTATACACAGTACACTTATTCGATATGTGTTGCCCTTGACAGAAAACGCACTTATAATTATTCACGGGTTTGGTTTTGGAGGGGGAACTTTCTTTAGTATCTGTACTTATGAGAGGTTTTTCCTCATGTACTTCATATACCTTAGCTTCTGGCCTACTCCATTTAGTAGGTACTCGTGGAGAAGACGGTAAGTTAGCATCCGTTGCGGTCATTTTATGGGAACCTGAATGATTTACTAGCTTTCCCAACCCGTCTCTTAATTGTGATATTTCTAGATAATCTTCATCCATTCGGTTTTGGATATATTCTATAGCTTTAAATGGTAATTTTCTTTTTACCACCGCTACTATCATTGGTCCGCAACCGTCAACATCACATTTAGTATTTTTTAACCTGGCTATTATTATTTCCAAGTTGGCTCTGAACTCACTCAAAGACGTTAAGTTAAAAGAGGCAGCTTTTAAGTCTACTATTTTATTACAAAGTTCTTCTTCTATACGTTTTTTATTATAATAATTGTTTATAAGTATATCCTTTGCACATTCCCAACTACTCTCTTCATTCGGCAAACCTTCTATTAATTTCCGTGCATTTCCCGACAATTGACCTTTTAAATAATTGAATTTGTCAACCCGATTAATGTCAGAAAGATCGAACGAACTTTTAAACTGATCCGAGAATCCCTCCCATTCCTCCACCTCTCCACAGAAAGTCGACGGGTTAAACTACGGAGTTTTATAGGAGTCGAATTAGCAAGGATTGATGGCGTTTGTGTCCTATAAATACAATCCTGCACGTCAATTATTATAATTTGTATTTCTACCTCATATTCCGCTCGCTGTTCTATTAGTTTGCTTATTCTTTCTTCATTACTCGTAGCATCTATTTTCTCTTCGTAATATCGGGTCACTATATCTACTTGTTTTTGTAATTGTTGACTCCATACTCGGAGTTTTGTGAAGTCACAACTAGCGTTTTGCATTTCATCGTACAGCCTTGTTTTCAAGGTTGTACAAAAAGATTTATGACCCGCAATCTTATCAATTGTTGACATGGCAATGCTAATTTAAATTCAATTAACGAAAGTAGGAATTATTGAGGGCGAACTAATTTAAATTTATTGACTATTAAGAAATTAAAATTTTAAATAAAGTCTTACAATTTTTTCTTATAACCGCCCCTGCCACAACTCGTTCTGTACTATCACAGTCGCTAGCAATTTATCCAAATAATTTTCATTTTACAATGAATATTGGTATTAATGTCGCCCATGTGGTTTAGCTTAAGCTATTTACCATTAAGTTACAGGAGCTAAGTAAACTAAGACCCGGTTCGAAGGACCATATCAACACTTTCCTGTTTTATTTTTAAGAATTTTGAAATTGGTCACTGAGAACAATTTGAACAAGAAATTGCGAGAAGAATAATTAAATTAGATTTTCAATGAAAAATAATGGCTGTAATATAAACTTAGTAAAAGAATAAATCTCAACTTACTTGCTCTAATATAAGGTGGTTATTAAATATCCCATTCGCAGTGTCTAAGTATAATATGCCTAAAGGATCCTAATAGGTAGCTATTATTAATAAATGACAGCTAAATATATACTTAGCCTGTGAAATGGTGATTAATCTTGATCTTGGAGCGAGATAATGGCTTATTTATCCATTAATATTTATGAAACTTAATCAAAATAGCTAAATTATTATCATACATCTTTGCACGCCGTATGAACCAAAACTTAATAACTTGCGGAATCTTTAGTAGATATTTAACAGGGTCTGTATTTACGTCTTGACACTGAGTCGTAGTAGCATAGAAGCTAACTGCTTCTCGGTACACCAGGAGCCGTGCTAGGTGGCAACTAGAAACAATACACTTTTGCAAAGCGCAACGACGACCACCAATTAAAAGTTGATTAACCCAAGTCAATAGTACTACGACTCCTAACTTACTTTAATATAACAAGGAAACTAAATTAAAATGAATATCTATGTACAATTTCCACTTTCGTTTCCGGGAATAAAAAATATTTACGACACAAGTCCTTCTCAGTGTCACTCGATTCAAGAGCAGTGCCCTTAAGGATATACTGAGATTGGGGGTTTCTGTGGCCAAAATGCATTAAGTTGCATTTCCCCACGGTAAAGGCATTTGCCACGTGTCCGACCACTCCTTAGTCTTCCCAAGATCTTCCTGCAGGTGGGCAGTATTTCCATCCTTTGCAACGTTCATACCAAGCTTGGTATCGTCGGCAAATTTGGAAATCTTGGCAACCATGTCACCGTCCATGTCGTTGACGTAGATGATGAATAGTAGTGGTCCCAGGATAGAACCTTGAGGCACTCCGCTAGTAACGGGCCTCCACTCACAAGCCTGTCCATTCACCACCACCCGTTGCCGTCTGCCACTTAGCCAGTTCTCGATCCAGCCGGCTACTTTTCCGTCTATGCCCAGCGCTCGCACTTTCCGGAGAAGGTTGCGGTGTGGTACCTTATCAAAGGCTTTCTGAAAGTCTAGGTAGACCACATCCAGCGCCTTGTCCCGATCGTGCTCACTGGAGACGAAGTGGAAGAATTCCGCAAGGTTCGTCAGGCATGACCGTTGCCTTCGGAAGCCGTGCTGGGAACTCCTCAGTAGCAGGTTTGACCCTAAATACGGCGTCATTTTGTCCACTATCATGCTTTCCATGAGCTTACTGACTATCAAAGTCAAACTGATGGATCGGTAGTTTGACGGATGGCTGGGGTCTTCTTTCTTGAAGATCGGAGTCACCTCCGCCTCACGCCAGTCTCTAGGAACGCATCCGGTCCGGATTGAAATGTTAAAGATAGCGCACAAATGTCGTGATACTTCATCGCACACTTTTTTTTAACACCTTGGATAGAAACCCGTCCGGTTCAGGGGACTTATTCGTCTTTAGGTCAGCGATCTTTTTCTTTATTTCTCCTTCGGTGAAGTCCATTGCCTCCAGCTTTCTCCCCGAGTAGGAATCTGTGGGCTGAAGGATGGGATCACACTCTTTAGTAAACACTGAAGAGAAGTAGTCATTGAGAAGGTTAGCATTTTCTGCATCTGAGTGAGTTAATGCACTCTCCTCGTCCACTAAGGGCCCAATCGTACGATGGATTGGTTTACGGCTATTTACATAGCCGAAGAACTCCTTGGGATTCTCCTTGCAGAGTCTCGCCACTCGGAGTTCCTCAGTACCCTTAGCCGCCCTTGTGCTGGACTTCACTCTCCTGGCTAGCCTCCAGTACTCGTCAAAGGCACCCGAGATCTTCGATCGCCGATACGCATTTCTCTTCTCCCTAAGCAGTTGGCCGATTTCTCGATTAAACCCCTTTGGTTGAACAAAAGACCGACGGAGGCATTTCAGAGCGATGCAACTTGATTGAAGACTCATAAACTTTTTTTTGAAATTGTTCCACGAATCCTCAACCTCTTCGCATACCGCTAGCCTTACTTCAGTCAACCCAGCACGAAGGATTGC
Source organism: Ceratothoa steindachneri (assembly GCA_963969495.1). NCBI lineage: Eukaryota > Metazoa > Arthropoda > Malacostraca > Isopoda > Cymothoidae > Ceratothoa > Ceratothoa steindachneri. The sequence continues at coordinate 51,535,458 of OZ018319.1, read as the reverse complement.
AAAGTCTGCTCTTCTCAAGTCAATTTTCCTTGATTGACTGGCAACAGACCTTACCTTCGGGATCTTGACGCTAAATCTAACTAGCTGGTGATCACTGCCACCGAGCCCTTCGCCTACAAAGAAATCATTAACGATATCATCCTCAGAGGTGAAGACCAAGTCAAGGATATTGTCTCCTCTCGTCGGTTCTCTGACCCATTGAGTTGGAACTCGTTATTGGCGAACTCCAGGAGTAGCGCGCTCTCGCCACAGGCTGCTCTGGTTACCCAGTCAACTTGTCTGTTGAAGTTGCCCATAACGATGCACACTCTACCTTGAACAAGCTCACCCAGCAGCTGGTACAGTTCCCTGCCCTTCTCAATGGGTTGAAAAGGTGGTCTGTAAAGCAACAGGGTCCTGTATCTGACAGGACCTATCTCTAGATCAACGCCTAGGAGCTCGTGATTAGATATAATGTTGGAGTTCGTAGATTTGATTGTATTCTTGACATACAACATTATACCTCTACTGTCTCTGTCGACCTATCTTTGTGGCGGAGTTGGTATCCAAGAACCGTGAATTCGCCTTCAAAGTCTCGGTTTGAGGTTTTTAGTCACGATTCTGTTATGGCTACCATTTCGGGTTCTTCCGTCGCTACGAGGCCATGAAGTTCAAGAAACTTGTTCCTGATTGACCTCGCATTAAACAGAAGAACTTTCAGGCAGTCTCCAACTGTAGGACTCCCTACGCTCTTCCGTTTCCCGGCTTGTTTGTTGGCAAGACACCCCTATTTGAGACCTCTAAGAAAGTAGTTCCTGGAGTGACACGGGCGTACTGGCGTACGTCCGCCCTCACTCTGGGCCGGATACTCGTTTGGGTCCTCTCTACGACATCCTGGATCATGTTCGACAGAAAGGCCTTTCCTTCAAAGGAAAGATGTACCCCATGCCTTTGGTAGAGATCATTTCTACCATAAAAGGTGCGGTACGGGTCCACCAAAAAGACCCCCTCTGCCGTACACAAATCTGCCAGGCGCCGGTTTAAAGAGACATTCATCGAGTGAGCAGTGGGTGTTTTACCTCTCTCGGGAGCATCCCGACTACCACACGCTTGCGGGTTTTTAGCCCACAGTCGTCCACGGCACCCATGACCGTGTCCAGGGTTTTATGTGTATGGCCTCCCCTACCTCCTCTCAGGTAGAGGTCATTTCCACTGACCATCAGAGCAACGACTGAGCTCTCAGAAATCTGGGATTTCTCAGCCTCTACTCTGATGTGGTGGTTACCACATCCTGACAGGCAGCTTACCTTTACACTAGTGCGAAGGCGGGCCGCTAGCAGGGACTGCAAGCCCCGTGCTTGAGAATCACCAATAAGGGTGACTCTTGCACATGTGTCTGCAGGCGACTTAGTCTTTCCCCTCGGAAGCGACTTGCTGCTTTCCTCTTGTATCTCTACATTTTTCTTTTTTTTTCTTTTTCTTCTTCTTATTTTTCTTGTCTTCATTTGTTTTCTCTTCTTCTGTTTTTTTTTCTCTTTTTCTATTTCCACTTTCGCTTGCGCACCAGTAACGCTCGAATCCTCTACACTGGGGGTGAGCTGCATTAAGGTCGTTTTTCTTATTTTTATTCTTTTTCTTTTTCTCATTTGCTTCTCCGCATGGCTGAAGTGGGACTGCCAATGCAATTTCACCTCCTTGAGCTGGAGTCACATCGGCGGAACCACCAGAGTCAGTGGGACTTTCGTCTCGAGCTTGAGCTGACTGGGCCTCTAGTTTAGATGCTAGCTCTAGAATTTTTCCTCGAGACGCTGAATCTGAAGCGCGTGCTGCGTTTCTAGGGTCTGTATTTTACTTTCCAGCGCCCTAGATTTTTCTTCAGAGGTTGGGAAGAGATCCTTGAGTTCATTGCAGTATGCCACTGCCTCTCGGACCTCTCCTTTAAGGATGCAGTCTGTGCATATACTTCCCGGGTGGCATTTAGAAAAACATCCTTCCGGGAAGTCCACGCACCACTTATCCTTCTGGCATATCGCACATGTATATTTGAGTGCAGCTGAACCTTTTTTTCCTGTCATTTTAAACACTTTCTCTCTTTCAAAACTTTGCGACCAATCAATAGAAAAAAAGGGGTTAGTGAGTTCTCCCGCGTGAGTCGCTCCCGCCTATCGATCGGAGAGGTTTCGGATCTTTAAGAAGGCACACTCCATTTGCTGCTGTTCGTCTGACCGAGTCGTCAAGCCTCGGCGTGCCGTGGCTCCCAACCAAGCAGCACAGACGGTCCCCGAAGGGGCCATCGATTTGTCACCAGATGAACAACAACGAAGCACGCCCCGTACTAAAATCTTTTTAGTTCCCTTCGCGACGGCCAAAATTTTGGAGCAGCGTTCAATGGATATCCCGCTACACCAAGAAACTCGACCCAAGGCTTTTTGTTGGCCTGGAAACCAACATGGGAACAAAGGGCCGTCACCACGGACCAATGCTACCAGAGGCACCCATCAACGGTCACTGGGAATGGTCAATAATTATTAGGAAAGGGGTTAACGGGGCACTACCCTCATCCCATTCATCATGTCCCAGTGCCTAAGACCCCTCAAGTCCTAGTCTCTCGCAACCAGTGAGCGTCGATTGGCGTTGTTTTTAGAGGTTCCAAAGCCTCTCTTCTGACGCATGAGGTAGCTACCAGGTCCTTATACGTAGATAGATGAAAAAAGGGTAAGAGTGACATGATAGGAATAGGGTTTTTTTTTGTTGCTTTTTCTTTTGTATAATTGAGAAGAAATAGGATTAATGTAAAAAAAAGAGGAAGGATAGAGTAGGATAAAGAAAGACGCACTTAGTCTGGAACCTAATTTCTGACCAAATCGACAAGGGAACCCTGCCAGGGGTACCAGAAGATAGGTACCCCGGCCGACATAGCTCGAAAAGTCAAGGGTACGCACAAGCTCTCTTACCGCGACAAGGGGGCGTCACCTTTCTCTCTACTTTTTGATTCTTAAAGCGATTTCATTTTTAACTCGCAGGACTTTCTCAAATCATTTGGCGCCCGAACAGTAGATATTTTTTTCGAATACAAGAACTTAATGGGATGCACTCTCTGAGAGAAGTTCTCACAGAAATCTTAACGTGAGCAAACTGCGTACTCTCACTCAATTCTCTCGTTGATGCACAAACGTAAGACATTCCAATCCAAAGAAAGGCCTTCAGGCCATTTACAAAAAAGTTTAAAAATACAAGTCGCATGCCAGCTCGCTAAAATCTTTTGCGCAGCTTATCAATTCTGCGAGTAATTTAATATTAAGAATAGAGATAAGGTTGTTATAAGAATTTAACAGTCAATGAATTTATCTACTACTTAGTTTATTTGTAATTTTATCTCAATTGCTGTTTAAGCTACCCAAAAGAGTACTTACTGGCTTATTGTGATGACGATTTACAATCAAATGAATTTTATTTTGTAGTTTGAACCAAATTAGTGATGTCAGTTGTAATGGAAAGAGACGAAAGCAATACGTTTCAATTATATTTATTAAAGAATAGCTGACTTGACGGTCTTTTAGGAGTAAATTTAGATTTAAAATGTATATTTAAATAAAGAATAAAATTAAAGTTATAAATTTTGGTCACTATGACCTATTAGTTACCGCGAGTGGATCTGGGGTGGGGGGACCGAGGGCAGTTAACTCATTCTCCTGCATTGGTGTTTTAGGCACAAGGAAAGCCTCTTAAAGGGAGAGCATCTGGTATTGATAAACTGACTCCAATTAGTTTGGTAAGAAAAAGAGTGAAGAATTTTGCTGTTGTTTAGTGGAATAAAATTACTTTTATTACTCTCCAAAAATGGCTATTTTGACTAAGAACCATTACTCATCAAATAAAATGTAAATGCTACATAACATTATTTTTCATCTTTCCGTCACATAAAGAAGTAGAAAAGAAACAGTGTTCTATTGATTTTAACATTCTCCCTTAATGTGTGTGAGATGTGAAGTATGTGTTGATCTTCATTAGAAAACATTTTGACAACGTGTCAAAAATTTTTGATATGAAAAGAATATGAGATTTCCTGAGGAAATAACGTCTTATCAGAGGGAGATTGATAAATAGTTCTGCTTTAAAAAGTAAAATGTTAAGGCGAAAATAAGAAGACACAGAAGGATCCTCGTTATCGTCATCTGTTATTATTTTGGGGAAGGCTTAATATATCAAAGGGAAAGCTGACATTTCTTCGCTAATTAGGGTTCATGGCATTTATTCAACGAAACCCTTGCGAGCCAGAATAGAATAGGATAGTTCATAAGAAATCACTTTTTCAATATATCTTTAGAACATTAGTAAATCTATCGTTGAACTTTTTAAACTAATAATATATACAGTAATACAGACAAACCAGCGACCACGTACTCCAAAGTTTGATAATGTCCGGCATTACAATCATTTCCAAGGTAAAAAGAAAGCAAATGCTGAAATATCCAAGTTAAATTACGCACCGAGGAAATAGAGCATTTAAAAATATTGATAATTTCCTGGTGTTTAGTTATAAAACTTAAGACTTCAATTTCCGAAGGGTTCAATAATTTCCCTTCTAAAGTGGATAAATATAATAAATGATGAAAGTGGAACAAAATATTCTTGATTTAATTAATAAATATTTTAAACGATTTTTCTTATTCCTGATCAACCATAGTTTATTTCGTACGACATAAAAGGATGACGTTGAAGAAAGCAAGTGGCAAAGATGAAATCCCTAATAGTGAAAATAATGAATTAAGCTACTTAAAACTTTTCTGCTGGAAAGTCCAAACGCCTATGAAGCGAATGTTGGCCCCATCTTAATAAATTGAGGACTCCAGAAACAAACAAGGAAAAGAATATCCATGATAAGAAAAAAATTGCCACTAATAAAACATTATAAAATTCTTGTACGACGTTTAAGTACCACTTTGTAGCATTATTATTTATGGTTCAATTCAAATGAAAATGTTTCCAAAAGAACATTTTTAGTAGGGTGCCACTTAATATCTCACTATGTCAGTCGGTCCACGTTTTGCTTTTTTATCCTTTTAGTATTGACCTTGTAACTATTCAGACGATTCTAACGAAATTTGAAACCCTTAAGTTGTTTTATATTCCTTTTTGAATGATGATATAATTTCCATGGTCTTCGGGAACCATATTGTTTAAGTATTAACATCATAACTATTCAGCCAATTCTCATGAAATTTGAAACATTTATGTTGTTTTACATTCTCTTTCGAGTGATTTAATTGGCAAGACCTCTCAAGGTTAGTCCGAGAATTATTGAAAGTTTTGAAAGTCGTAAAGTCATAAATCAGAATAAGTGAGAGCACGCGACTTTGGTCTGGAGACCTTGTTTTATTACTACTCTGTTCCTGTGCTCATATATAAAAAAGTCATGCTCCTGCTAAAATTAGATTTCATTTGGATTGAAGTATCACTTAAAAAATAAACAACAGAGATTCACAATAAAACTACAACCCCACTCGAGTGGATTTCAAAATTAACCACCTCCCCATTGTTCGCAAAGAGATCACCATGAAGTAGAAGTACGGGACTAGAATACACAACTACCTCTAGAGAGGTGCCAGGTTCAGACTGGAGTTCCAAAAATCAAGGAGGGAAGAATCATGGAGAAATAGAATAAGATTCATTTTGGCCGATATTATTTTTACCTAATAAAGATTTATTTTAAAACAAAAAAATCAATAAAATGAAAATATCCAAATCGATATAACCAAATACAAAGCCAACAAAACAAAAAGAAAGCGTCGAGGAAGGCCAGTCCCCCCAAAAAAAGGAGCAGGAAAATGCCATACAAGCCAATGATAGTCAAAATGGAAGAGGACAGCTTCTTACAGGAAGTCAAAGAGTCGACAGGTTTGTATGAACGCAATCGCCCCGTGTATATAGGATATGAGGTAGCGAACCGGGACAGGTATGAGCGCCCAAATAACCTAGACTGTGACATTCAACACGAATATGTCGAACATTCTAGAGGACAAAACAGTGGTCGTATTAAGGTTCATGGTAGCAATTCTTCGAATGGTGGTGGGTTACACCAATGTGCAAGATTTAAAGATGACATAAAGCGCCAGAAGCCGCCAAGGTATTGGGAGGCAGGACAAAGGAAACAGCTACGGCGCGATGAGAGACAACTTTTTGCCCTTGAGTCTCTCACATCTTTTTGGCCAGACATCCCAGTGGGCTGACCTAAATCCTGGCTTATAGTCAGTGTAAGAAATAGAGAAACGCTGGTCTGGTCACTCTGTCCTTTGGCGCCCTCCTCGACGCCCTCATAGGCACGCTCATTCCCCGCAATCCCTACATGTAGGAGAAACCGTACAAGAAAATCTTGACATACGCCTAGCTCGCGGCAATCGTCGGGCTACGGATATTACGAACCAGGGTGTGCAGAGAGTCCAATATTCCGAGACCACTCGGGACGCTTTCTGTGTCGCTAAAGATCACAATCTAGTACCCGGTCCGGATACAGCTAATCGTGTTGTTTATTTAGAGAATTAAATTACTGCTAAGGTTTCTGCTATATATCTCTTTCTCAATCTATCTATATACTATATTTATGTGTGTATATATACATATATATCATATCTAGAAATAAAATATATTTTGTAGTTGGCAGCGTCACTAGTTCGATAGGAACAAATGTCTTCTCTTTCGTACGATTAGATATTCGCGATTCAGGTTGGATTTCTGAGGGTGCTTAGAGATCATAAATCCTATATGGATTCATTAACAATTGAGTTAAAATAAATTTATTTCGAACTTGACTTAAGCGAAAGATTGATAAATTTGAGACAATTGAGGATAAAGGAGCAGATGAGTGATTTGAGATAAGGGCAAACGGAATGCGTGACGCTACTCGAATAAAGCATAATTTAATGACCGAATGATCAATAAGTGAAAAAGAGTGACAGAATAATGAATGAAGTGACTGACTAAATAATAATCATTGTCTCTCATTAAAACTAATTTTTTTTATCTGTTTATTTAAGTTGGCGCGACCATCTTTCATCAATCGGGTTTGTCTTGGGAGGGGCTTTGTCTGAAAATAGATGAGTGTTTATTTGTGTGTTTGCTTGGGAGATAGATAGATAGATAGATAGATAGATAGATAGAGAAGGAGAGAAGAGAGAGAGAAGAGAGAGAGAAAGAGAGAGAGCAGAAATTATGAGTACTCAATATCAAAGAATTGATATGGGAGGGTAGAGAAATGCTGGAATAAGGATTGCTAATGGGTCAAGGAGTTCTTTGGGAAAACGCTTTAAGGAGAATTTTATGTCAAGTGAGTTGGCGTTAATGAATAAATAAGACGGTGCTTGGTAAATTTGGTCTGGGAAAATTTCGTCTTGGAAAATTCGGTCTCAGAAAGTCCGGTTTTGAAATTTAAGGAGTTAATATCCTAAATACTTTAAAAAAACTTATTAATGAAAGAACATTAAAAAATGTTAATTGTTACAGAATAACTCAAAACTAACAGAGTAGGAACAATTATAACACAACTATCTCATAAGCTTTTATTAAAAGAAGTACTTTAAAAAAATTTAAAAATATGGTCTTGAAAAATTCGGTCTCAGAAATTATGGTCCTTTACAGAACTTGAAAAATAGAATTGTTACTTAAGATTATAAGAAATTGCTTTTAAAAATGATAATTTCTTACCTTTATCTTAAGATTGTTCAAGTTTTAATAACATTTCCTCAATTTTCTCAAACTTACTTTTATTTTGTGGATTATTTCATCTTTTAATGTGAATAATGTTTGTTTGCATGAGCTCTTCTTCCTTTCGAAGAGCATCAATGAGCTTCCAAATATTAGGATGCTTGCATACATCTGATGCTCTCAAAGCCGAGTGAAAGCCTCCTAAAGCATTGTTTATTCCACCCAATCCATGCATCCCTCGATGGCGGACATTTCAAAAATTAATTGGATACAAAGGTTCTTCTCGCCTACCACGTATTTTTATTTTTGGGCCAATGTATGTCAATTCAAAATAGCTTATAAATTATATTGGCACTAATTCATCCTCGCATAAATCTTCCTAGGCACTAATAACATCTTCAGGTGGTAAATAATCCAAAGCACAGAACATTTTTATCTTAGTCACAAAGTTGCTATCAGTACTAAATTGGACCTTAAATCCTAGTTGACTTATTTTTTTATAAGCATTCTAGCAAATTCTTGATCACGTACAAGTGCATGAATCTCTGGTCCATCAAAAACACCTAACTTGATCTTTTCGAAGGACAAAACAGGGAGGACAGAATAAATGTGTTGGCGGCATTCACCGTCACTATTCACGCCTTGACAAACTGCTTCATAAAACCTAGCTTGATATGGAGGGAAGGAAAAATGATCTTTTCTTGACTGACAATTGGATCTTTGAAAATATTTGGCATACCTGAACCAAAGTCAGACGTATGGGCTACTCCTTCTGGCTCCAGTGCTTTTATCGAGCTCGGCTGTCCCACATGCTAAAATAGCATGTTGACCTAGGAGGAAATTAACCATTTTGAGGTCCACACAAATTGTCCAGTTGGACTCGTGGCAATTTAGTAGGTACATCACAGTTTTAATGTCATTATGTTCCTATCGTAAATACACAGAATGTACAATTGGAACAGCTGCATAGAAATTTCCATCATGAAGTAGTACACACTTCATACTGTGCTTAGAACTATCTAAAAATAATTGCCAGTCATTTGGATTGTATACTGGCATCCCTACTTCCTGAAGAAGACCTTATATACTACTACGGAAGTATGAAACTTTAGTTCTATGGCTCAGTTGATTCTTTTCTTGAAGCCTGAAGGCTTAAACTTCAGCTGCATCTTTGTAGAGACCCAAATCACGCACAAGATCATCCAGCTCTGGCTGGTAAAACTGTTTAGGAGTTAATGACTGCGGTCTCATAAGAAGGATTGCCGGTTTCTGAAAGTATTTGTTGACTTTCATCAGCAGTCTCTTGCTTGGTCACTACCCACATCTTCAGATGAAAGAAATACTTTAAAAACTGGGATTTGGAGCTCATCAGAGTGCAGAGTAGGTTGTTTTGCAGAAAGGATACTAGGATATGAGATTTTGTGTCTATTCTTTTGCCAATACCCTTTGTATTCACCAGACAAAAATAACAGTCAGTTGTGTGGTTTGTCGGTTCTCGCCAGTCACGCAGCATTCCCTCGAAGTTATGACACACAGTACATATGTGGGGCCCTTTTCTTTTCTTGGTCACTAAAAGTAAGCACAGAGTACGCTTTATAAGCACGCCTCACAAATGATGTTATATTATGCCTTTGACGAATAAGCGTCCGACTTGTTCACACATTGACGTCTCCTTGTAGCTATGATCAGATCTGAAAGAAAAACAAAACAATTTTAATATCTCTGTTGATAAGAAACGTGTAAGTAATTAATTTGACCACAAACAATCAGAATGAAAGAGTTAAAATTGCATGATAAATAGAGCATGTGGAGCTGAACCGTTTTCAGATTTGATTGTAGCAGGTCAAAATCAGCAAAAATGAGTAAATAATTCTTATGCAATTAAGATGTCGAAAAAAATTGTTAACCAGTGTTATCTTTCAGTCTTTTAATCTCCTTAAAGAATAATCAGGTCAAAGATGTCAGAGTTCGTAAGTGCGAGCTAACATCTCCATTTTTTGACCAGTGTTTGGTGTATAATTTTCAAGGATAGCATCCCGGAGGGAAAGATAAAAGAGGCTTGCAGGGTTCTTCAAGAGGGGTGAAATGTCATCAGTTACCGTATACGGTATTAATGGTAATGCGTTCAAGATTGAACAATAATTCAATTTGGATAAATCAAAAGGAAGGGGGGCAGAGCTTTGAAATCCTTGTTGGAATAGAGCCAAACTGGGCTAAACGTAATGGAATTGTCAGCGTGATCCCTTTCGTATTAGGTGACTTGCTCCTTGAGATCACTAAGGTCCCTTGAAGTCACCCCAGAAAATGATGACATATCCCTCTAGAATATGATGTTTTCAAGTGACTTCGCGGACACCAATTGTAGTGAGTAAAGATGGTTTTAGTTGGCATGGAAAAAAGGTCTTCTTTTGCGTACGAATCCAAATTCGTTTTATAGGATGCTCACCAAATAAAATCGTATCTGAATTTATAAAAAATTCAGAAAAAAACAAGTTTATTTGGAACTTGATTCAAGCAAGTGATTGATAAATTTGTTACAGTAGGGGATGATGGAGCAGATTCTTAGAGGGTCAAGAATCTGTCCAAGGCGTGATTTAAAGTTAAGCAAAGTGAATGCATGAAGCTACTTGAATGGAACATAATTGAATAACTGAGTAATCAACAAGTTACGATGAGTGACTGAATAATAAATGCAGTAACTGATTGGATAATAGTCCTCGTCTCTCAATGAAACTAAGATTTATCTCTTTAAGAAAGTGAGAGTCATCAGCTTGCACAAATCCAGTTTCTCGAGGGAGTGGCTTTGTTTTAAGGTGGATGAATGTTTAATTGTGTGTGTTTATTTGTGTTATATATTATATATATATATATATATATATATATATATATATATATATATATATATATATATATAGAGAGAGAGAGAGAGAGAGAGAGAGAGAGAGAGAGAGAGAAAGAAAGAAAACGAGAGAGAACGCGCAGAAATTACGTCTACTCCTTATAGAAGAATTTATATGTGAGGACAGGTAACTACTGCGAAATTATTGTTAATAAGTAAAGAGGTAGTTTAAGAAAACACTTTTAGGAGTGTATGAATCTGTGCTCTTTTGAAATTGGGTAAACATTCAATTTATTTCTTTGAAAGAAGCCAGCCAACGGCGGATACTGTAAAAATGACCTAATAAATAAATAACTTTAAAATTTAATATCCCTTTATTTCAGCTTTTCCATTTCATCTGTTTTATTTTTGTCGTCAATTTGCCTTTATGTTTATGTATTCTTACACTATAACTTTCAAACTATGATAATCTGTTACTTCCTAATACTACGTCTCTCTCATCCATTCAATTATCTACGTCAGCACAACTTTAGTCACTTAACTCATCTCCACACTCTTGCATCATCAATAGGTATCCTGCATATTTCATTTACCATATCCGTGTCGGTATTATGCACTCAAAAAGAGTCCTAATAATTGTTATAACTTGGATCATATTAAACTGGAAGAGAGAACTTTTAGAATACGTGAGCTTCTTTCTGCATTTTTCTTCCTTTTTCTTCGCTCTTTTTGCCTTTTTTCCTCCAATAAAGAATCCTTTGTGTTATTTGACCAAGAATAGGAAGCGGAAATGATGCCATCTTTTAAATTACTTCGCCCTACTGAGTTGTAAGCAATAAAAAAACAATAAAAATTATTTGGTATTCATGACCAGTTTTGTGGCTTCTCTACCCTATTTCCTTTGTAAAGTAAATTACGAGGTAACACGAAAAGGTAAATAAATAAGGCCCCAATAGTTAATTACATATAATGCCTTAGGTGTATATTTACGTTACATGTACTGTATATGCACACGGTGTTATAAATTGAATCGTTCTTATAATATTCGTAAAAGGATAGGAGTAAACACAGGTGAACAAAGTTCACAATCTCACGCCGCAATATGAGTGCATCGACTGAAATTGCAAGGGTACCATAAGTAGATAAATTGGTAGATGTGTTTGGCATGGCTATGAAAGCAAGTGAGCCCGCTGAATATAATGAAAATTTCGAATAGTATGGGTAAACTGGCTTCAGTGTTGATAGATGAATCCTGACCAAGTATAATGTAAAAATATATGTGTAGCATTTAGAAATATCATTAGACTCCACTGGTATTTGGCGGAGTGATGTCTAGAAAGAGAACCACGGGGATTTTCGCTAAGCCACAATGAACTAATAATAAATAAAACCTGAACTCTTTAAGAGTTCCGAGGAAAGGCACGGAAGATCAAGAGGTATCTTTCGTTTCTTCACCCACATTCGAGTAATGGACGACATTTTAAATCTAAATCACTCACTGGAGCACTCAGGCTCTCGTATGATAGAAATTATGCTTCTTGTTTGTTACTTAAAACTAAAATGTGAAAACCAACGGGTTAATCTTCGCCCCAAAATGTTGTAGGGAGGGATAAGTAAGTAGTGAAGATGGAGGAAATGAAAATGTCAGGAAGAAATATAGCTGCAGAACTCCCTTTCCTTAGTGAGGCCGGCCGGGAACGGAATCTTCCAGATGTCAGCTACACCACCTTTTTCCCAAGCTACTTTATTCAGGAGATCAATGAGGCACAATGGTACGGCTGATGAAAGATATATTTCACTATCCTTGATTGAGATTCAATTCTGCGACCTCTGGCGAGAGAAGCATCTGTAACTCTTTAAGTGTTCAGGGCTTGTTCCAAGTCTAGAGGGTGTCTGATTAAATCTCTCTATGTGCTGGTGATTTTGTATCTATGGCATGACGCCCGTTTATACTTTATTGAGGTCGTATAGCATTATGTGCCCTAGGAAATTAGTGCCCAATTCAAGTAGTCTTTATGTTCTTTCAAAGTTTTTTCTATAGATGAAGGATGAAGGGAGGACTTTGGAAAGATAATCCTGGAGTAGAATTAGTATTTAAATATTTAAAACAATAAATATTTTTAGTGGAAGAAGAATTAATCATATTTTTCCATTTCCATCTTTTTCCGCTCCAATGCGATGTTTAGAATATAGATCATCATAAATGACGATTCCTATAATTCAATTATGCGCATAAACATCTAAATCTTTCTTATTGTTGTCAAATTATTTTACAGTTATGGCTTCCGATAGTCTTAAATTTGGAGAAACAGGATAAAACCCCTGTCAAGATAATTTATTAGTTTATTCAAAATGAATTTCTACCCTATGAATTGCTTTCAATGTTCTGTAATTTGTTTGCTTAGCTTTAAACATTTTTTTGCATGCTTCCTCCCATTTGTTTTCTCATATATCTTATTATATGTCTGCTTATAAATAAGGAAGATTATTTAGTTGCTCTTTTTAGAAGAACAAATTGTTTAGCTCATAAATTATTTAAGGCATTATGCATTTAACAAATTGCCAATTAATGAAAAATGACAGTTTGAACCCCTATAGAGTTCATTTCCACCTACAAGTCGTCAGAAAAAAATTTGAATTTTGTCACCAGGCATCTTTCTCGAACCCTTAGACTTCCTTAGATCTAATTATTATGAGCTGACACATATTCACTACTAAGAAAGTTTGCCAAATCTAGGTAGTGAGTGATCGTACCAAGTGAATAACGTCTATATATTTCAGACACGAGTTGTTCTTGAATGTTCCAACTAGGCCGTTCACTTGTTCAAGTTATTCGTATTCAAAATTATGTCATCGATATAGTGCGCGTAGATGGGTGCTTGGGCGCTATATTGCTCTTCAAAATCTTGTTCTCAACTGAGCACATGTAAAAATTGGCAAATAGGAGGCCAATGGGTGATCCCATCGCGATGCCATCGATTTGCACGTACATTTTCTCATCGGGACCATAGAGCGGGGCATCTTTTGTGCATGCATAGAGGAGCTGAGCAATATGTTTTCGTGAATGGTGAGGGGTGTGGAGTCTTCAGTATGGTAAATAGCATTGGTTATCAATTCGATGGTTTCATCAATGGGAACATTTGTAAATACGGATTCTACGTCCATAGAAGCTAGTACGGCTGCTGGTTGAAAAGTCGGAAGGAATAACCTTGAACAAGTGAACGGCCTAGTTGAAACATTCAAGAACAACTCGTGTCTGAATTTCACCTACAAAACAGAAGATGAAGGATCCCTTCCCTTCCTTAATATCCTCATAAGTGCTCAGGAGTCCAAATTTGTGCCCTAAGTATACCTTAAGGCCACCAACGTGGGTTTCTGCTTAAACAGTTCTTCTGGGTGTCCTGAACGTTACAGGAGATCAGTCATCAAAGACTTAGTTAACAGGGCGATTTCTCATTCATCCTCGTGGACGGCTGTTGATCACGAACTTAAGAGGGTTTCCCGAGTTCTCATTAACAACGGCTACCCACATTAATCCATCGACCCTTACCATGAAAGAGAAAATGAACTTGGCTGCTGGCCCTGGCGTCAGGTCTACTCCGAAGAAGAGTAATTCTAACCTATATTGCAAGGCCAATATGAACATCGGCTACCGTGACGACAAAAAAGGCTCTCAAAGCCATTATCCATCGGAACGTGACTCCAGCCGACCCTAATACAGATATTAATCTAATTACATACTAGAAGACCAAGAAAACAAGTAGTTGCATCATGAAGAACAGCTGTCTCCTTCCAACCAGCGAACTCCAGGAGACTAACCTACGAATATTCGTGCAAAGTCGGTGACTGCGAACACCGCAATTCAAAGTACATCGGCGTAACCTCCACAACTCTGTCAAGACGACGGACAGCTCACCTTCAAGATGGCGCGATTAAAAAACACACCCACTCTCATGAAACAACCCTAACACGTAAAAAACTGAATCAGGACACTTCCATCATCTTGAGAGTCCAAAATCGCAAAAGATTGTGGATGGCCGAAGCCGTCATCATTCAAATGAAGAAACTGGCAATGAACATGCAACTTTAGCCGGAAACCATACTCCCGGCATCTCGGCGTGTCCCAGTGTAGAAGATAAATATAGGTAAATAGATGTTAAAGTTTGCCCTGGTGTAGAGGGCATCTCTAAGGTACTTCCTTTTTCATATATGGTTTTGTCTCTTCTTGTGCACCGTCAGTGTTTTCTTCAGGTGCTTGTTTGGCCACAATGCGACCTTTTCTTTTGATTTTTCCTCTCGTTTTTCTTTAAACTTTATTTATTTATTCATTTATTTTTATTATTATTATTATTATTTTTAAAAATATATATATAAATATAAATATACTCTATTTCCTCCGTCACGGCATTCTGCCTTTCAAGTATTATATTTGATACTTTTATTTTTTGTATCTTTTAATTTGCTGATAATTTCTTATTATTTTACCGGTATTCTGCTGATTTATTTTTGTATTGTCGGTATTTGGGCTTTTTGCTTCTTTTGTTTATTTGTTTTTTGGATGTGGGCACTTCGCTTCTTTTTCTTCTTGTTCGGTTGTCATGTCCTTTTTATGTAAAGTGTCCAATTAGGTTCTCTCGGGAGCAGATTCTTCCACTTGGGAATAGGGCTCGCCTAGTGGCGCGTCCCCTATCCGCTCTCAGAATGTCGAGATCAATTTCCATATTTGGAATTATAACTTCCTCGATTTTGTTCCAAGTCTTACTCCCTAGCCTCTGAAGTTCCGTATTCAATGGCTTCAGACCTGATCTTGCGTGCAGGTCTATCTGCCGAATTCGGTCCGTCCTTGGCGCTCCCGCTATCAGCAGGGCTGCTTTGTTCTGCACTCTCTGCATTTGCCTGATTGTGGTAGAACTCGCAGCCTGCAGGACTACTGCTGGGTACACTAATGTCGAGCGTACCAGACCAGTGTACAGATTCTTGAGATTCTTGGAGCTAAGGTTTCGGAATTTATATACTTTCCCAAGCTGTATTCAGCAATCTGAGCCTTCCAATTTTATGTTTCTTGTAGCGCTTAGTTTCCCCTTAAAAATTTCCCGCGCTATGATTGGCCAATTTTTGTAATAATTAAGTTCGCGTAGAAATACTATATATAATGTAGCAATTTTTTAATAATTCCATTTCTGTTCATTCCCTGACGATGACCTAACACGGTCGAAAGACGTCTAGGAATAAAGAATGTCATTCGCGGATGTTTTTTCTCGCCTCGAACATCCCGTTAAAAAACTTGTAAGAAATATTAAGAAAATACAAGTTAAAATTAATAACTCTGCCATAGCTGTGGACTTCAGTAGAACCTGCATATATACAGGGTGTCCACAAAGTCTGGGTACATATGAATTTTAATATTTTATTTATTTATGTTATTTTTCCTTCCCAGATCGAATGACGACTCTGTCTAAAGGAGAAAGAATCGAGTTGGTACTCTTAAGTGGACGAGAAGGATGGTCTTATCGCAAAATCGCCGATGAATTTAACCTTCGACACCCTGATTGGCAACCTATTTATTTTACTGCCGTCGGGAAATTGGTCACGAAGTTTAAAGAAATAGGCAGTGTCTTGGACAAACCCCGTTCCGGGCAACCAAAGACTTCAGACGAAACGAAAGAGGTTGTCATGGCCAAGATTGCTGCTAGCCCAAAGGAATCACTTCGTCGGACATCCATGGAGTTGGGTGTTCCAAGGTCAACTATCCACAAAATCCTGGTAGAGCAGAAGTTCCATCCATACAAATTACAGATATTGCATCACTTAAATGAGGACGACCCCGATAGACGAATGCAGATGTGCGAATGGTTTTCAGATAAATTGGATGAAAATATCAATTTTACTAAAGACCTTTTGTTGTTCAGTGATGAAGCTTTGTTTTATGTTAATGGTGAAGTCAACAGACAGAATCTTCGATACTGGTCTCAAGACAATCCACATTGGATGGATCCATCCAAACAGCAAGGCTGCCAAAAGGTGAGGGTGTGGTGTGGTTTGTGGAAAGCTCATGTGCTAGGACCCTTCTGCTTTGATGAACATGTAACCGGTGAGACTTATCTGAACATGTTGAGAGACAAATTAATGCCTCAAATTGAGCGCCTAGGTGAGGGACTTCCGGACTGGTTTCAGCAGGATGGAGCCCCTGCACATTTTGCTACAAATGTTAGAGATTGGCTGAATGGCACTTTTCCTCACTGGATTGGAAGAAGAGGTCATGTGGAGTGGTCTCCTTGTTCACCAGACTTTTCTCTCCTTGATTTCTTTTTCTGGGGTATGTTAAAAGAGAATGTTTCCTTAATGAAGATTGCAAATCTAAACCACTTGAGAAAACGCATTATCAGTCAGTGTGCTGAAATCGACGGCAATGTACACCTATTCAATCGAGTTCACCAGAATTTAGCAAGGCGCATCGAATTATGCATTGCAAATAATGGAAATCATATTGAAAATATAATTTCTTATAATTAGATAAAATTGTTTTGTTCTAAAGGTATGTATTTATCCCCTATGTACCCAGACTTTGTGGACACCCTGTATATATATATATATTTTCAACCCAACGCCTGGTAAAGGCGTTTCTACGAAGCTTTAAGGATGAGTATGTCACGATACACTCGCCTTAGAGCTATTTCATCCTCCATTCATCTGCTAGATCCCCTTGGGTCGTTTCTTCTAGCAATGTGAGCCGCGTTGTCTTTTATCTATTTATTTCGATTACGCTATCTGCGGGGTTTCTAACACTTTTCTATTGCTTAATCCTAGTAAAATGCATTGATTTATTTTTTTCGTTTTAATTAGAAAATATTAATAATTAAGAAAAATTACCTATTAAAGTTTTCCAACCATTCTTTAGCCCACGGTTCTTATTCTACTGATTACCTATTCTTTGCGCCCATCAAGAGCTACAAGCTGTCGTAATTATACGTATTCTTGCGCCTTTTCTAAAATTTGATTGCCCGTACCAATTAACCTATCATGGGAAATGTATTGATCCTTATTTTCGTCTTAGTTGATTTTTTATTTGTATTTTAGTAGTGAATAGGTGAAGCCTAAATAACGATGTTACCTGTAATATATGTAGAACAGTATGTCAACGGAGGTTTTGTTGAATTTCTGTTTCTCTAGGTCTCATTGATCTTAATCTTAGTCTAAGAATGTCATGTAGACAGGTATTTCATTTTGATTTTTTCTCTGTAATAAAGATTCAAAAGCCGGAAATTAATCATATGGATTATAATTACTTTTGTTTCTCACTCTACCGGGTGTCGCTGATGGTAGTCGAGTGGTTGGATTAGTCTGTTATGACTTTGCTGAGTATATAACTGTCATCGATAAGTGAACGATTGTTATATAGTTATATGTCTTTCATGCCTGAAGAATTCGAGCCTCTACATATCCAGCTGGCATTTAAGGAGGTTAGTTTAAACCTTAAGAAATCAGACGTTCAATGTCTTACTTCCGGTGTGAAAGATGTCACGTGACCAGGTAAAAAATACAGAATGTCATCGAGATAGTCATATATAGAGGAGAATCAACATAGGAATTCTTTTATAAAATTTACAAACGTTTTGTTTGAAGATATCAAACTAAATGGAACGACAAAAATATAGTTTCACACGAATGATGTGTCGGTATTTGATGAAACCCCCTTAGAAGATCAAACTTGGAAAGATTTTTTTCACTTGCATTAAGTGCTATCAATTCAGAGATGAAAAGAACAGGAGTTATAGATGCTGTGTTTTATTTAAACCAGGTGCAAGGCTAAACTCTATGGAGATCGAGGTTTCATAATAATACCTTCTTTTTGCATCTTAATAATTTCCTCTAAGGGCGGCCTTTAGTTTCGTCTACGGCAAGTGACAAAGACAGGAGTATACAGGTGGACCAGTTGTTTCAATAGTCTTTAGTTTTGTGTTTATCTTATTGGGAACACACCGGGGGGGGAGGGGCACATCGGAAAAGGATTGTAGAAGTTTGCGTGCTGGGATGAAATGATATGGTGCGAAGTAGAATGCTTGACTATTGACTTAGTCAGCCAAGCCACTGAATAAGTGCAGTAATAGTGACAATTTGAGCGCATAAATTAGGAATGCCGTGAATAAAGCATCTAGAAACCTGGTCTTTGAGATCGCGCCATTTTAAATCAAGGATTAATGAAAAGTTTGCACAAACTTTGCTCCTAAGATAGTGGAGCCACGGAAGTGGTGGGGGAGTATAACCGGTTTCTAGGGGTAGAAAACAAGTTTATATGATAGAGAGGATTTGGTTAATGTGGTGCTTTCTGAAGAGATGAAGCTATTGTAGGTCCTCTACTGTCTACGCCTGGATAATGGAGAAGTTCAAACCGCTTTCTGCCAGGATGTTTAATATAGTAGCGGGGTCCTGGACGAAGAAGTAGAGTTCATGTCCTGCACTCTCCTTTTCTTGGATACAGGCTTATTGTGTCCCTGTTTCTTTTTTTAAAAAAAGGGTGGTGAAGAAACCTATGAATTTGGAGGGAATTGCGGAGACTACTCGCTGCACTTTCAATTAGGAAGGCGCTAAATCTCTTGAGCCAAAAACCGAATTGACATTGGGGCCTGATCATTCTGACGGGCAGGTGTAGAGATAGTAATCCGAGGATAAACATAACTCAGCAACTAGGCTAGAGAGATATATTGGGGTCTATAAAGATGAGCCATGCTAAGAGATTTTCGACCATAATATTACCTAACCTAACTAAACTTAACCAACCTATTCTAGAATAGGCAAGGTTATGCTAGGTTAGATTAGGTTATATTAGGGTTGAAATACCTTGGGATGCCTCATCTTTACAAGATCCCTAATAGGTCTTTATCAAACTTTTCACTAAATTAAAGTTCATAAAAGAATATAAGATGAGTTTAAAAGTACAAACATAGATAAACCGAAATGCATAAACTACTCTGACTTGCAAAAACCCCTCAGGTAGATTATCCTCGTTTACGTGGCAAGAGTCAAGCCAACAAATCACTCATTTTAATAAGAAATTTTAATACAAATCCTATTTACCTGGAGTAATTGGTTCTTTATGACTGACTAAGCCTCCCCTGCCCCCCCAATATATATATATATATATGTATATATATATATATATATATATATATATATATATATATATATATATATATATTAAAGCAGATTTCGTTAGGGTTATTTACTATTTTACACTTACAAATTTAATTATTTTTTCATTAATCATTCACTCTAGAATTCCAAAATGATCGACTCAGCTCCTGTTCATGTGTACACTAGAATATTTATATGTCACATGTATGCAAAAGATGTGGGTGTTCTATAAATTAAATATTTTCAGGCTTTCTCAAAATTTCTTGTGAGAAATTTCTAGTAAAAAAACATATTTACATTGTATAATAGGTGCCTATGATAGACTACTCCCTCAATAAGGTAATAATGCAACAAATTTTGCCAGGTTATATGTTATTTTGCGCAAGTAAATTTATTTATGGCTATTAAGTATTCGCTTCAGATTCCTAACTTATGTGCACACCCAGGTGAGTATATATCTTGTTAACGCAGATCACACAAACAAATTCTTTAAAGAAACATTTTTATTCATACAGCGCAAGTATTATACAAGCTTTGGGAGTTGACAATTTTCGGGACATCTCCTGGTGCACCAACCTTGATGTGAATACTGAATTTCTGTACAGAAATAATTTTCTACTGCGCTATCAAATACCTTCATTTGCTAATGTCATCTCCAAAGCTTATGCTTTACTCATGATTGTGCATAATTACAAGAAAGACAATGAAATAGGTGAGGGCCATTATCTCTTTATTACCAAAGAGGTTGAACTGAGAGGTCTAAGAGCTAGAGAGTTGAGAGCTAAGAGGAAAAGTGGTTTGCTCAAAGGTCCAGCCAGAATCATGAGTCATAGTTTTGATTTATTGTGTTTGAGTTACATAGAGATTAGCATTAATTCGATACTGACCACATAAGCCATAAAGTTAATGACATTTCTGAAGTAATTTGGGTTTGACTTTCACATCATCTGAGCATATTGCTGACAATCATTTGCCTTTCCCAGTTTACTCTGGTTATTACCGCGAATTCTTGATATCTCATGTGGACAATTCAGCGACTACAAAAGCATGATTCGGGTATTGCACTGCAACATATGTATGCTTTTTGGATCACACAGATTAACTAGAGTATTTAATCCCCTCAGTCAGCTCATATTTAGTCATCCATCAAAATGTAAGTACTTAATATCATAACCAGTAGAGCGAGTTGAATGATCCTTCTTTTATTTTTCAGCAAGTTTGTATTAAAATTAATTTCATTTTTAGCATATGTTTTATGAGAGCTATGCAGATTATGAATTTCTTGCGATAGCTGCTTGTTTGTGATGCTACCATTAGGGGTTGTCCACTAAGAAAAACCAATTCTAAGCATACCAAAATGTTCGTGAACAAGTACATAGCTAAAAATCATATGAAAGGATTTTGATTTCAATGCACCTGAACTTCCTTGTACCAACGTGTTATAACGTATTCTAACATGAACCCTTAAATGCATGTGACCATGCGGCGCCGTCAGTTGGAAGTCAGCACCCGTTAAAACAATATGGCGTCCTCCAAAATTGACGCCAGGACAAACATCAAATTCATGGTGAAGCTCGGGTGGGAGAACAGCCAAATCATTGACGCTCTAAAACAGGTTTATAGTCACTATGGCCCAAAGAAATCAAGAAACTACAAATAGATAAATCATTTCAAAATTAGAAGGAATAAGATTAAAGATGATCCCCGCAGTGGCAGGCCATCCACATCAACTTGTGTGGAAAACATTGATGCTCTTCGTGACCTGATTAAAAAGGATAGAAGAATAACCACTGAATGAATAGCAGACGCAAATGCAATTGTGGTGGCGAATTTGGGGCTAAGCACGCTTTCTGCTCGATTGGTTCCTAGGCTGTTGCGCCCAGATTAGCAGCAAAAAAGGGCAGATCTTTTAATGGAAATTTTGAACAAGTGGGATGCGGACCCTAAAGCTTTTATGCAAAGAATTGTGACCGGGGATTAAACATGGATCTACCAATACGATCCCGAGGACAAAGTTCAATCGAAGCAGTGGCTGCCCAGGGGTGGAAGTGGGCCAGTCAATGCAAAATCTGAGCGCTTAAGAGGAAAGGCATGGCCACTGTATTCTGAGATGCAGAGGTGATTTTGTTGGTTGACCTCTTTAAGAACAAGAAAACAATCACAACTGCTGATTATGAAGGCGTATGAGAAAACTATCTAAGAAAATCGCAGAAAAACGCCCTGGGTTTTGCATTCGCGCGTTCTCTTCCACCACAACAATGCACCCCTTCACGGCGCTTGGCAGAGAAGAGCTGTGCTACTCGAATTTCGATAGAGAATCATCCGAAATCCACCTTACAGCCCCGATTTAACCCCATCAGAGTTCTTTTTTTCCAAACCTGAAAAAATCACTGAAAGGTACCCATTTTCCCATCAGTTAAAGATGTAAAAAGAGCTGCTTTGACATGGTTTAAATCGCATGACCCTCAGTTTTACACAGATAGACTTAAAGGCTGGTATAAACGTTTGCAGAAGTGTATTGACTTAAATGGAGCATATGTTGAAAAATAAACATCGAAACTTAGACAGCTTTTTTCCAGCTGTCCTTCTTCCAGTTCATCAAAATAACTTTATATTTTTTATCGACCTATTCACGAAGGAAGTATTTAATTCCCGGGAACTACTTTAATCCAGGGAATAATTTACCTTTATATCCTTTCTCTAGGATCTAACTTTCAATAATTGTGTAGGTCTATGGCATCGAAGACTGCCTTCAAAAATGCGTATTATTATTATTTAAAATTAAAAGGGTTTTATGTCCTTGTAAAAAGCATGTATTTCAAATACGTTGAACAAAATTGTGTGTAGTTGCATAGACACTTTGGACATTCTCAACCAATTGTAGCCTAAGCATTTTGTCACTATGAATAGGACCTATATTCTTCGATTCTTTTCATTTATAAAAGATGGAAAAGGATTCAGGTGTATTAATCACGAATGATCTAATTTTTTTTTAAAAAAGGCACTGTAACATCGAAAATGCGAATAGCCTTCTGAGATACATATCTACAGGTTTTGAGTTAAAAGTGAAATACATAATTTTCATCTAAGATTTAGAACCTGTAAGTTCACATTTGTAGTAAGCTATAAAATTATGGTCTACATATATACAAAATTACATTGAAATATTAAAACGCCTTCAGAGTCGAAATAATAAATAAATTCCTGAGTTTAGAATTGATCGTACGAAGAAAGACTTCGCCCACTTACTCTTTACGGGAGAAGAGTGCGCTTTGCAAGGAGACCTTCGGTCTGTGGGCTACGACCTATCCATGTCATTTTGGTCTAAAAATTACCAAAAAAATTCCAGTACAGATCTACATAAAAATAATTTACTCTTGGTCTATTCTTTTCACCTTTGTAAAAAAACAAAAAGAAATAGTGAAATTCAGAAAAAAATTCAGATTTAGGTATGGCTTTCCCTTTATATTATTTTTTTTTATATATTTGAAGGTTTTATATGTTATTTATACATTAGATTTTCATTTTTTACCTTTATCAGGAGGAAATATCGGAATTTTTTCAAATACGGAAAAACAATCCTCACAATTCTGTTTTTTCTCCATCTAAATTTGCTTTACTCGTTTTTTAGAAACAACCGATAAAACCTTCGAATCTACGAAAAAATAAAATAAAAAGAAGCTCTGCCTAAACATTAATGATCATTTTTCTGAATTTAATCATTTATAATTCGTTTTGTTGTACAAATTTCCAAAAAATTTGATAATCATATTAATTTTCTATGAATTTACCATTTTGATTTTTCAAAATTTAACCAAACTAAGAAAAAACATATATTATTATTCAAATGCTAAACAAAATCCAGTTCTTAATATATAACATGGATTAACGCATTTTTGAAGATTATATAGTAAATAAAAGTAATTCAAGATAAATCATTAATATAAACGCGATATTAAAATAGACTGAGAAAATAGAAACTAAAAATGGCCAACCATAGACTACACAAATGACTATAATTACAATTCAATCTCAATTATTTTGGTCACTCCCAATAAATTTCATAATATTAATTTTTCCAAGGTTTTAACACCACTATTAGGCTTATTTTAATGTAATTCTTCAAATTCATTTACATTATAATTATAAAAATGAAAGTAAACATAATCAAAGAAATAGACAAGTCAAAAAGCGTATATTAAGTTGCAATATTGCAATGCTCGGAGCATCAGGAATAAAATTAATTAAATCAATTTAATTATTACTGATTAGAATTACGACAATCTAGCTATTACTAATTTGTGGTTGCATACAACAAAAGGGCTCTCTATCGTCATTTCAAATTCCGAGTTATACACTAATAAACAAGGATGGACTTTTAAGAGGAGGCGATGGTGTCTGGTTTTACGTTAAGAGCAAATTAAAACATAGGTGCTAAATCGACAACATAGGGACTAAATGTGTATAAAAATTAACTATATAGCATTTTATCTAGTTATGGGACTATTTACTCAAGGAGTTGAGGATGAGTTTCAAATTACTAAAAAAATAGTTTTTATGAATAGTCTGCAAAGTTCGACTACAGGCGAGAATATTTTCAAAGAAATAGAGTCTACATTTATTAAATAATACATAAAATAGAATCAGCTAAGACTTATTATTGTGGTTGGTAGTAAAAATATGCGTGGAAAAGCTATGATGGTCGAATTTGCAAAACTTGTGAAAATGATATATGTTATAAGCCAATGGTTATTATTGATTGTATTATTCACAAGTAGGAATTTAAAAACAAAAATATTTAAATATATTTGGCGTTCCTGATCTGCTAGTATAGATCGTGTGAATTAGACTTCTTAATTCCGGTGTACTTACGTGTTTTGCCATTATTATATTATCAGATTCTGTCGACTTGGAATATCATATTAATCGTCAATATGCTGTGTTATATGAAGACATTTTAACTTATACACACTGATTGCAGAATTTAATAAATTGCAATAGTATCGTTTTATATATTTAAAAACAAGGTCTGCTGACCAAAGGTTGCGTGAATATAAGCTAGTGTGGAAATGACATAGTGTATGATTTATAAGAACTCGGTAGCATTTTTTCGGGTTGTTAAACCAGTTTTCTTTTCCTTGGGCCTTGAAAATGAATCTATTATATATCACGGTGTCATGTGATTTTCGATTATTATTTCTTATAGTGTTAACCATTCAGTTAATAATTGTGACAAAAAATTCATAATCATACCTTTTGGTACGCAACTTCTAAAACTAAACGATTTTGCTTCAAATAATAATAGAATATGGCTTTTAAATATAATTAAACTATCCAACAAAATGTATTTCAAAGAGCAAACTAAATAATCAATGATCGAGAGTATACTTAATTACATGTAAAATTTTCCCCAAATTGTACATACGGTAGAGATAGAATTTTAGTAGAGTACAACCAACAGGGGATATAAGACAAGGGAATATGTCGTCGAGCGTTATCACCAACTTAAGTATGAGGAACAACGAAATATATCTTAACAATAACAAGCTTGTATACAAATCTGATAAATATTATAGTATATCTATAATAAAATATATATTAATTAAATTTATTGCCAAATTATAATATGTATGAGCAAAGCTTTAAATTCCAAAGTTTCATCTAAAATACAGTAGAGTCCGAGCTGGCATATAAAATTGGGACATATTTCCACTATCGTTAAACTACCTCCATTTCCCTCTTTTTTATGAGTCGATTCTCGCCCTTCATTTCCCATACCACGTATTTCTCCAAGTTTCGTCTCACCATCTATAAATGTTTGTGTGTTCAGTCTTCTAATTTTATAGCTGAACATGGTAGAATATCTACCGATACTAGTACTATATATGATTGATTCCAACGAAGTGCAGTTTTCATATTTTGATGCTTGCTAGTTTGCACACCAAGCAGAACTGACCGATAGCTTTCAGTGGTACAAAAAAGGTATGCGTTCATTTTGCAGTTTCAATATATACCATCCTGCAAGCACAGTGTAATTTAAGTGAGGGTCTTTGGAGTTGCGAACGGTAAAGTTTCCTTGGAGAAGATAATTGCTTTGTGCATTGGTCCTGTTAGCTCAACACTTGTGGTTCGAGTCCTTGCTAGGCGAGGTGTTTATTTCTTGTGACTTTTCTCGGGGTCATTTCCTATAATTTCCCTGTTTTTCTGTTTCTATGTAACCTTTCACACAAATTTCCTTTATTTTATTAGGCAACGTAAACCTGAACGTGTCAGCTATTTGCTTGTTTGCACGCCAACCACAACTGACCGATAGCTTGCGGTCGTACAAAGAAGGGCTGCTTTTCTTTCGCAGTTTTAATATATATATATATATATATATATATATATATATATATATATATATATATATATATATATATATATATATGATAAATGAACAATAAAGTTATAGTCAATGCGGTTAGATAGGAGCAATAATAAAAATTCCTTAATCCGCTAGAAAAGTCTCCTGGAGTTCCTCAACCCTGTTCATAAGCGTTACATATACGAGTAGGCAACCATCCATTTCTCTAAAAATGAGAAATTTCAAGAAACCTTTTGTATAGGCTAGCGTTTTAACTTTAACAGAGAATGGGAAATGTAAATTTTTACGCGGATCTTCGCTCTCTCTATTCTCTTTGTGATAAATAAACAATAACTTTCTTGTTAATGCGGTTAGGTAATGGTAATGAAAAGAATTCCTTAATCCGCTGAAAATAAATTTTCAGGGTAAAATATAAATAGTAAAACTCGATAGGTTAAATTTCTAATGTTTTTTTTTAGAGCTACCTCTCTGAATCAAAGATAATGGTCTTTGTTCTGTAAGCCTTTTTATGGATTCAAAAGGTAATTATGATCTTAAAATTCTGGCTTTGACATTTTATTCTTACGTCTATTTACAATTATATGGCTTATGAGTCTGTTTCTGTCTGTAATGATACTCGCCAGTATCATATAAGTACGATCTTGTTCTAAAGTTATTTGATCTGTATGTTTATTTACGGACTTTCAGTTGGATTCGGGTTTCCCTCCTGAGTACAAAGTTTTTCGATCTTCAGAAGAGGCCGTTTTAAAAGTTAGGTCTGCCTTATTATCTTTTTCTTCAATTCAGCATATTTAGTGGCTTCAAAATTTACTGTTGCTTCTCACTTGATGATGCAACAATGTTTTGGCTCTTTGAAGGGGGATTTTTTACTAGTTGGTGGCAAGCCACATTGTATTATATTATCATTTGGTCCACTCAATGTTTACTGGCCGTCGCGCACTTCCCTTTATTATAATGTTCGCTACTCTGGCTCAACTATGGTCTCCCCCACTCGGATATGATTAAGATTTTTGTTCCGATTTTTGCTAATCAGTGCAATGCTGAGCTCGATTTCATTAATCTTTGTCACAGATTCTCCATTCTTTCCTATAATATTAAATATGCTACTCATTTCTCTTCTACTATATCTATCACAACTAACGACCCAATACCTTTACTGAAATGAGGGTAGCTGATATAATTTACATATGCCTATTTTTGCCATCTTTCCCTTACATACTTAGACGAATTATTTCGAGACTAGAGTCAAACAAATTTCTACTGTAACTCTCACTATTTAAATTAATTCACTGACTTAAATTCTGCTGTAGAGTCCTTTAATAATATTTTATATAACATATATAATAAAAAATACACCGTTTGTCCGGAGTTTCTCTCTCCTTTACATAATTCCATCCTTTGATTAACTAAAACATTATTAACTTCAATTTTATGGAAAGCAAACACAAATCATTTCCATCATAAATTCAAATCAAGTCTCTTCGATAGGCAGGCCACTTGGAGATTCTTGAATAAAGTATAAGTAATGCGTGATTTTGTTCAGGTTTCGTCATTATTTCAGGGATAGAAATAATCGAAAGGAGGTTTTATGCTAGGCTACTCTATTTAATTTAAGTCTAGGTAAATGTGTCTTAGCCTAACCAAAGGCATACATTTCTACATACATTACTCGTCATATTCTGGGCTATTACGTATGCTTTATTAATATTAATTTAATGTACTTTATCATTAAATGATTCTTAAATTACAATTCAGAAAAATCCAAACTTGGATCTTAGGGAGTTTATAAAAGGCAACAATGAATGGTTAACAGCCGAAAGTTTGTCATGTATACGGTCAAGAAAGAAGTAATATAAACGAAGGCCAAAGATAGCTTTGGAATTTTTAATCATAAACGATAGTCTCAAAAATGAAACCAATTCAGAACGACAAATTGAATTTGCTTAAGACATTTTGAAAATAATAATGGAAGAAAATCCGAGTGTATATGTTGAACAATTGTTGGAAAAGCCTATTTAAATCATATTACATTGCACCGTCATTTGAAGGAGATAAACAAGGTTTCATGGTTCGGAAAATGGATTCTTTGCCAACTATCAGAGGTAGACTTACACATAGGAATCAGCATTTGTTCTTTTTTCCTTTCACGAATAAATAGTGAACAATTTGCATATTATTGCTTCCGAAGGCAAAAAAGGGGGTTATGTACAATAATAATGAACATTATAGACAATGATTAATCCTAGGAAAGAACTATATTGTGCGTTTGGAGGCAAATGAATGTTATAATCAATTTTTAATTGATAATCTAAATTTTAACATATCAAAAGAGGTTTACTATGTTAATTTGGAGCATTTATATTCAGTATTTGAAAAAAAGCAAGTTTCAATCAAAAGGATAAATTCCTCCTTCTTCAAGACAACACGTGATCATATCACAAGAGATACCATATAAAAGCCTAAAAATTTCACTCTCCATACCACTCAACTTAATCTATCAGTTTACTAGCTCTTTAGGAATTCAGAGAACCGGAAGTGAATGTTGTCAGCAACAGAATAGCTTGAATCGCCCTGAATGTTCTTTTTAAAATCTTAGTCAAACAATTTATAGAAATCTAGTATTGAAAGGTCAATAGAAAGATGTATACTTGTAATAAAAACTGTTGAAAATTATATTCATTATTAAATTAATAGACAAATACCTATTTAAATATAAATACCCTCAAATACTTGTTTCAAACAGGGGTAAGCAACCCGTAGCTCTTTCCTCCCTTCGCTGCGGCTCCCTGTGGTTGAGGAACGACCCTGATGCAACTCGTCAATCCTTGCGAACGGCTATGCTTTGAGCATTGAATTAAAAGGTATTTTATTTTAGTTCGTTAGTTTTTAAATTTATTTATTTATTTATTGAAATCTTCAATCCCAGGTAGGCCAACCATGGAAAAATCTAAGAAGAGAAAAGTTTTAAAGAAAACAGAACGTTCAATGATACGTGGGTAGATTCATTTGCTTTAACTTCTGATGTGACCGGTTTACGAGCATGCTTAATATTTGCGCAGAAATTGGAAAACAACAGAAAGTAAAATGTTGAAAGACATTTTCAAAGTAAGCACACAGCCTTTGCTGCAAAATATCTGGATTGAAATAGGAGAAAAAAAGCTGTTTCGGTCTGCTGCAGGAAGTTGAGCTGAGCCATAATAAATATAAGAAGTGGATGAAGTTTGCAAATATACCAACATATGGTAGTTCTGTGGTCGGTTGTCGTTGGGGAAATAGTCAGGCACGCGAAGCCGTTCACAGATGAAGAATATATAAAAAATTATTTATTAAGATTTCAGAACATCTATTCACGGTTTTAAAAATAAGAGTGAAGCTGTGCAGAAATTCAAAGATATGCATTTCTCTGCAAAGACAGAAACATCAATCAAAGTGGCAGAAAACGTCGCAAGAGAGAAAATAAAAGACATCAATTCAGCTTGGGCGTCCAAAGACAAAGGTCACATTCAACAAATAGTATTATTCTGCCGAAATGGCAACTCTACTGGAATACAAGAAGAAATGATCGATTTGATAGCACTGAAAGGACAAACACGGGGAGCAAATCTGGAAGGCTGTCTTGGATTGTTCAAGAGTCAAAGGAATAAACACCACTTGGTGTCAGTGGCTACTATAGGGGGCACAGAGTAAGATAAGAGTGCAGAATGGCTTTGTGACTTAACTGCAAATTTCACGGGGTAGAACGCCGCTGACATTTCACTGCTTCATATTTGACGCATAAGGTTATCCTGCTGCAGAACAAATTCAGGTGGCTTTCCAGAGGGGAGGTGCTGAAACTGTTTGCACGTGTCTGGAAGTGGTGAAAACTTACTTTCCTGCGCAGCATAGGGCTCACCTTTCCTGAGCTAGAAACAACCAAAGTTGTTGGTAAAGCTAGAGTACACTTCATAGTAGATAAGACAGTGCACCTCAACAGTCTGAACACATCTCTTTAGGGTAAGAAAGGCATAGCTCTGCTCACGATGGAGGAAGCTTTGGCATTTGAGATCAAGTTGGTAGTGTTTGCCAGTGATTTAGAGTGAGGTACACTGTCTCACTATCCCTCTTTGAGAGAGTTCAAACAAACTAAATAAATGATCAGGTTAAAGTATTTGCAGCCCTCAATAAACGCAATGTAAACATCGTTTTATAAACGATTTCGTGACTTCAGATATGAAAAAAGCACATTATCCTGCCCTCCCTAGCTCTCGATACATCCTTAATGAATATCATTTAATTTCCAAGTGTAACTCAACCAAATCTGGAAATGGAACTGGTAGACAAAGATATGTGGGTGTCGAAGTTCCAGCGATTGAAGACTGATCTTCTAAGCGTTGCCCATCAGAAGGCCATGCTTGCTTACAATCACAAATTGAGTGAGAATGAAAACCTTCTCAAACCGGACTAACTTGTTTTTAAAACATAGGATGCCTTCCCGATCACTTACGCCAACATGGGAAAAATATGCAATTGGAGTCCTGTCAATATTCGGATTTACATATGTATTTGAGCAGGTCTTCTCCACCATGAGCTATATAAAAACAAACATCGCTCACGACTCACAGACAACAATTTGCAATTTTCCGTGAAGATGAGGGTAACGTCCTACAGTCCTGATGTGCAGCTATTGTGCGTTGAGGTCCAGGAGCGAAAGTCACATTAACCAGGTAAAGTAAATATTTTAATTGGCCTTTATTTTGCAAAAATATATTTTACATTCTTCATTAAATGTGGGAGAATGCCGTTTCAAGCACCAGCTTGAGAGAAAGCCGCTCGGAATCAGCGTTTACAGCCCCTTCGCTCCAAACAACGAGCTCCTGGGCGTGGAAATTTTAGAATAATTGAGAAGGAAGCAGCCATGCGCAGAGTCACCTGACCCAGCTGTATTTGCTTAACCGGGACACACGTCGCTCTACATCCCCCGCGATAACGCCGATTTCTCGCTCCCATGAATCACAAGCATTTCCTTCCCCCCAGAATGCGACCGTATTAGTTAAACCCAATATCCTGAGGTAAACTTCGCTGTCCGCCCCAACACATCATCTCGAACTAAATTTGCATAGACTTACGTGGTGAATACTCTGGGGACGGCCATGCTCTGATGATATCTAACAGACCATCCACATGGGTATTTAACTCTGCATCAGCCATTCCTTGAGGCCATTCAGAGTCTGCCAGTCCATCCGTTCAGACCGTTTATCTGTTCCCCGCAAAGTCTCACAACCCCTGTTCGAGTCGTACCTCGTCGTTAAGATCTCACCAGCAGATCAACCTTCATGAAGCTTTGGCCCCTGTACAGAGGAAAGCTTATCGACCCACCTTCTTCCCAGAGAACTGTACGGCCCCACTCATCTCGCACCTCTCCTTTAAGACTCCCGTTCCCGTTTCTGAGACTTCCTGCTGTGCTGCAGAAAGGTCTCGTGTTTGACATTCCATCTCTCTGGAGTAGAGAAAATCTCGTTCTTCAACAAGAAGTACTGAAACCCCTATCTACGAGTCCTCCTTGTGAGAAGCCTCAGAAGTATCTCCTCGAAGACCTGTCTCGTTGGTCATCCCCCCACTGAACAACTCTAAGCTTGAAGGTAAAGCGATTTTGCTTTGTAATCCGCTGATTACACCCCCGTCAATCGTCACCTGCATCCCCTTTAGAAATGACTCCCCGCTCAAACTTAAATAATTTTCATTATTCGAATTAACGATAATTTGCACTCCCCTCTTAGCTTTGTCACAACTTGGTAAACCATTAAATAAATCCAGGCTAATCGTAAACGCGTTCAAAATCAAGGAGGCGGCCTTCCACTCCTGTAATTGGTCCAAAGCCTATCGCAGACGGCCTCGAGTCGGCTATATGCCCGTGAATCTGTACGCATACTTACACCGAAAGGGTCTACACATGCATACCTCGACATTGAAATAGTCTTTTTATATTGAGGTTGAGAGCTTAATACACGATGACGGCACATAGAAGCAGGCGGTAGTTTTGGTTTGCTGCAAGTGGATAATTTAATTTTGGCATTTTATTTAGTGAATAAGAGGAGGGAAAATAGACACTAAATATTTTATTGGTTCCGAGTGTTCAAACCGGCCTTTGTTTTAATTTTAATGTTTTTGTATACATAGTGAGAAATTTGTTTTCTCTGTAGCAGTTCTTTGATTTCATAAATGCAACAGACCTTTTTTATATATATAGTATAGAGGTAAAAATCAATATATTCTGTGTTATCTTTATTTATATTTCAAAAGGGTTTTGTGGCTCCCAGTGTGTTTTTTTCAGTGGGAAACGGGTTCAAATGGCTCTTTGAGTGATGTAGGTTGCCGAATCATGACCTACATATATTACTTCTTACCCTTAAAAGTGCGATATTCAACATATATCTCTGGCTTAGTGCAAACCAATTACCACTGAACATAATTGAAAAATACTCTATTATATTCGTTTTAATAAACCTACTATCCTGCCTCCTATGGTAATACACCACCAAACAATTGGGCGAGCATACTCTACAGAATTCTTTGGTATTCACATATGCTAGATTTAAGTTATATCTACAAACTCTGGCAATACAATTCTCCGACCATTTTATATACAATATCCGATACTGAAATTCCTGCAATAATAGGCTCCATCTCATTACTCGGCCATTATGATGTTTAATGTTACGTTAGTATGCCAGCCGTCCGTGATCGGTCTCTATAACAAATTTTCGGCCTACCTGGTACATTTTGAACGTTTAAACGCTCCAAATGATAGCTAAAGTTTCCTTTTCTATTACTGCATAATTCCTCTCACGTCAGGGTAATTTGAAACTTGCATTGGCCACAAGGTGATTCTCATCGTCATCTCCCTACTGAAGAAGGACACAACTGATGCCCTCGTTGCTCGCATCCATTCGGATTTAGAATGGTCTACTGGGTCAAGCAACCTAAGGATGGGGGAAGATGCCAATTTAACCTTTAGCTGATGGAAATGAACAGTACACGTCGAATTCCGGACGATGCGTTCTAAGGCCTTCTCTTTGAGCAGTTCACACATCGGAGCGGCCAAAGACGCGAAATTGGGGACGAACCTCCTATAAAATGAGGCAGACCCCATAAAAGAACGAAGCTCTTTCTTTGTACACGGGAGAGGCATATCAACTATCGCCCAGACCTTTCTTCTTGAGGCTTAAGTTGGTCGTTTCCAATGTGGAAACCCAGATATTGAATTTAACTGTAGGCGAGGTGACACTTACCGGGGCATATTGTAAAGCCGTGCTCTCACAAACGGCTTAAGAGCGCCTGAAGGGAGGCCAAGTGTTGGTCCCAGTCACAAGTGGCAACGTAAATGTGGCAAAATAAAAGGTGACATAATCCAGTCCGTCCAAAATTCTGCGCATTATCCGATTATAATTGCTGCAGGCCGTCATTAAACCCCAAAGAAGTCGACGGAACTGCATAAGGACTTTGTCGGTGGGGAAGGCGGTGTATTTCCTAACGCTTTTTTTTAGGGTAATCTGGTAATACGCTTTACAAAGGTCGAGCTCGCTAATATATTTTGCCTTTTCGATTAAGTGAAGGTTTTGCTCCAATAATGGGATCGGTTCCGCATCGAAAACTGTTACGGAATTTAATTTGCGGAAATCTACGCACATGTGGTAAGAGTTATCCGGTTTCCGCAGAATAACAATTGGGGGGACAATAATTTGACGTGGAGGGTTCAATGAACTTGAGATTCAGCAGATTGTTAACCTCGGCGTTAAAGGCATTTATCAGATGAATTGGAAGGGTGTAAGGTTTTAAGCGAACAGGTTCTTGGGTAGTGACGGTTATATCATGCTCAAAGTTAATACCACACACAGGATTCTCGGAAATCACGTCCTCAAACTTAATTAGAATAAGGTGCAGCTGGTTAAGTTGGTCGGGAGTTAGCGGCTTATTGATATCCCAGCTAAGAAGTGGTGAATTGGTAATGCTGGGCAAGGCGGGTAGTTGGTAATTCCTGCCTGTTCGACGCACACGGCCTGTAGAACGTTCAGGGCATCTGTCGGGTAGTCGGCCTCCAAAGCTGTCTCTTCGTCGCTGGTAACAATGTTCTTGATACAGGCGCGGTGGTAATTTTTTTCAACATGTTGACGTGGAAAAGCTTCTCCCCTGTGGGGGTCTCAAAAAGATGTAATAATCCACAGGTCCTCGCGCTTCAAGAATTTGGAAGCGGCCTTTCCATTAGTGCAGAAGTTTGTTGCCCTCCATAGGAAGTAGCAACAGAACCTCATCACCGGGCTTAAACTTCCTCTCCTTCGATTTGACATCGAAGTACTTCCAGTACTTTTCCAAATTAACGTCGGCATTTATGCTTTGCAATCACGGCACACTTTTCTAATCTTCGTCGAAGATCCAAAACATACGCGTAAGAAGATTGAATTTCCCTATCTAACTTGGCCTTTGAGAATAACTTCTTAAGGATGCTAATGGGACCTCGCAAGTTACGTCCATAGATTAATTCGAAGGGGGCAAATCCGAGTGTATGGTGTGGAATCTCCATGTATTCAAATATGCCACTGTCAAAAAGCGATGCCACTGACGGGGTTGCTCAGCACACAGCTTCTTTAATATCGATTTCAAAGTCTCATTCAATTTTTTGCAAACTCCGATTGAGCAGGAGTGAAAGGGAGTGGGAAAGAGTGGTTTTACCATCAACAGTTTCCCGACGTATTCCTTAATTCAGAGGTAAATTGCTTACCTCTTAGACAATACTTCTTTTGGCATGCCTACCGTATAGGAAATGGAAATTAAGGCTTCGGCGCACGTAACACTGTTGATTCTCTTCGAAGGTACAGTTTCGGGAAAACGCGTGGCACAGTCCACAAGGGTAAGGACATTACTATGCCCTTCGCTGGAAGGGGAACGAATAAGGGCGAAAGGTCTATGGCGACTGGGGAAAAGGGTTCCGATAAGATCGGTCCCTTTTGAAAGGGGGCTGGTTTAACACCTCCTTTTGCCGTGGTTTTCTGGCAGATGTCACAGGATTGGCAGTATTCAGAAATGTCAACTGCAGCACACGGCCATTAGAAATACCGAAAAATACTCGGAGCCGTCTTATTGTGGCTAAAGTGGCCAGAAAACACACTATCGTGGGCAAATTTTAGGACCAGGGGGACATGCGGACTGGGAAGACAGAGGGTGTGAATCTCGGAGTTAACGCTATCTGAGCAAGCGCGATACACAAAGCCTTCTTTTTAATATAGGAGACTGTCTTGTTACCGCAAACAGAATCCTGCTTGAGGCTCCGAGATTTTTCCCACAAGGCAAGGAGATTTGGACACTCCTTCTTTTCTTGAGCAAATTCTACGCTCATGACGGCACTGAAATCTGAATCTAAAGGGGTTTCAAGGGCAACGGGCGTCCGGGATTCCTTTTTTGCCTGGGCTCTCCTGACAACGGGCTAAGCAACCGGGTTAGATGGACTTGGTGGCACTGTCCTACCAAAACTAAACAAAATTTGATATGGGCTGGCATGACTTCAGCACATCCTTAAACGTATTGACACTCCAGGTAACAGTTTACAATGGGGAAGCGGTTTGCGCGTTCCAGGTAGTCTACTGCAAACTTTCGTGGTCAGGGGCCACCGAGGGAAAAAGTTCGTTAGATACCACGATGCAGGTACACCCTGTATCCCGGACGAGGGTGGAGACTCGGCACCCATTAAACCTTCTGTTCTTAAATTTCAAACCTCCTAGAGGGCTCTTTTCGAAGAGGAAATTAACTTGATGCCCTGGGGCACTGGGAGACAAAATTGGAACTGGGGTTTCTGGTCGCGATGAACGGGCAGCGGGAGCAGCATTCACTTGGTTTATTCCGTGTATGGGTTTAGTGCGGAATGTGAAATTTTGGGGGGCAGTTCGGGCGGGTGTGACCTTCGGCACCGCACACGAAACAGAGAATTGGCATACTTGGAAAGAATGACGCCGGGTGATTATAGATGAGAAGCTTAACATCACGGGGCTCGAAACCTTGACGAATTTGAGGAGTTCTTATTAGGGAACAGTAAGTTATTAATTTTAGTCTTGGAAGATGAGGGGGAGGCTTTTTATTTTCGTTCGGATATAGGTTGTGACTCACCGCATATATATCGGCCTCTCCTATCCACTGTTTGATGCAGTGGCACTGACAATCCTTCACAAAGGAGCAGATGCCTGTTGGTAGCGTCGCCAGCAACTGATCCATTAGAACGAGGTCTACCAGGGACTCATAAACGTCGGTAGAATTTGATTGCGTCTAGCCAGAAAATGAAATGGTGGGAAAGAGTATACCCCAAATTACGGAAGGTCTTATTTGTTTGGATGTGGGCATGACAAAATTTAGCGCGGTAGAAATCAGGCATCATATTATACGCCACGATAAGTTTGGATTTAAGGGTGAAGTAATCCTCCGTGGCTTCCGAGGGAAGGGAATCACAAAGGTACCTGAGCTGAGAATTAAGAAGGGAAAGAAATTTGGCGACAGCGTCTGTCTCGATATCCCAATGATTAACTTTAAAAAAATTTCGAAGTGAGTAAGAAAAGATCCGAAGTCTTTTCCTTCTTTGAAAGTGGAGAGTTTAATAGAAGCGGATTGAGGAGCCTCTGCATGGGAATTGACGGAAAGGGATTTAAGCCGATCGCGATTTAACTCCATTTCATATCTGCAAATTCTCTCGCGCTCTTCGCTCTCACTAATATCCTTTTGTTTAGATCTAGCTGTTTCTTGTCCTTTTATATAAGTTCTCTCATTTCTCTCGTCTTCCTGATATAGGCAACGAGTTCTTTGCCACATATACCGAGGGATGCTGCTTGGAGTTTGAATCTCTCGAACGACGACATTTTGTTCGGAACACGGGTTTAAGTTGCCCGAAATAAGGATTTAATGGAAAGTCGGTACGGACGGAGAAGGGGCTTGACGCTTGAATCACAAAGTACTCATACACCGAAGAATACGCGTGTTTAAACGCGGAAGCTTTGCTATCCAAATACCCACACTAATATAATACAAAATTGACCCCAAGTTGAAAAAATGAAGCCTTTGTGAGATTAGAAGGGCTCGGACTCTGCTAATCCGTTGCTGATTAAAGTAACCGCGTGAGAGGCTCTGTCTCCTAACAAAATTTTCCTAATAAAGGTTTTTGGTCCAAACACACTAAGGGATAAATAAATATGGCCGGGTTGATACCTGCTCTTTGATGAGACTCAAACGGTACTCAGCTTTGGAAATTGCAACAAATTTAAAGGGTTTCCTTTAAAAGGTCTCTTCAAAAGACTTTTAAAGGCTACACTTGATCACCAGATTTTATAATAATGTATATTTATTTATATGTCGCGGAATGGCCAGACTATATATAAATATATATATGCCTTTTGGGATTTGCGTTGAAGTTGGTTTAAGATTCAACATTAGTCGGTTCGTGAACGGGAAATAGTTAATAATTCAATTGAGATAGTGTACTTTTTAATTGCTGGGTTCTAGCAAAACAAACAATTCAGAGTTCAAGAACAGGTAGCTTATACTCGTTTAGGGTTGCAAGAAAAAGACAATAACAAAAATATACCTTTACTAACAAATAAATAAAGTTGAAATAGGTACAGGTACAGGGTGTACATGCAAAAATTAACTCAGTGCGAGACGCAGGAGGGATAAATATGGGATTAGTGGTCGGGTTCAGGTCGGTGATTAATAGGGTATTTTAATCCAGGGTTCACACACAAAGGATAGGACGATTTGGGTAGACCAGATTATAGAATAACCTGTAGGCGTCAATGATCACAACTGCTTATGTGTTCGTTAAAGGAAAGGGCCGGACAGGATACGATGACTGTAATGAGGAGACTGGGTTAATCCACAGGGCGGATGAGGATGCACACGTAGTTTGGAATTCGGAGATGAAAATCCTCGCCAGATACTCGCCAATAGGCTATGGTAGAGTTCACGGATGTCAATTTAGGATTTATCTTCGAATCTAAATCCCCGGTGTCTCCGATCGCTACGAGTGAGCGTCTCCTTTGCTCGTACTCGATAATAGGCGGGAAAGTCGTATAGTGCTTCACGTTAAGCCAAGTCGGGGGATTATATAGGCACTCGCTGGTGGCTAAGATGACCTGGCGGGAGCCTCAACGACTCGCGCGATCTTGGAGAAAGGCAGCGACTCCTTCGGGCTAACCGAAATAAAGATGGCGTTGAATTTTCAATGAGCTTCTATCTATGCAGGAGGGCAAGAAGATGGCTGTGAGAACATGCGATACGAGAAGAACGTGTCCATAAGTAAATGCAGCTGGGGTGAAATAAAATAACGTGGACCAAATCCTCGCTGTTGATCAGCCTCGCTTCCAACGCTCCATGCGGTGATCTCGAGACGACGTGGGTTAAGAAGGGCACGTGGTCGCCCGTCGACCTTATTCTTCTACAGCAACATTTTATTAGTCTGATGTGAGCAGTACACATTTTCGTTTAAATCTTCGAATGCTCTTTCGCACAATACAAACTGTGATAGAACGGGTTGAACCACTTAATTTCAACCGTTATCACATGTTGTTTAGAAACACGATGCTACCCACGTGCATCTTCGCCTTAAAGCCGGGCGCATTATCGCCTCCACCTGAGTCAATATTAAACCAAGGAGGTTAATCACCTCCCCCCCGTTCACCCCATGCGCCGATCACGCCAGATTGAGTTAGACTTATGGGCAGATAAGGAATTGTTCTCAGGCGCGGCTGTGCATTCCCTCGAAGCCCCAACTTCATTGTCCCCTAAGCCAAGGAGATGTCTCGACTATTTATATGGAAACTTTACCACTAAGAGCAAATTTGAGATCCAGATTTTCTTCGCGAGACATCACTACGATTTAGTCTAACCTTGTGCACCAAAAGGCCCTCTACCTCGAGATCCACCATCATTGTCCAGAAGAGGACAATATCCCTTGAGTGCCAAGGTTCCTGCCTTCAAGACGCCAAGTCCACAAGGCTTCCCCTGTTGTTGAGAAAGAGAACAACGTTAGAATAGCCATTGTTCTTTGAGCCCGTTGACAGGAAACGGTTCTCACCCTTCCCCCCTGTTGTTCAGAAAGAGAACAAATTAGAACAGCCATTGTTCTTTGAGCCCGTAGACAAGAGACGGTTCTCACCCCCCCTTTGTAGTTCAAAAGAGAACAACGTAAAACAGCCATTGTTCTTCAAGCCCGTTCGTCAAGAAACGGTTCTCATTCCCAAGACGCTACGTCAGGATCATTTAATTCCCCCCCCTCCCTTCGGCTGGAACTCGCCAGCGGACCGAAGATCCCTTCACGTCGCCTTCCTCTGCACAACACGTGTAATTACGTAAGCTGAACGTTACCTTTGTATATTTAACCCTTTTGTCAACCCTATCCTGTGCGTTAAATGGCTTAGCGAACCATCCCATCCCTTTAATTTTTATTTGTTTTACCTTTTTAGATCTCTTCCAAATCTTAATCCTCGGATTAGCTAGATTTCCCACGACCCTTTCCATTCTCTGTTTATGTCAATACTTTCCGTTTTGTGTGTTGTTGATAGTTTTTATTAATATAATTCTATTTTATTAATAATAGCCATATTATTATCCTTGAGCTCAGTTCCACTTCTTAAGCATATTGAAGAAAAATAATATCGGTCAACCCAGACACCACGCACTCTAAATATAAATAAATAGTTCCCTCAATAAATAGTCATATATGGTATATCGTCGAGAGTCCATTCTAAGACATATATTTATATATATATATATATATATATATATATATATATATATATATATATATATACTATTTAAATTTGGTATAAAGTGTGTAAAGTTTGACGCTATATCTTTGCAAACACTGGTGTTAGTCGAGTAAAGCATAGTGTTATTCGTTATAAGAATAGAGTATAGGAGTTCCCTTTTGTTTTAACGATTGCTATCCCTTTTTTTGAAACTTAAGAAGATGGAGTAGCTCAAGGAACTGTTATAATAATTTGTTTGTGTGTTTTTGTGTGATTTTAGTCATTGGTTATTTAGATCGAGAAATCAATTACGAATAGGTAAGTGCCCATATTTAGGTAGGCTAACTCTCCAGAAGGCATAATTCTTATTGCAAGGAATTTTAGTTGGTTGACTATTGCGCCCCCAAGTGCAAAGATGACTCAGTTCGAAATCTTTAAAGCGCAAGGAGAATCCTTGGGACTTTCCGGAAGAGAATTAATTGAGTACGTTCAAAAGGAGCAAAGAACGGGAAGAGAAAAGTTAAGAGAAGAAAGAGAAAGTGAAGAAAAAGAAAGAGAAAGAGAAATCCAACAAGAAGAAAGAGGGGAACGGAAAAGACAAGCTTAGCTTCACCCTCAGATTGAATTAGCTCGTGTTGAAGCCGAAATACAATCAGCCAGTTCCCGTTCAGAAGCCCCGCCGAATTTCCCACTTACGCTCCCCAATTTCAGGGATGGAGAGCATTTCTGAGCATTTTTAGCCCACTTCGAAAAGATCCTCGAAATCAATAACATGGATCTAGAGGCTGAAGGTGTAGTCAGATTACTTC
This sequence comes from Ceratothoa steindachneri, assembly GCA_963969495.1. Classification (NCBI taxonomy): domain Eukaryota; kingdom Metazoa; phylum Arthropoda; class Malacostraca; order Isopoda; family Cymothoidae; genus Ceratothoa; species Ceratothoa steindachneri. The sequence goes on along the minus strand of OZ018319.1, from coordinate 51,494,877 downwards.
CACTGTTAAATTGTAAATTGCGCAAAATTTTCATATCTCTACCATCTAAATGTACAATTAACTACAGCACCTTAAAAGCTGAGTTATTGGCCGCTCATAATATGACTTCCGATTTCTACGGCCAAGAATTTCGAGGAGGTCGTATTAAACCCGGTCAGACGTTCCGTCAATTCGGCTACATTCTTCAGAGGAATTTTAAACTCTGGTTAGAATCCTCAAAGGTTGATCGTAACTACGAGTCCTTAACAGACTTTGGGTTGCGGGATCAATTTTTGGCGTCTCTCCTGACGGAGATCCGCGCGTTCGTCAAGGATCGTCGGTGCTAGACCTTTAAAGAGTGTACCGAAGAAGCGGATCTCTATGCCGCAATCCATAGTTTATACCCAAAGGAGAATCGAACTTCTCACCAACCCCCCAACCAGGAAAGAAGGAAGGATTCGCGCCCCTTCCCAGGAAAGCTGACGAAGTTTCCGGGCCCCGTAAAACCCCATAACTTCTTTCCCCAAAACCAACAACGGGACACCAAACCTCCCGTTAAGATTTCTCCTCCATCACTCTTCCCGAAGCGACCAATCATATGCTTCACCTGTGGTGTAGAAAACCACATGAGCTGGAATTGCCCTTGAAATTCTAGGCTTAAAAGCGGACCAGCCCACTAAGTTCACCAGATTAATGCCACCCCGGCTTACCCGGTGGTGCAGACCCAAGCAGCAACTTCTACCCCTTCGTCAGGCCACCAGCTAAATTTTATTTTTGATAAAAGTTCATCGGGATCTTTGAAATTTGAGGAGGGTAGCGTGAACTGCTGCCGAGTATCGACTCTCGTCAGGGACACAGGGTGTACGTGTTTCATCGTGTTCGACGAGCTTCTTCCCCCAGTGGACGATATCCACGAAAAATTTGCGGTGGTACATGACTACCTTGGGCGGGCGAACCAATTCCCCGTCGTTAGATGTTACCTGCAGTGTCAATATTATAATGGCTGGGTTGAAGTCATTTCAGCATTCATACAGTTCTGTTCCGTACTTATAGGACAGAGCCCCCAAGTAAGTTCCGACCCTGTGTCTCAGGTTGCCCTTCCTCGAGGCCGGGCTAAGAAAGAAGCCCAGGAGGCCGTCCCCCTCAGAACCACGATAATTTCTGAATTCTAGGAGATCCTTAACCAGGACTTTAGGACGGCACAAAAGGAGTGTGAATTACTAACACCCTTAGGTGATAAGGCCCAAATCTAGGACACGGAGACTGTCCGTAGACCCAAAGAAAAAAAGTACCCCCAACGCGCCCATCGAGATAAGTTCGTAGAACTGGACGAAACATCGGCGCTTGAAGAGGATTACCCCGCGGAGTCCCTTAATGTAATACAGAAAGTGTGCATCCAACCTGATGCCGATTACCCTCTTCCTTCCCTACCAGGCGAGCCTTTTGAACCCTCTGACCTGGATATTGACGCGCAGCTGACACCACATCAAAAGAGTCAGCTACAAAAACTACTATGTCAGTTCAATGACGTTATTTCAGAAGAGCCTGGATGCGCTACTAGTTTCGAGCATGATATTGAATTAACAACGTAAGAACCCATCCGTTCAAAACCCTATCCCATGCCGATTCATTTACACCAAGCCTTTAACGCCGAAGTTGATAATTTAATTAGTTTGACATAATAGAACCTTCAAACTCTAGTTATTGTTCCCCAATCGTCATGGTCAAGAAACCTGATGGCTCTTATCGGATGTGCATCGACTTCCAAAAGTTAAATTCGGTAAGTGTGTTCGACGCCGAGCCCATCCCGTTGGTAGACCAAAACCTCCACCTTTTTGAAAACGCCAAGTTCATCTCAGAACTCGATTTGTGCAAGGCGTATTATCAAATCCCCCTCCGGCCCGAGGTGAAAATATATACCGCCTTTGCAACGGAGAAAGGCCTTATGCAATTCAAGCGCCTTCCTGTTGGCCTCGTCACTGCTTGTAGCAACTATAACCGTCTCATTAGAAGGTTGTTAGATGGACTTCCAAATGTATCCTTTTACTTCGATAATGTCTACGTCGCTACTCGCGAATGGAGTCACCATTAAACCACCCTATTAGCTCTCTTCGAGCGACTACGCGAAAATGGCCTCACCATTGGCCCCAGCAAATACCATTTTGCCCACGAAACCATAAAATACTTGGGGTTCAAAATAGGACAAAGCCAGTTAGGTCCATAAGAGGACAATATTAAGGCAATCGCCAACATGCCCCTCTCGAATACTAAGAAGCAATTAAGATCGTTCCTAGGATCAGCTTCTTACTATCGGCGATTTGTCCCGAATTTCGCTGCAATTTCGGCGCCCCTCTGCTCCCTTTTAGAAAAGAATCCCCCCGATCGTCTACGTTGAAATGATGTCGCTGTTTACCATTTTAATCAGCTCAAGAGTAAGTTCATTTCTGCCCCCATTTTAAAGTTGCCCAAACCTGGAAAAATCCTTTGGGATTAAGACCGACGCGAGCAACGAGGGCATTGGAGATGTACTCCTTCAATATGAGGATGATGAAACGAGTCATTCAGTTGCATATGCCAGTCGCCAATTATTACCACGCGAAAAGAGATATGCCAGTATAGAGAAGGATCCTATCAATTATCTGGCTTATAGACAAATTCAAAATGTACTTGATAGGAATAGAATTTCAGATAGGAACCGACCACCGCCCGTTAGCCTATATTCAGAATGTACGACACTCCAACGGCCGAATTATGCGCTGGAGTTTACTCTTGCAAGAGTATCAATTTAAAATAAATTATATAAAAGGTTCCGATAACCAGGTCGCTGACGCACTCAGTAGGAATGCGTTACCAAATAGCGTAGATTAATTGTATTCGTAGGATTAGTATCTCCATGTATGTATATACCGTCTTGTACGACTTGAATTAGATTCTCTTGTAATAGAACTAGTTAATGTATATGTCTGAATTTTGTAACGCTCAATGTCTATTTTTTTTGTATGTATATATATTTGTACCCATTAAATTACGTATAAATTATTTTGACCTATATGTACCAATTTTATATCATTTCATTGCTCCATGCCTCTTTTATTGATTAAGTTTGTATTAAAGGTTAGTTTCCCTTATAATCAAAAGATCAAAATAATCATATGTATTGAAGTAATACTAGTTAGATGCATGAAGGTACGGTCAGTACAAGAAAACGAGTTCCCCACAACGGAGCTCTATCATTGTCCCTTCTCTCTTTTTTTTTGAAGTGACAACTTCCCCCGGAATGAAGGGGTGTGATAGAATGGGTTGAGGCCGCTTAATTTCAACCGTTATCACATGTTGTTTAGAAACACGATGCAACCCACGTGCATCTTCGCCTTGAAGCCGGGCACATTATCGCCACCACCTGAGTCAATATTGAACCAAGGAGGTTTATCATCTCCCCCCGTTCGCCCCATGCGCCGATCACGCCAGATTGAGTTAGGCTTATGGGCAGATAAGGTATTGTTCTCAGGCACGGCTGTGCATTCCCTCGAAGCCCCCTACTCCATTGTTCCCTACGGAAACTTTACCACTAAGAGCAGATTCGAGATCCAGATTTTCTTCGCGAGACATCACTATGATCCAGCCTCACCTTGTGCACCAAAGGGCCCTCTACCTCGAGATCCAATATCATTGTCCAAAAGAGGACCATATCCCTTGAGTGCCAAGGCTCGAGCCTTCAAGACGCCAAGTCCACAAGGATTCCCCTGTTGTTCAGAAAGAGAACAACGTTAGAACAGCCATTGTTCTTTGAGCCCGTTGACAAGAAACGGTTCTCACCCTTCCTCCTTGTTGTTCAGAAAGAGAACAACATTTGAACAGCCATTGTTCTTCGAGCCCGTTGGCAAGAAACCATTCTCACCCTTCCCCCTGTTGTTCAGAAAGAGAACAACATTAGAACAGCCATTGCTTTTTGAGCCCGTAGACAAGAGACGGTTCTCACCCCCCTGTTGTTCAGAAGAGAACAACGTATAACAGCCATTGTTCTTCAAGCCCGTTCGCCAAGAAACGGTTCTCATTCCCAAGACGCCCCTTCAGGATCATTTAATTCCCTCCCCCTTCGTCTGGAACTCGCCAGCGGACCGAAGATCCCTTCACGTAGCCTTCCTCTGCACAACACGTGTAATTACGTAAGCTAAACGTTACCTTTGAGTATTTAACCCTTTTGTCAACCCTATCCTGTGCTTTAAATGGTTTAGCAAACCATCCCATCCCTTTAATTTTTATTAGCTAGATTTCCCACGACCCTTTCCATTCTCTGTTTATGTCAATATTTTCCGTTTTGTGTGTTGTTGATAGTTTTCATTAATAAAACTCTATTTTATTAATGATAGCCATATTATTATCCTTGAGCTCAGTTCCACTTCTTAAGCATATTGAAGATAAATAATATCGGTCAACCAAGACACCACACACTCTAAATATAAATAAATAGTTCCCTCAACGAATAGTCATATATGGTATATCGTCGAGAGTCCATTCTATGACACAAACAAATTCTTCGCTCTGGTTTCTTCATCTCCGATCAACCATTAGTTTTTTTTAAAGATCAAAATAAAAATTGGTTGTAAAACGTTTTCACAACTTTTCACATCTTTTCCGATTTTATCAAATAACCAATAACATAAAAATAAAACCAATAACTCCTAACTACAGGTCCCTTATTTCCTCAGGATTTTGCATCTATTTTTGACTAACTTTAAATTGCCAGTTAAATTTAAATACTGTCCAAGTGCAGCATCGAACAAATCAGGGACCATTTTTGTCTCTTCTTTGTAATACTCAGCAATGGCCTTTTGATGGTAAGGTCTAATTTGAGCCAAAACGAGAGATATGACCGAGTTTCTGACTCGTCGAGATCAATATTCCTGAGAGTAATTAATGATTACATTCGAGATTGCGGTCTCATCATACCTTTTTTTCCGCTATTTTTGCGATAAGTCTTTGAGAATTTTATGCGAATCAAAGAAGAGGAAATGCGACTTTAGGAACGAAGGTGTATAACATAAGTACGACTAAGGAAATGAATCAACGTTGCGCTGAGGCAGCAAACTCTCACAGCATTAATAATGTAATACAAAGATAAGCGAGTAAACTTATGCTAATTAATGAGATATAAAAGAAATTTTATTGATCGATGGTAAATCCACTCATTGGAGAAAACTTTATAAGGAAAATAAGAGAATATAATAATAGGCGATGTAATATTATTGATAACAAGGTTTGGAAACAAAATAGATGTTAAAACCTAGAGATATATGTTCCTTCAAAGGCCACAGTAATTCAAAGTAGAAACATCAAAACACATTTTAAGGATAGGGTGTTTTAAACTTAAATAATTCTAACCCCTTCGCATATAAGCGCATAGAAGAAAACTCCATAACCAAGAGAATATTATAGAAAATCCCATAAATCATCTTAATGAATCATATACAATACAAAACAATATCAAAACATAATTCATCCTCACACCATCCGATTTTCAAATGTCTCCAATAACTCCAAAGGTTTTATAATGAAATTTTCAAAAGCTTTTAACCATTTCAGCTTTCTCCCCGACTAATTCCTCGGTCGTATTTTTCAAACTTTTCTCATTGGATTATTATTGATGCTTTCCTAGCGCTGAATATGGAACTCAAAAGTAATAGAAGACGGAATTTAAGATCTGAATGCTATCGTCTTTGTCTTCTATCCGGGATATTCTTCTGACAAATAATCCAAATTTTCCGTTGAAATAGATTTTATTTTTGAACTGACTTCGAAACTTAGCTTTAAATGCAAGAAAAGAAGGAAAACTTTCAGGCCATTCGAGATAACCCAACTTCTGGGCTGAAGACACGAACTGTCTGGACAACTTGGAGTGAAAAAAAAAAAATCCTAGATTTATAAGTCAAAAACAAACAAAAGACTTTCCCACTATCTCTAGATTTAGGCTGAATGATGTTTAGAGCATGAACGAAATATAAAGCCAAGGTCTATTTTTTTGGAAAAGTGCACGGCTTAATTTAAGAAAGCTTACATTTGTATGTCGATTTGAAAACTAGGAAATGTACCATACTCTTGCTTAATGGGGGAATAAAAATAAAGAAGGCTGAAATATTAAAATTTCTTGTTAAAATTTCTAGACAGAGAAGTATCTATGGATCTTCTTATTATATTTATAAAACGCCCAAGACTAGGATATAGTTTAATCACTTCAACTCGCGGCTTCTCGGCATACTACCGTTCTAATCAAAATCGACGTCCAGAACGCGCTAAGCCTACGTTTCATTGCCGGAACTTTGGTCGAACGGGATCCTCGACGCATAATCGAATTGAATCTTCGTCGAATGTTTCATTTACCCGATTTAGCGTTGCCAGATGTTTAAACGGAAGGACGCTTCGCTGTCTCTTCTTTCGTCTAACGGGATCTTCCACGTCGGGCATTTCATGGTTATGTATTTTGTAGAATGAACGTTTCGTCGAGAGCGTATATTCTTTTCTGTTTTTTATGAGCATTTTATTTGTTATTTTTAAATTAATTTCCTATTAAGAGAAGATTATCTTTGTTAAAATGATTCTTTATGGATTCTATCACCTTCTAGTTTTTCATATTCACTTTTTTAACACAAGGTACTTCATCCCTTTTTAGCTCATTAAATAATCCCACTCACATTTCATGCACCTATTCACTCAATGCCAGTGTTAGGAATTATCTCGAGTGAATGGACAGATTCTGCTACAATCCGCCCATTACCTTTAATTTGTACAGCATGTGGCAGAACATTGACGCCGTGAGTATGGCTCCCAATGCTTATGGCCATTATTCCGGTTTAGTCTCCTTTTACAACACGCGATGGAGAAAAATTATAGCTATTTTCCAAGCCTCAAAACACAAATTACCCTTTAATAAATTATAGCATTTCTAAATTATATTTATCTAATCGAAGAAAGAAAGGAAAAATTTATGACCAATAAAGGCATTTTCACTCACCTGGAAAACCGAAGGCTTGAAGATAGGTGGAAATAGGTGATTTATTAAGAAAAAAGTAATGGTAAATAAAGCTAATCTAAGAACATACTAGGACTGACAATCCCTGAATAATGGGGTTTTGGAAGCATACAAGTTCTTTCAAAGGAAACAACTACAAAATACTATTAATCTTGCTTCCTTTCATAGGCACTTGGAGACAACGTAGCTTAAAAATGAATAAAATCGAATAATAGATGATATGAGAAAACACGAGAACACTCTTTAAACTCATATTTGCTTAATAGGTAGTGGATCATTTTAAGCTCGATATTTAAAAGTGTTAGCGATTAAAAAAATTTTGTTTCGCCTCTTTGTAGTAAGAGATGAAAATGAAGTAATTTATTTACGATCTGGGAAATATTCTATAACATATTCTTGATTAAGCTAATTCCTTAGGAAAAATTGTTTTATGTTAAATTTAACGGTGTTACAATTAAACTAAAGATTCAAAAAAATGCTTTTCGCCCTAGATTTTAAATTTGTTTTCGAAACACAACTAGATGGATAAAGCGGCGTCCATATGTCTCATCATCATTCTAGGATATGCTCTTCGATCTAAGAATTACTTGAGAAGAGTGGAAGAGCTTTCATGATTACCTGCTTCACCACACATTAAATGTAATAATTTGGGCTTTATTCATAATTCAATTCCACGCAATCATTATCGTCAGTTCCTACCTACAATTTGACTAAGCACAATTTCGTTCGCTTCTTTACTTGTTTGTTTCCAATTCCTACTTTCTTTTTAATAATGAGATTTACCTTCAAAAAGAATTGATCTTGGTCGCACTTTCGTTAGGTCCAACCTTTGCAAATATCTTCCTCTGTTTCCATTAAGACTCTTGCCTCTAAGTTTGCTTCAAAGAATTCCCCTCGGTCTTTTATAGTCAAATCATTGATGCCTGCATAATCTCGTTACGTAAGGGACAATGTTCTTCGGAATTTCTCGAATTCCTTAACAAACAGACACTAAAATACAATTCATAGGGGAAATAGAAAATAATAGTTACCTACCTTATTTTTATCTTAAGTTAAACTGCACTCTACTGGTATTACTACAAGTCTATTTCTAAGAACTACCTTTACTGGCCTAGAAAAAATCTTCTTAAGCTTTATTCCACGCTCTTTCAAAACTAATTGTATTGCCACTCTGTTACATAGAGCATTTAAAATATGCTCCAATTACAATCTATGACCTGAAGAGTTTGATTTTCTTATGAAAAGTTTTAACGGAATACCGCATAAGGAAAGTCTTGATCTATTCCCTATTCTAACCTCGGATAAACTAGTACACTTCTGGTCGGTACCTGCTTTGGCTTACAAACATTAAAAATAACCGCTGAAATTCGCTCAATAAATCTAAAGATAATTACCCAAACCAATATACCATAGGCTTACTCTTTCGCTATTAAAACCATTCTCTCTAAGGGTGGCAAACTATGTTGGTTCGACGAGCCGGACTCACCATTCAAGAGTCGAACAGCACGGCGGAAGGTTTTGCAGAACGGGTTTGCCCCCGGACATACCTCACTACTCTATTATTAGTCTTCACGCAAAATCTTCACCTCCCAAGTGAAAATCGATGACTTTTCTATAGTCTCTTCAGCTAATAGCGTCTCTGATTTATGAACCCTTGAATATATTTTTATATATATATACACACACACACACACACATATATATATATATATATATATATATATATATATATATATATATATATATACCAGGCGATGGCTTTGCCACTCCCGCCTACGGGAGGAGCTTGCGCTTCACTACTAAAATTAAAATTTAAAATAAAATAAAAGTAGCCATGGTTAAAATATGGTTAAATTTTTAGAAATATTCTGAACTTCGCCAATTATAATAATTTTAAAAAGGAACTCTAAACTAAATTTACCTCCTTTCAGAATATCAGGTTGCTAAAATATAGAATTATAGAAGATATATGAAAATAAATTTTCTAACTTCACCATTTGTAATTCTTTGCGTTTTAAAATATTCACAAAATTTCGATACCTATATGAACTTCACTATTTTGTTTTTGATATTATAAAAGAATTATTAGAAATAACTCCGAAAAAAATCATAAGTCATAACCAAACTAAGATAAAATTATTATTCAAATACTCAAAAAAATCCCGTTCTTAAATTATAGGGTTAGTGATGAATAAAAGATATATAAAAAATAAATTTTCTAACTTGACCATTTGTAATTCTTTGGATTTTAAAAAATTCACAAATTTACATGCCTATCTTTATTTTTGAACTTCACAATTTTGTTTTTGGAAATTATAAAAGAATTATTAGAAATAACTTTCATAAAAAAACATAAGTCATAACCAAACTAAGATGAAATTATTATTCAAATACTCAAAAAAATCCCCTTCATAAATTATAGTTAGTGATGATGTCTATATATATATATATATATATATATATATATATATATATATATATATATATATATATATATATATATATATATATATATACATATATATATATATATATATATATATATAAAATATATATATATATTATAAATATTATACATTTTAGAAGAAATAGTCTCGGGGTAAAGATTAAGCGTAACAGAAAGACAAAAAGGTCAGCTCACCAAAAAGTCGCGAGATCTCACTTATTCTGATATACTCGTATGACCTTCAAAACTTTCAATAATTTCCGGACTAACAATGTGAGGACCTTGATCATTCTATCATTCGAAAGAAAATGTAAAACAAAATAAGGGGTTTCAAATTTCGTTAGAATCGACCCAATAGTTATGATGTTATTACCAAAAGAAAATAGTTTCCAGTTTAACCTTGGGAGGACTTTGTCAATTATACCATTCGAAACGTAATGTAAAACAACATAAGGCTTTCAAATTCCATTAGAATCGGCCTAATAGTTATAATTTATTATAAAAAAGAACCAAAAGCAGTTAGGGGACAAGCAAAACGGGGACCAGCCGACCGACATAGTGAGATATAGAGTCACCCACGACTAGACCTGCACGCGACCAAAATTAGAGACATATGTATATAGAGGGAAAGGTCTAAAGCTATTTTATCCAAAACTATTTTATTTAAATATTTGCTTCGTGACAAGACGTATTAGATTAAAATTCAAATCCTATTTCCTCTCCTTTCCTGATAATCAGATGATGCACCCAAGCGCAAAGTCCAAAAAACACGGAAGAAGCAGCGCACAGTATGGCTGCTGCAACATTATTCAAATAGAATGATCCTATGAGTACCATCGTCGACAGCTAAACCTTTTTTATTACAGCCCAATTTTCCTAAGGTTGAAAATTAGGTTTCGGACTAAACGCTAAAAAATGGTTCTTAACTCCAAAATTTATATTTTTTTTGTCATTGTTCCATTAAGATATTTTTTCCACCTATCCCTGAATGGAGGCAATAATGCAAGCATAATTCTTAGAAATATTTTCCTTTTTATGGCTAATTTGAGATTGGGCAAGAATGAAGCAAATATTACCTGAATATACATATATTGCGATGTTGCGTTAGGATGATATGTAATGTAATTCACATGAGAATGCAGACCAGGAATTTTCATCGTTGGGTGCTTATTATGCATTACTTATGTGCGAAATAAGGTATTTTCGCAATCTGGATTAAAGTGGCTTCATTTTTTTAAAAGGAATGACACACAAATGCACACACACACACACAATAAAAGCGTTGGCAAATTAAAGACGAAAGAACTACGTAACAAAAACAAGAAATTCAGAGCAGGTAATGTATGTCTTTGAGAAAAAGATACAAAACTAGAAAATTTCATAACGCAGCTTATGGCTGCCCAGACTCGATAATTGACTCAAGCAAGGCAAGTGCGAAGAGTTGTAAGGGATAATGTACATATCTAACATTAAATTTCATTAATGATAGTATTCATATGACTTTCTTACAGAGGGTTAATTTGTATAAGAGTTAAGCTAAATGCCAAAATACGAAATAAGAAAGGTACGCATTACCCCCTTGCAAAGATGTGCATCATAATTTACGCGTTTATCTTTATGATACGAGACCTATCGAAGGGCTATCAAATCTTTTAGCCACAACGCTCGCCTTACATCTCATTCTCAGATGCTTCTATTCCGATACTGTGACCGAATTATCGCGTTTCAGCTCGAAGTAAATTCTGATTAGGTTATAAAAGGCATCTCCAATTAATCTTTCACATGAAATTAATTTCAACGACAATTTATCATAAAAATACGCATAACAATCTTCAGCTTTAAAAAAAAGCATAGAGTTATATATGACCTTAAGCAGCTAAATAACTACAATATAAAGATAAGCAAAGAACCTTAGATCCACTCACTCGACTCAATGGCAGTTCGAAAAGAAATAAGGTGAAAGTTTCCGAAAACAACATCAGAAGACTAACCATATGAGCTACCTTAAAAATTAAGTGGCGCCGAAAGATGAGGCTAACTATAATGGTAATACGAAAATACTGATAAAATTTTATCTAAATGTTTATTAAAATCATGCATTCTTTTAATCATGCTTTAGTGTTGAAAAGAATAGTGATAAGAATGTCAGAAAGAAAGAAAGTAATACGGAAAATAAATCTATATACATGCTTTGCAGGATACTAATCACAGCCATCATTTTATTTATCGATAAAATATTTCCGTGTCCATTCTTGATCTTTTCAATCCACATTTAAAATTAAGGTAATATTTAGACTACAAATTTACTCATCAAGTCGAGTTTTCAACATATTTATTCACCTGCTTTCTATGTACTTCTCTGCTATGTAGGTTATTCTACAACTGAGTAATTTTATAACTGGCGCAACTTTGAATTATCGCCGTGTTGAAGCAGATGTATAACATTTGAAGCCATTTTAACCAGTTTTTGCCCTATAGTCCATCTCAACTAATAATGTATAATATTTAGTAGTTGATCGTTTTAAGATTTTAGACACGTCAATCAGTTGTCAACGTAATCGTATACTTGCAAGGGATAATAGGTTTAATGAGTGAAGTATTTCTTCGTACGTTTTATTTCTATGCTGAAGAATTAGTTGTTTTTTCGTACATTGTGCCTATTTCTAATATTCATACGTATTTATTCAGGTAGGGGGACCAAAATTGCACTGTGTACTCGAGACGAGTGATTTGTATAATAGTAGAATCATATTTTTGGACGCAAACATGATGTTCCTTGCAATATATTCTTTCATTGCTTTGATACTTTGAGTTATTCGGAAATTAAAGCCTCTACTTCTCCTTTTAAGGTAACAAAACAACTGTAGCCGTTGACTATTCATTTGATAATCTTCTAACAAATTTATACGTCCTAAGCACATGAACTTGCATTTACATATATCAAAGTTCATCCGCCATTTATCAATCACTTGACAGTTTTACCCAGCTGTCGCTCTAGCTCCACAACATCGAAAGTAAGAGCTGCTCTGCTCTACCTTCTTATTATTTGGGAATTTGCAGCTTTTACTAATATATCCATTATCTAGGTCATTTTTAAATAAAAATGTCTACTGTTTTAATTATTTTATGAAAATCAATGACTGCTTAACGATTTTCTAGTTTATTAAGCTGCACTAGTATATGGGCATAATAATTCTTCATTCTTAAAACGAATTTTTCACATTTTTTAGTTAACCTAACCTTTAGCTTAACCAGTCCACGTGATAATATAATTTTATTTTGTTGATTAACTTCTAAATTGTAATATAAGGGTTGGTAGCATCTGTCATGATCTCGAATTAAGTTTGTGATTTTGATGCTAATCCAGGGGTCTCTTCGATTTACGCTGTTTACTGTGTACGTAATTAACAACTCGAAATATACAGTGAGCACGACTCTCTGTATCTCTGAATAGATATCATCTATGCACTTATGAAAACAACTAAAACATTCATTATCTCCCTTACACTCACAAAAAACATAGAAATTGCAGCTCTCCAAGTGGGGTATTAATTAGTTGTATTTATTTGCTGCTAATATTGACTTAATTTAGAATCAGTAGCTTAGCAGCTTAAACGTTTTCCACTAAGGACCCCTCTGTGGTAAGAATTAGGCCCCGCCTGAATTCTTCAAATTATTGAAAATAGAAAGTTTTAATGAATAAAATATAGCAGTCTATCCATTTATATCAGATGATTTTTCTTTTATATTCAAGAGACTCTCAAATAGTCTTTCACCTAGAAACAGAAATGATATTAATTTTATTTATATCGAACTCACACTCTTATCAGCAATTTCATCCTACATATCATATCTATACTCATGTACCATTAATGGTTTAAATTCTTTTTCATCAACACAGCATTCTTCCCTCCCCTCATTTGCCTGCATTTTTCTCCAAATATGGAACATTTTATATCCTTCGATACTAAATTCTCAATAAAATCTCTATTCGCAGTCAACAAACAAATTTCAGTTACAGCAAATAGGTTAAACAAAAATATTTCAAGAACCAACGAGTTAAATTCAGCTAATATTTTTCTTATACTGAGCGCACTTGGATATATATAATCAAAACCACATACAAATCACTTCTGTGATAGGTAACTAGTCTTTTGAAGCTACCAAATATCACTAAGGATAGGTGTGATCTATTTCGTCGGGATTACACCGAAAATTACTTGAACTACAAATAAATCCATAGTTGCAAGATCAAAAAAAATGTAATTGTAGTGATTTATATGTTAATATGTTAATTAATTGCAAAAAGGTACCTCCACCGACTAAAAATGAGAATGCCTAATTGTTAAACATTGACGATTTCCCTATGCAATCAAACTAAATGTATCAAGCCATTAAATGTGAATAAATTTGCCCCCAAATTATAAATTCGTCGAGAAAATTGAATTTGGGGTTCTCCTAGATATTACTTTTGTGAGAATTTTAGCCAAATTTGTATGCATTTTTGATATGGCCTTTTTAAACCTTAGAAAAATATTTTTTTGTGAATATATTCTGGCTAATTTTGTATATTTTTGCATAGACGATTGGGAATTTAAAGGTTGGCTGACGTGGGTAAGAGAGGCGGAGATGAAAAACTATTAATATTCACAGTGCATATGAATGACAAAATTTAGAGTGTGTGTTTGCATATCCCATTTAAATATTTCCTTCTATGAATAACATTGAAAATAGCCTTTTGTATTGGTATTTTTTGGCGTAAATCACGAATGCAACATCTGCCTCATCCAGAACCCTCCAGTTTCTCGTAAATTACCATCAGACTTACGTTAAATACACTAATAGTTCCATATGGATTAAATGCAAAGAGGATGGTCCGAAAATGACAACTCTAAAAGTTATAAATTGATTTTGATATAATTTTAACCGGGCTGTTCCTAAAGTATTTGTCAACCTAGACTACGAAATTTATGAAAATTATACTCAATATTCTATTAGTTATATGGGTCTATATCCATGGTAACGTAACGCTTGATAATTTTGTAACACGATAAATGCTTTCTAATTTTACTTTTCTATTTAATATTTGTTGTTGTTGCTATTTATATTATTTTTCACATACTACAGTGTTTTTTCATTACACAAGAAAGAGCTAAAATGCCGAGAGAATGCAAAAATTCCCTATACAATTAAGTATATATGTGAATAAGTTACATTTAGACAATCCAAGAGACAGTTGATTAAACATGTGAAGAAACTCTAAGAGCTGTAGTTTAGATGTAAAGTGGGTGACAAGGACAAACGATGGTCACCTCACATATGTTATGTCAGGTGTACAATTTCCCTTTCTGCCGGCGAGAAAGGCAAAGGGCCTGGCCTCATGTATAGGGGAACCAATAATCTGGAGGAAGACAAAGGACCGCATAAGTTACAAGAAGCATGAGTGGCTAAATAATGCGGACTTGAAAGTATAATTAGATGACATTTTCTAGTTAAATATACAATCCCAAAAGATCGGAACGCTTTTCTTTCTATCTCACAAGTTTATGTTTCATAACATTTACCAATTAAATTCTAAGCTTCTTAAATTATTTCCTTATAAGGTAGAGGTTATGCAAATTTGTGTGAATAAACGAAAGTTCACAGCATAATAGCAATTTACCTGAAAACTTGAAGTGTAAATAATTATCCGAACGACAGCAGAAAAAAAAATATATTGAAAAAAACAAATTAAAATATCAGTTGAAAACAATTATATAAGTTATATGTAACTAGTATTTGGTGTGAAGGCCTTTATTCTCAGAGATGCTTTGACATCTGTCATAGGAATCAACCCACTGTTGATTGACTCTTGCGTAATATTCGTGCTGTCTTCATCTTGAAAATATCCAAGATTTCTTGATTTTTTTATTTCATGCTTTGATCCACTCTCTGGGTGTCAAGCCAAACTTTTCTAATTGGATTCAGGTCATAACCATGTGCACGATCGTGTGACAGAAAATTGCTGGGTGTGCTTTGGAAGCTTGCAGATGAAGCAAAGTATGTATGTTATTGTATCAATTTCTTTAATACTGGTTCATTCACTATATGTGCCCACTAAGCGCATCGGTGGCCCAACTACCAAAATCAGGCCTTAAACAATGATGCTTCGCCCGCCATACTCCACATTTGGTGTTTTAGTCATCCGTCCATGTAAATTGCTCATTTGCGAATACAAGACGTGCTTTTTTGTTTCTGGACTGACACTGGGTGTGCGAGCGTAATGGCTCTATTTCACCTGCCGACATGCCACAATCTGTCTAAAGACATTGAATGCGAAAATCTAACAGTTGAAAAGGTTCTTTACAATTTGAGTACTGGCTCGGTCTTCCCGTTTTGAAGTCTTTCTTGGCCTACAGGTTGGTTTACCAACCTTACAAAAATCTGGTATAAGAGGGCAGGTCAATAAGTTTTACGAATCAGTAGGGCAAAACAGAGGAAGGGAGATGGCTTTTTGTGTGGGTGTTAGGACAAGTTATGACAAGTCTGGACCTGTAGCCGCACGCTCCTGCCTCGTCTATTTAAGAAGCAGTAGCTGATCGCAGATCGTTATTCACAAATTTTTCAACAATGTAGAAGGTTGAGCACCGCAGTGATCAAGTTATTAACCAAGGAAGGCAAGAATGCAAAAGAGACCCATAAACGCATGGTTGCAGTGTACACCGACACCGCCCCTTCCTATGCAACCATTGCTCGCTGGAATAGGGAGTTCCGCCATGGTGGTGACTCCCTTGAAGATGACCCACGGCCAGGATGCCCATCAGACGTGACCAACGAGGCCAATGTGGCCCCTGTGACGAGGATGATCCTTGAAAATCGACGGGTGAAGGTCGAAGAAATCGAGCGAGAACTTGGAATATCACATGGAAGTATTATCAACATCATCCACGACAATTTGGCTATGACCAAGGTCTGTGCCCGTTGATCCCCAGAAACCTCACGCCCCATCTTCAACGTCGTCAAAGTTCGGAGAAACTGCTTCTCCTGTACAACCAAGACCCGGCGGGCTTCGGTCACGCATAGTGACAGGTGATGAAACGTGGATCCATCACTGGGATCCCAAGACCAAGCTCGAAAGTATGGCCTGGAAGCACAGGGTCTCTCCGACCCCCATCAATTTCCGGACCCAACCCTCAGCCGGGAAGATCATGGCCACCACCTTCTGGGATTCTGAAGGAGTGTTGATGGGGCACTATGCGCCTTGTGGAAGGACCATCACAGGCCAATATTACGCCAAGGAACTGGCTAGGTTGAAGGAGTGCATCGGTCAGAAGCGGCGCGGCAAGTTGACACGTGGTGTCCTGCTCTTCCACGACAATGCCCCTATTCACAAGGCCAGAGTTGCACAAGCTGTCCTGCACGAGTGTGGATTCGAGGAGCTCAACCCCCCCCCCCAACAGTTTAGATCTGGCCCCTCGCGACTACCTTTTATTCCGCCGCCTCAAGGCTGCACTGCGTGGACGCCGGTTTTGGGACGATGAAGATGTCCAGCTCGCCGTCCAAGAGTGAAGTGAACAGCAGTCGGGAGATTTCTGGTTGTCGGGAATTTGAAGCCTCAGGGACAAATGGCGCAAGTGCATTAAAGTCGAAGGTAGTTATATCAAAAAATAATATAACACTTTTCCTCATATCTTGTTTCTTTATATCCGAATTGCAAAACTTATTGACCGCCCCTCTTATCATAAGTTCTCAGAATACTTTGGATTACAGTTTTGAAGAGCTTGACATTCAAAAAAATTGTTAGTTGAATTCCATGTTGCATGTAGTGGTTCTTGATGGTGCCGTTTTGCAGATGCATGGTGAATCTATGAGATAGGGATGTGGTTGTCATTTCAATGTATTTATTTGAATTATGAAGCTTGCACTCTTCATGCGGACAGGTGAATTCATAAATTACATTTGAAGTTTTTAATTCTTTTTTCGTACTTGTGTCGTTGATAATGAGGAAATTAATTATCTTTTTGGTTTTATAATATATTGTGACTTGTAGCGTTTCTTCCGGATTCGTGCATTTTGTATTTTGATGTATAATATTCTTGATTGTTCTTTCGTCGATTTTATACGATTCACTCATTCGATTCATATAGAAGATATTTATTGGTTGTTTCTTATTGTCTTCATTTTTATTATTGTCATTTTCAGGTAAGTTTTTCAGGAATGTATTTGTTTCTTTGTCCACCATAGGGTTGGAGAAATCATTATTGATGAGGACTTGCTTTATTATTTGAATTTCATTATGGAACAATGCCCAGGACGAATTGCATTTGTATGCGCGTCTAATGTATGTTCTTATAACACCTTTTTATATCTTTCTGAACATTCGCCATCTACATTGAGACAAATCCCAGAATTCGTTGATTTAGTATATATCTGAGTTGTGTATTTATTTTCACTTGCTGTCACTTCAATATCAACTTTATTCAGTTCATTCTCAATGATAATTACAAGAGGAAATAATATAATAAGGGTATATATAAGCTAGTAAAAGATAACAGACCGCCTTTAAGACAAGAAATCACCATTGAGGAAGTAGGAGAGGGATAAGTAAATTCACATTAAGAATTAGCTATAAAAGGTAGCAAGATCAAACCGATAGCCAAGAAAGAGTGAAAAATAGAGCCAAAAGGGTTAAAACGATTAACGGATAAAGCTATAGTCTTAGGAAGGAGATTAGGAGAGACACGTGAAGTAAATTGAAAGAAAGGGGAGAGGAACAAGAAGAGAGGAAGATAAATAAAATAACGTAAATAAAAAAAAAATGCAATAATTAAATTGATACATCAGGTTCCCATAAAAATGAAAATTGCCCCCCCAAAATAAAAAGATTAGGAATATATGTCCAAGCTAATTTCTTTAAGAATGAGTTTTTTCATAACAATATCAATTTTAAACGGCCAGGGCAAATGTTCAAGTCATTAAATTGGCTTATACATGGACATTCAACAAGGTTTCTTTTAATTGAGTCATATGAGCGAAAAATAAATTTTGCTGAATTCCAATTAATTGAGTGGTTATTGCACAAAAAAACGCACTATTATTTACAGCTCTCCTAACATTGTATTTTTTCTGATTAATATGGACAGATAATTGCTTTCCTGTCTAGTGATTTCTTGTCTTAGAGGCGGTTCTTTATCTTTTACTAACTTATATATACCCTTATTATATTATTTTCTCTTGTAGTTATCATTGAGAATGAATTGAATAAAGTTCAAAGGTACTTGGAAGCACCTTTTCATTTTTCCTGCGGGACATTACATTCATTGCGAACCTCACGTGCTGCTTTGTGAGTTATTCATTTCATATATATATATATATCGTTCTTTCCATACTCAGCTTGTAATTCTTCATACTTATGGTACCTGTAATGACTTTTCAAAGCACTCCCCAAAAGTGTTCTATTGGATTAAAGTCCCTGTTCTGTGTTGTAGACTTGAATTGGGGTGATTTCATTTCTTCAAACCAATTTGAGGTGTGGTAGTATGTATGGCAAAGAGCACTTTACTTCCAAAACATAACTTTATTTTTTGGTGCTGTGGCTTGCAACTCTATATGGATGGCTCTAAAAATTGTGAAAACATGATGATATAAGGTGTGTAGTTCAATCTTTCTTAGCAAGCTCTTCATTATTTTCATACATATTTATGAATAACATGATGAACACTAAATAATTTGATTAAATATATTAAAACCATGAGCAAAGATTGTCACAATAATTATGATGTAGATATTAATGTGTGTTCGGATATATTTTGCTGTATTTGATCTTATTAAGTTCCATCGATGTCTCTTTGTGGGTTGTATAAGATGACTTTATATGTTGGATTGTATGTGAGTGCTAGCTGTTTTAGTTTGCTTGTTTTTTCAATGTTTGCTACCTTAGTCATAGAAAGAGACTGAAACTGAAGAGAGGAAGAGGCGTTTCAATAAGGAATTTTTAATTGTAAATACGTCAATTGAGATGTGGCCAAAGCATCATAGTCGATAATTTCCAAAACTGAATGGTTGAGATGATATAATGAAAAGAGAGGATTATAGTGCTTTCTTGTGATGAAGATAGTGGTGTTGATGCATTGAGTTGCATGGATTGTGTGTTGAAGTCCTCATTAGATGCCCGGGAGAGAGCATCAATACTATTATTTCTTATGACTATATGACGAAAATTATTAGTGTATAGACGTAAGAATTTCAAATGCGCAGTCTTTTTTTGGAGAGGCCTGGTTGGGAAAGATGTGGCAGACCAAAGATCGCCTTGACCAGTGAGAGGACAAAAAATGTAGTACCTTTGATTAAGTGTATAAATGTTTTATTGCAAAGAAATGTTGAAATTGAAAAATAGACCATTTGATGAATGACACGCTCACTTATAACGCTTACTGATACATTGTTGTTGTTTTCCACCAAGCGTACTTGCTTAAGTTCAATTAAATTTTATAAATTGCTAAAATATCAGCTTGATTTGGATAAAGTACGTGTTAGGCTTAGCTTTGGCAGAATGAAACTCGAGCAAGGAGATAACGCGCATTGCTCTTACCGTGTTAGGTATTTTGGGGTTATCCATTATTATTCCTACGTAGTTCGATAGATTTGTCGGTGCTAAAGTTTCCTGCGATTGCAATCCCGGGTAAATGCCCTGTGGAAAATTTGGTGTCAATCAGGATAGGTTAAGGAAAGATGAATGTCAGTTCAGGATCACCACTTCATAATTGGAAGGAACTGCTGCTTTTCCATGAGTGAGATAAATATGTCAGCTTTTGTGACAATAATTTCCTTTTCACTTTCTCTCCTCCTTTAGCCCAAGTGGCGTTCAGTTTATCTCCTATAAATTAATCAAATTTTCATTTTTTTACAAAGATAGAGATAAATTAAATCTTCTCAACACTATCGACGTGACGATAACACCAGTATATGAATTTTTAATTCCAATTAAGGCACAATATAGGAATGGAGTCAAGAAGGAAGTTGTGCAGGAGCCTGAATGGGAAATTTGATGGAAATTGGCTGATACCTTAATGACTATACACGAGTATAGCCGGACACTGTAATGATGAACAAGCGGTAATGGATGTCTATCGAAGTGTATAAGCGAAAAAGCAAACTTCAGATTTTATAAGCAGAAATCTGGAGGCGGTTTTAAAACTTTAATAAATTGATGGTCAGGGCTTAGGGACCTCACAATAGAAGCTACTGTTTGTAAGAATACTTCCAAAGAAGGTCGTTTGTTGTATGTGTCTCTAGAGATGAATCAAGTACTTCTTTTTATATCCATTTTTGGAGCATCACAAAGGGAATGTCTATGGTCATGCATCAGGCAAGCTTTGCAGAGGGTATCTATTTCTAAATTTATAATAATCGATAAATACGTCCTGCTAATAAGAAATATAATAATGTATAACTAACAAAAAAACCCACAAAATTAAGTGAGTGGCATAAATACCATAAAATCAATTTTAGATTCCGGAAAAGTATAGTAAATCTATATAATGAGAAGGGAATACAATAGCAAAAAGATCTAAGGAAAACACTATGAGAAAGAATTATTAAATCATAAAAATTCAATGAGAGTAATTAATTACAAATATTTTTTTCGAAGATAATAATAACAACACATATTTGAAACATACTTTATAGGGGGATTTAACATAGGTTTGTTATTTTAATTTAAAAGTTGGTTAGTAGTTAAATTATCGATAGTTATTAACGAGCGCAGGCTGGCTGGTTGAGTAGGTAAATTATATGTAAGGGAACTGCAGTTGAATCTTAATTGAGTGAAGGTTTTGTTATTAGTGTGAAAATAGTTTCCAAAATCCTACTTGACTCTTCATTGTTACATTTAGCCAGTATCTTAAAGTTATCTATATTATTATCTTTTTACATTTTATGATATGACTGCGTATAAGGGAATTTTCTTTTTGAGATAGAGTGTTCCCTGTTCTGTTTCTGATACTTAAGTGGATCGAAACCTTCGCTTTTAGTGTACGCGTAGAGCTGTCAATATAGGTTTCTATAGAGAAACCAGCGCAAATGAATTCGTATATGATATCACTACACGAGCTAAAAGGGAGTGGTGTTGTTTTGCTCAGAAAAAACGACCAATTTCTTCTTTTGTTTATGAAAATTGATTGTATATTGAAATGATAGAAATCAGTCCTGAAGCCCCATATGACTATATTTCAAATACGTGTTGTTACTATTTTCTTTAAATTTTTTTTGTAATTAATTGATTTCATTGAATATTCATAAATTTAATAGTTTTCTAATAGTGTTTGTCCTAAGTCTTTGGGTATTATGTATTTCTGGTATTCATTTAAATATAAAAATCTTTAGTACTTTATATATATTACTAACTACCTATATTTCTTATACAGAGTAGTTTTTATTAATAAAACTTTTGAAATTTTAGGAGCAGAAGGTAAGCAATTAAGGCTCAAATAGTTGCCATGTAATAGAGGGCTCACAAACCATGTTGTCAGGATTTCTCCTACTGGTAAACATTTTAGTATATATATATATATATATATATATATATATATATATATATAAATATATATATATATATATATATATATATATATATATATATATATATATATATATATATATATATATATATATATATATATCTATCGCCCTATCTCTATATATGTATATATCTCTATCTATCTATCTATCTCTCTATTTATCTATCTCTCTATCTATATATCTCTCTATCTATCTTTCTATCTATCTCTCTTTATATCTATCTCTCTATCTATTTATCTCTCTATCTATCTATCTCTATATCTATCTCTCGCTCTATCTATCTTTCTCTATCTATCTCTCTATCTATCTATCTCTATATCTATATATCTATCTATATCTCTCTCTCTATATCTCTCTATCTATATCTCTCTCTGTATATCTCTTTATATATCTATATATATCTCTATATCTCTCTATCTATCTCTTGCTCTATCTATCTCTCTGTCTATCTATCTCTATATCTATCTCTCTGTCTATCTATCTCTATATCTATCTCTCTCTCTATATCTCTATCTCTCTATATCTCTTCATATCTCTGTATCTCTCTATCCTTTTATATCTCTATATATTTATCTATATCTCTCTATCTCTCTCTATATCTCTCTATCTCTCCTTTCCACGAAGTAGCGCCCTCAGCAGCCGAGGTCGAGCACCCGGCACCCAATCCTTCCGTCGATACAGAGGAGGGGGCGGAAGTGAGTGATGGTCAGCCTCCGAATCCAGCTTCGGACGGGAGGACGCACGACGAACCGTCGGGAAACGGAGAAGTGGAGGGGGCAGTAGGGCTAGCGGACGCCCCCTAAGAGTTATTCTATTAAATGCCCGCTCAATAAGGAACAAGTTCTCTCAAGCTTAGAGCACTGATGTCATCAGAGATGCTTGACATAGTGGCCGTCACTGAGTCTTGGATTCGTGCAGACACCAGGGACTTCATAGGTGAGTTTGGAGTACCCGGTTACGCGACCTTCCATTAAGATCGCGCTGACCTGGAAGGTGGTGGAGTTCTAGGGGAAGTACGGGCCCATCTATCTCCCATCGAATGCAGAACTGTCCCAGAGCATGAGGTAGTAGGAGTTGACCTCAAAGTCGACAATACAATGTACAGGTTCATAGTGGCCTATCGACCTCCTCATCGGACGGTAGAGGTTGATATAGACCTGTCCTAAAAACTGTCCAGTCTCTTAGATGGCCCTCCCTCGCTGCTGGTAGGAGACTAAAATTGCCGAGTCGACTGGAGTGACCGAACGGGTGATTGAAAGGCATCTCGGCTTATAGACTTTGCTGACAGCAACTTTCTGACTCAGTGGGTCGGCGAGCCTACCCGAGGGGTCAAAGTTCTAGATCTAGTATTTACCACTGAAGATGACCTCGTCCCTGACCTGTCAGTGGATGAGTGCCTAGGTGGTAGTGACCATAACATGGTGAGGTTTGGAGTACGTGCTCCCTGTACGCAAGGTACTAATGAACGAGCACGTAAATTGGATCTCAGACGTGCAGATTTCAATGGGCATCGGGAGGCACTTGGCCAGATGCAACCAACTAACGAAGGCGGGACGAATTCCAAATGGAACGACTTCAAAAATCGTTTTATGGATCGTCAGGCCGAGTGCGTTCCCACGAAGGCAGTCAGACTAGCGAGCATTCAGCCTAGGTGGTTTTCTCAAGAAATCGCTAGTGCTATTAAAGCTAGAAAGTCAGCGCACAGAGCATGGAAAAGAAATAGTAGTGCGATGCACCATGAAGCCTATGTGACCCATAGTAGAATGGTTAAGGCACTAGTGCGCACGGCTAAGCGTAACAAAGAAATTCGTGTAGCCTCTCTCTATAATGAGAGCCCCAAGGAGTTCTTCGCGTACGTGAACAGCCGAAAACCAGTACGCCAACGCATCGGACCCCTGAGGGATGCCGACGGCGTTCTCCAGGATTCAGATGAGGAAATAGATGGCATACTCAACGAATAATTCTTCTCGGTTTTAACGAGGGAAAGGGGCGGAGAGATACCCAGACCGCCGATAGTGATAGATCGCGAGTTAGAATCACTTAAAGCAATAACTACAACTTCCGAAGAAGTTGTTAGAAGGGTAGGTCAGTTAAATGCGTATAAATCCCCAGGTCCTGACGGCTCCCTGCCAAGAGTACTGCGTGAGGTGAAAGATCAGGTGAGCCCTCATCTTTTTGAGATCTTCAACTCATTGCTCGACAGTGGCGAAGTACTTGCAGACTGGCGTATAGCCAATGTCACCCCGATCCACAAAAAGGGGGACCGTGGCACCGCAGGGAACTACCAACCAATAAGTCTAACTTCAATCGTGGGCAAAGTACTGGAAGGCATCATAGGGGATAGGATAATATATCATTTAGAGTCTTACGACCTGTTGAGAGACACACAGAATGGCTTCCGAAGAAAGCGCTCGTGCCTCACGAACTTGCTTGAATTCTTCCACAGTATAATGAGCGAGTTTGACAGAAGTCGAGCGGTGGACATACTTTATTTGGATTTCCAAAAGGCTTTCGATAAAGTCCCCCACCGCCGACTGATGGCAAAAGTACATGCCCTGGGAATAAGAGGAAAGGTCGCAAAATGGTTAGAAAGTTGGCTGTTGGACAGGCGACAGAGGGTTACCATCGGAGGCCACACCTCTTAGTGGGCATCAGTAACGAGCGGAGTCCCTCCGTGCTCCGTGCTAGGCCCTCTATTATTCATCATCTACATCAACGATATAGATGAAGGACTGGTGAGTCGTCTATCGAAATTTGCCGACGACACAAAACTTGGAGCTAATGTAGTGAATCCCGAAAACATCGAGATGTTGAGGGATGACCTACAGATGATCGGCGAGTGGGCTGACAAGTGGCAGAGGCCTTTGAACTTAGACAAGTGTAAGGTGATGCACATCGGGTATGCAAACCCCCACAAGGTATGCGTCTTGAGTCTACTGATGTCGAGAAGGACTTGGGTGTGAAGATTAGCAGCGATCTCAAATTCTCGAAGCAGTGCTTACAGGTGGAGAAAAAGGATCATCGCTTGTTGGGTTACATCAAGAGGCAATTCAGCTTTAGAACAATAGAGGTTGTTTTGCCCTTGTACAACTCGCTGGTGAGGCCTCACCTAGAGTTCGCTGTTCAGTTCTGGTCTCCTCATTATCGAAAAGACATCGATCGTCTGGAAAAGGTGCAAGCCAGGGCCACAAAACTGATCTTATCACTAAGGAACAAGTCATACCAAGAAAGACTGCAAGAGCTAGATCTCTATTTGTTAGAGACTCGAAGACTGCGCGGTCGTCTGATAGAGACTTTTAAAATTTTGAAAGGATTTGAAAATGTCGACTCCACCAAATTCTTTACCCTAAACCGGAATATGACTCGAAATCACGGGTGGAAGGTGGAGCTGCCCAGATTCAATACCATTCCGGTGGGTAAGTCATTCACATATGACATTTGCGACACATGGAATAAACTACCAGCGGGGGTTGTTGAGAGTAGCAGTGTTGAACAGTTCAAGAGTAGACTTGACAAATTATATTTGAAAAGTTGATGATCTCATAGCAAGTAATCAGTATATGCTAAGAATCGAAACCACAAAAAGTGCCTCCTCGATATGGGCCGAAAGGCCTTTGAGGTACTTCTTTTCCTTGTAACTCCTTGTAACTCCTTGTAACTCTCTCTCAACCACCTTGCCATCAGTGAGAGAGCTTGCGTGATCTGCTTGAGTTAAGCTAGCTGAGCAGGGGAACTTTTAGTCCAGTAGGGTTACCCATTCCAGTAAGGTAGCTGTAGTAGGATCCAGTCTAAGGGTTGTCAAACATCTCTACCACTTCTTTGATGCGTCTTCTTGCATCCCCCTACCAACCTCTTCGATTCTGTTAGTACTAAGTTTCACCAACTCTATTCAACTTTAAAAAAAACAATAACAAAAAACAAACATTCATCTCTATTAGACATAAGTTGTTTGTTAATAAGGGCCTCACCAGCTCCCTTATGCCACGTGAGAAGAGAGTCTTTGGAACCTATTTAAATTTCGCCTTGGAGCACTCATAGGTTGCAAGAGACTGAGATTGAAGGGATCTCAGGCGTTTGGGGTACGATTAATGGAGAAATGGTAGGTACACCTTAAAAGCTTTCTCTTAACGTGTAATGGCCTGACCAGTCCCCTGTGACCTATATTTGGTGAATAAAGGCTCAACTGCTCTTTGGTGAGAGAGCTTTTGTGCCTTGCTGATTGCAAGATCAGCTTAAGATCTCGGATGAAGTCGTGGGCAATTAGCTTTATTAGTTGCCTTAAGTCTGGCCCTTTTTAGTTGATTAGATTAGCTTAGTAGGGAGACAGTTACACCTCAAGCATTCCTTTCACAATTCAGAGATCCAGTTTAGTGGGGCTCTTGTGCAGCTCAGTTGGGAGCTGCGGCACGATTGGAAACGTGTGGCCCAGATGAGACCTTAGGGTTGGTGTGATTGGTCGAAGGGTTTCTGTTCGTAAACGACCGAAAACCTCCTAAAAAGAGGCAGATGTCATTAGTGCGAGAGAAAATTGCACACAAAAAAAAACTTTTTCAATGTGTATGGTCCGAGAGTTTTTCTAGATGGCGAAGAAGAATGGTCTTCTGTTTCACAAGTTAACCTGCAAAATATGCAAAGTTTACAGATGGAGTTAAGACTTCGTGGATAGGAGTTGCAATGAGCTCACAGATGCCGTTAGTGTCTGTTACTTCTGCGAACTCGAGAAGCGCTTGGGCGAGAGCATCGCTCAACTGAGAGAGGAGAACTGCCTCCTCAAAAAAAGAAGACAAGAAGAGAAGAAAGAAGAAAGAATAGAAAGTAGAAAGAGAAGAAGAGAAAGTAGAAAGAAAAGAAAAGAAAGTGGAAACAGAGGACGAGAAAGTAGAAGCAGAAGAAGAGAAACGAGAAACAGAAGAAGAAGAAGAAGAAGAAGAAGAAGAAGAAGAAGAAGAAGAAGAAGAAAAATGTAAAGATAAAAGAGGAAAGCGGCAAGTCGCTTCCGAAAGGGAAAACTAAGTCGCCGGAAGACAAATGTGAAAGGGTCACCCTTATTAGTGATTCTCAAGCACGGGGTCTGGAGTCCCTGCTAGCGGCCAACCTCCACACTAGTGTGAAGGTAAGCTGTCTGACAGGATAGGGTAACCACCACATCGGAATAGAGGTTGAGAAATTGCAGATTTCTTAGAGCTCAGTCGTTGCTCTGATGGTCAGTGGAAACGACCTCTACCTGAGAGGAGGTAGGGTAGGCCCTACGGATAAAATCCTCCACACAGTCATGGGTGCCGTGGACGACTGTGGGCTGAAAACCCCCAGGCGAACTCTTAGAACAGGACAGGAGTCTGTACCAGCTGTTGGGCGAACTTGTAAAAGAGAGAGTGTGTATCGCCATGGGTGACTTCAATACCCATGTTGACTGGGAAACCAGAGAATCCTGTGGCGAGAACGCACTACTCCTGTAGTTCGCGAACAACGAGTTCCTGACTCAATGGGTGAGAGAGCCAACGAGAGAAGACAATAACCTCGACTTGGTTTTCACCTCTGAGAATGACATCGTTGAGGACCTCTCTGTTGGGGAAGAGCTCGGTGGCAGTGACCACCGACTAATTAGATTTGTAGTCAATGTCCCCAAAGCAGGGCCTGCAACTAGTAAATCGAGGAAACTTGATTTCAGAACAGCAAACTTTGCAGGTATTTGTGCTGGACTGACTGACGCAAGGCTAGAAGTGTGCGATGCCGTTGAAGACTCGTGCAACAGTTTAAAAACCAACTTCATGAGTCTTCAATCGCGTTTCATTCCTCAGAAATGCCCCCGTTGGTCTTCTGTTCAACCAAAGCGGTTTAATCGAGAAATCAGCCAACTGCTTAGGGAGAAGAGAAATGTGTACCGGTAATCGAAGTTGTCGGGTGACTTTGAAGAATCCTGGAGGCTAGCCAGGAAAGTGAAGTCCGGCATAAGGGAGGCTAAGCGGTCTAAGGAACTCCAAGAGGGCAAGACTTTGTAAAGAGAATTCCAAGGAGTTCTTTGGATATCTAAACAGCCGTAAACCAATCCGTCCAACGAGTGGCTCTTTGAGGAATGAGGAGAGGACATTAAAACACTCAGATGCAAAAAATGCTAACCTCCTTAACGACTACTTCGCTTAAGTGTTTACTGAAGAGTGTGGTCCCATCCCCCAGCCAACGAGTTCCTACTCGAGGAAAAAGCTGGAGGATGTGGACTTTACCGAAGGAGAAATAGAAAAGAAGATCACTGACCTAATGACGGAAATAGTCACCTGGTCCGGATGGGTTTCTAACTAAAGTGTTGAAAGAAGTGCGCGATCAAGTGTCACGACACCTGAGCGCAATCTTTAACACGTCAATGGGAACCGAATGCGTTCCTGGAGACTGGCGTGAAGCGGACGTGACTAGTATCTTCAAGAAAGGAGACCGTAGCTAACCGTCGAACTACCGACCTATCAGTCTGACTTCGATAGTCGGTAAACTCATGGAAAGCATCATGGTGGACAAAATGACGTCGCATTTAGAGTCGTAGCTGCTACTGAGGAGTTCCCAGCACTTCGTCCTCAGTAAGCACGGTCGGGAAAAGGCAGTGGATGTGGTCTACTTAGACTTTCAGAAAGCCTTTGTTATGGTACCACACCGCCGCCTTCTCCGGAAAGTGCGAGCGCTGGGCATAGACGGAAATGTAGCAGGCTGGATAGAGAACTGGACAAGTGGCAGACGGCAACGGGTGGTGCTGAATGGACAGGCCTATGAGTGGGTGCCCGTTACTAGCTAGGTGCCTCAAGGTTCTGTCCTGGGACCACTACTATTCATCATCTAGGTCAACGACATGGACGGTGACATGGTTGCCAAGATTTCCAAATTTTCCGACGATACCAAACTTGGTATGAACGTTGCAGAGGATGGAAATACTGCCCGCCTGCAGGAAGATCTTCATGAGATTGGGGAGTGGTCGGGCACGTGGCAAATGCCTTTTAACGTGAACAAATGCAATTTGATGCATATCGGCCACCAAAACCCTATTGCTATTGAATCCACCGTCACTGAGAAGAACTTGGGTGTAACAATCACTAGTGACCTCAAGTTCTCGAAACAGTGCATGAGCCGGAGAAATAGTCCAAAAGGATGCTACGCTACATGAAGCACTAGTTTGGATATCGGAACAAGGAGATTGTACTGTGTTTGTACAACTCACTGGTCCGACCGCACCTGGAGTATGCCGTATAATTCTGAAGTCCTTCATTTCGAAAGGACATCGCAAGATTGGAACGCGTGCAACCCAGGGCAACAAAACTGATTCCCTATATCAGACATAAAAGTTATGAAGATAGATTAAGGGAATTAGATCTGTTCTTGTTGGAAACCCGTAGACTGCGTGGTCAACTCCTCGAAGTTTTAAAAATACTTTGAGGGTTCGACAATGTTGTCTACAGGGATGTTTTCACACTTGTTGAGGGCAGAACAAGAAATCACGGCTTTAAACTTGAACTTAATCGTTACAACCGCGATCGGTGTGGAAAATATTTCATTTACAGTATCTGCTGTTTTTGGAACGCACTTACATTGGAAGTTGTCAACAGTGAAGCTGTTCACCAGTTCAAGTCAGGATTAGACAAGGTCTTGAAAAGTGGCCGTTTAAGGACGTGAGCATTTGAGCAGAGATGTGCCCGCTCGACTGCTAGTCCGAAGGTACCCTTATTCAATGGACCCCAAGGTCTTCTAGGATACTTTCTTCTTTCTTTTTTGTTGCTCCTTGTTACACACACAAACACTTTCTCTCTCTCTCTCTCTCTCTCTCTCTCTAGCGAAATTTGCCGACGACACAAAACTTAGAGACGTAGCGAATCCCCAAAACATCGAAATGTTGAGGGGTGATCTACGCATGATCGGCGAGTGGGCTGACAAGTGGCAGATGCCTTTCAACTTAGACAAGTGTAAGGTGATGCACATCAGTAATGCGAACTCCCGGTCAGGTTACGAGTTACAAGGTATACGTCTTGTGTCTACTGATGTCGAGAAGGACTTAGGTGTGCTGATTAGCAGCGATCTCAAATTCTCGAACAGTGCCTACAAGTGGAGAAAAAGGCTCATCGCCTGTTGGATTACATCAAATAGGCAATTCAGCTTTCGAACAAAAGAGGTTGTTTTGCCTTTGTACAACTCTCTGGTAAGGCCTTACCTAGAGTACGCTGTTCAGTTTTTGTCTCCTCATTATCGAAAAGACATCGATCGTCTGGAAAAGGTGCAAGCCAGGGTCACGAAACTGATCCCATCACTAAGAACCAAGACATACCAAGAAAGACTGCAAGAGCTCGATCTCTATTCGTTAGAGACTCGAAGACTGCGTGGTTGTCTAATAGAGACTTTTAAAATCTTGAAAGGATTTGAAAATGTCGACTCCACCAAGTACTTTACTCTCAACCGGAATACGACTCGAAATCATGGATGGAAGGTGGAGCTTTTCAGATTTATTACCAATCCGATGGGTAAGTCATTCACATATGACATTTGCGACACATGGAATAAACTACCAGTGGGAGTTGTTGAGAGTAGCAGTGTCGAACAGTTCAAGAGTAGACTTGACAAATTGTATTTAAAAACTTGATGATCTCATAACAAGTAATTAGTACGTGCTAAGAATCAAAACAGCAAAAATTGCCTCCTCGACATGGGCCGCAAGGCCCATGTCATAAATCTAAATAAAAATATTATCTCTATGGAGCTCCTCAAGAGTGTCATGAGTTGAAAAATGTAGTAACTCCTTACGTCCGATATTCATCTTGAACAAATGCAGCTTTCCAACAAAAGCACTGATTGCCTCTTTTTAAAATAAAAGATTCGTTCTTTTTCCTTGTACCTCTTTGTTCAGCATATTTAGCTTTTCAAATATATCTGAAAGGTATAAAAGCTCTGATTTTGCAGCTATGGTTTCTTCTCCAAGCTTTGTGCCATGCAAAAATAATTCAACCCTTTTTAAAAGTTCAACGAAGCAACGCAGATAATTACCTTTAGAGAGACATCTCTCTTCTGTTTGCAAAATTAATTTTCTAACCTCTTCATTATTAGCACAAACTTGGCGGAAAATACGATCTTAATGTGGGTTTGACTTGATAAGATTACATTATCAAAAAACACCTTTTTTTCAAACGTCTTTCCAAATATTTTGCAGTGTATATAAAACACATTACGGGTAGTCTCGTTTAAATATGCAATAAAGCCTCTTTATCTACCTACTATAGCACCAGCACCATCAGTTGTAAATCTTATGATGTGACCCATTGGAATATTCTTTCTTGAAAATAGTCCAATACTTCCTTAAATGTTGTTGCTCTTTTGGTATCTTTCGTAAGAGTGCGAGAAAAAAGCATTTCTTTTCTGAGTTCACTTTTATACTCTTAAAACATAACATACCGTGCTTTGCTTTGGGAAGGCAATCGAGTTTGATGATGACTGATGCCTTCATGTTGAGAGCATCAAACCTGCACCAGGTTTAAATAGATATGAATTTGCGCAGTCGTAGGACCCGTATCTTGACCCTGGTGGCAGGAGCGGTTCGAAACGCCCAGGCTTCATCTTCACCTGCAGGGAGCTGCCGAGAGATGCGTCTATTTTCTGCTCGCCTATATGCACTCCCAGTCCTGGTTTATGATTGAGATATCCTTCCTTTAGCCTTTGCCTACAAGGCCCAAACCCATAAGGCATTAAAGTGGGAGGGGGGGTGCAGTGGTTGGTTGGCACCAGGGTATGTCCACACACCGGTAGGCCTACACGCCGTACCTTTGAGGACCTCTGATTTGCATATGGAAAAATTTAACAATTTCTGCTTCTAAAATACACGGCTTCGTGAAGCAGTCGACGAAGGCTTGATCAAAACATGACTTTCAGAGGCTGATTAAATTCTGTAGTTACATTTGAAGTTGTGGTTCTTTGCTTTTCTGACAATATTCACTTTAGAGTTCTTAGGCCTAAATCATTGAACCTTTTCTTTCTACTGCTCTTACTTTGGTTGGAGCTTATCTTTCTTTAATTCTCATAGGCGGGTAAGTAAGTTATAAACATTTCTAGAAACATTTGAGATTTTTTATTTATTGATGTGCCAGTCGATAGAGCTGTTATAATGTGTCTCTGAGGCCTACGGCCCTAGAGGCAGATTCATTACTTCACAAAGAGGAACTAACTGATTTTCAATATCCTGTTATTTCATCAATGGACTAAAATCAGTAATTTCTTGGGCTTCTGCTGCATAATAGTAGAAATCGCCACAAGATATTGAGGGCAAAATCACATCTTCACCAATAGTATGAGGTTTTCTGGTTTTTGCTATCAACTTGGAAATTTCATAAAATGCGATGAAACCTTTCTCTAATGTATTCTGATACTTGCGGAATAAGGAAGTAACAGTGCTCCGTTTTTAAAAATCACCACGAAATTTTTTGAAAAAATCTAATATTTGTCTTTCTTTTTCTTGTGCTTACTCTCCAGGCGATATTTAAGTTTATCTGACCGCATGATATCGTTAGAAAGTTCTGTCATACATATGAGACACAGTGAATTTTTTATCTTGCTTAGAGACTGTATGAAGCCGTATACTAAAAATTCGGTTGAGTATTGTCGGCATGGTTTCATCTTATCAGCCATGGGTAGTCTGTGAGGCTACCCCCTAAATGATAACTACCTAGAATTGACTTAATATAATTAATGATTGAACTGCCAATTTTAAGTAACAGTTGTTATTAAGGAATAACCAAAGTGAATTAAGAAAGTAATGAACTTAATATAACAAATACACGAAACTATCAGGGACGTATATTCCGCGAGTGCTTGCTACCTGTGTACCACACAGGCAACAAAGTTAAATTTTAATTTTTATATTAAAAAGGAAATTCATCCAAAAATATGTTTGGATTAACCAATTATTTGCAATTTTCTTTTTATGCGGTTCTGGTATTGAAGCACAGTTTATTTCGGAAATCACAGTTCGCCACTGAAAACTATAATTTATAATTTGTTATGCAAGATAGCTATAACTAATATTAGAGCTGAGTAAAGCAATTGAAATACAAGTTGCTCAATTAAAATAATAATGAAAGTTTAGAACAGTTATCATTGTAATAAACAAAAGTGTCACACAACTGCAATGGTGGTGCAGGCAATTATCCACTGGGTAATAATAACTAAAAAAAATTCTTTTATATTCAAAGAAATCGGTATTTACAATGACTGTCTATTTAAAAATCATTAAAACACCAATTAATTAGTAAATCACCATAATATAAATATATTTAAATTATATACATAAATTTAATTTCATTAATCTAAAGCCTAGGAGTCAATATAAGTTTTATGTCCCAATTAATGAGCTGTGGCCCATATATTAGCCCCTATGGCCCACTAAAAATTATAGATTTCTTGTGGCCACCTGAAATTTGCCATGGCCCATTTTGGACATGTGTGCACAGGTGTGAACCGCTGCGCTAACCTACATACTCCCCTCCCACACACACACATAACTAGCTGAAAAGGTCATTGTTCTGAAAAAAACTTAGGAAGGTCTCGGTTTCCAGGTTCCTTATAAAGTCAAAGGCTTTAGAGCACCCCTCCTATCGGGCTTGGGGCGAACTAAAATATGACTTACGAGACTGAACAAACTAGAGCTTAGCTGACGAGTGGTAAAAGTAACCCATACGGAGGACCTCCACTCCAAATAACCCTGGCAGGGAAAGGTTTCTCCACTCCCGGTCTCACGAAAGGGTTCCTCCATTGTCCATTAGAGTCTAAAATACACTACTACTCCACCACTTCCACAGGATATGACTTCATGGTACGTTCGGAGCCACTAGCGATTGTATTCTAATCTTTGTGCATATTTCAAACTATGATCGATTATCTAGTCATCGATACAAAAGATGAATGGCCTATCTTCCTACTCCATAGCTTATATCCGAATTTATGGAAATTATGGCTTTCATTGGGTGGAATTTACCCGGGTCAGTCATGGCAAGATATTTCTTAGTTAAGAAATGGATTGAACAAAGAAGGTATTTAGGTTACACGGCAAATGAAGAGACTGCTTTGGAGAGTGAGGTTTGGGAGGACACACATCTCGTTGCATGATTGCACTTGACTTCATGATGTTTCACATTTTTTAGATAGACAAATCAATTGCGTAAATCCATAACCTGAAACTAACAACTTATTATTGTCTACGAATTAAATGAAAACTATATGAATGAGGGAATTCGTTTATTTTTTAATCGAACATAAGGTCGTCTGGTCAACACAGGATCAATTTGAGCCAAGATCAAATAACAAAGAGCTTTCCTTTCACTACACATTATTTCTCCTACGACAGCCTCATACAATATCAGTTAATTAAATTTAAGCCAAGAATTATTATTAGCGAGAATTGTAGAAAAGATCAAACATTCTGTACCATCATCATATACACCAAAATTTACCTTAACGACAATCTGTATTACTCTTAGAAATGGTAACAACAAAGAAGGTTTAAGAACATGAATAAAGGCGAATCCGGAGGTAAGAGAAGCTTAACCACTCAGGTAAACAGTGAGAGTACCGATAAAGAAAATGTGTTTACTGAAATAAATATGAATAAAAAACCGTATGACATTTTATTATATTTAAATTCAAGCCTAAGTCGTTCAAACATATGTAAATCATTCCAGTAACTCTCAAAGGTTGATTGTCAAAATGAATTTAAGTTGTGTCGAAAAACTCAAACAAGGTGTCTCCAAAATCGATTAAAATTATAATCTTGAGTTAAAATACTAGAAATTTTCTGACGATCTCTTTTCTTACTTGTCTGAGAAGTTCCATTACTGATCGTAGTCTATTGAAAATAAGATAAATTGTTAGATTTCATCATGTATATACAGGAAGTAGAGAGATTAAGGGCGTTAACAATGGTCATCATAATATTATAATTATTAAAACGACTGAACAGAAGTACTGTTTGTCTGCATAATTACAATGTGAGCAGTAGTAAGCTGTTTTGTATGGTGCTCTTCAAGCAACAGTCCTTTTAAACAAATATGGACAAGGTTGCACGGTAAGTATACCATGCCCGTCATTGAAATATAACTGCCTCCAAGTTGCGTAGCTGAAGGAGTAGCAAGAGAAACCATTGAGAACATTTTAAAAAATGACGCCTTTTCCCACAATTGTTCAACTTTTAATTTACTTGGGATAATAGAAGAATTTTTTTAGCCCTTCACATTAGAACCTTCTAGACTCATTATTTTATTCGACCAACCTCTAATTGTTTGTAAATGTCTCCTAATTTCCTGTGATTCATTAATGACGGTGGCATCTGGGTAAACAAAACAGACCTCGAAGTCACAACCTTTTATTCGACGCTGAATTATTAACTGGAATTTCATCTTAAGGACAAAATATCAAGCCCAGATAATATATATACAAGGTATACCCCCCCCAAATGACAGTTTTAGAGAATATTTTCTCAATAAACATTACAGCTAGAGACA
Organism: Ceratothoa steindachneri; assembly: GCA_963969495.1. Taxonomy (NCBI): domain Eukaryota; kingdom Metazoa; phylum Arthropoda; class Malacostraca; order Isopoda; family Cymothoidae; genus Ceratothoa; species Ceratothoa steindachneri. The sequence continues at coordinate 51,459,359 of OZ018319.1, read as the reverse complement.
TGAAATAAAAACAAATGAAAGATAAATCCTTTATTTATAAATATTTATTGATTGTAAAAAGAGTCTTAAAATAATTTATGAGACAAATAGCCTTTAAAAAAATAATGTAAAAAAGATGTTTTTTTAATTTTTTGATTGATTTGCTATGAAGTGGGAAGAAAGAACAAAATTTTGAAAGCAACGGCAACATCAGGTTAGCTTTCGGTCTGTGGTTGACGATGAAAGAGGGCATATTGAACCATTCCTTAAAATTCGAATTTAGTTTACAATTTGGACCTTTCTAAAGGTTGCAATTTACAAAATAAAAAAAAATGGTTTTAAATTATTTTTATAAAAACTAATCGACTTATTAAATGACTTCAAGACGATTTTTACATGTAATAAGAATTTCTACAGAAAGGATTTCGTTTTCATTTATTTTTAATACATGTCCCCAGCTGCAATGCTTATTGAGATATTGCTACCGAAAAGAGGTCCAATTTTAGGAGAGACCACCCTGTATAAAAATCACTAATAACTTTATTTCTTAAAGATTATATTATGGATTGTAGAATAGAATTAAGTAGGCATATTATAACTGTAAAAGTATTTCTCGTTATATAAGATAAATAGGGCTATGTACGTACATTTGTGCAAGTCGTGTCCTTTGTTGATAAATGTAAGTCAAGGTTAAAAAAGGTAAAGGTTATTGAGATATTGCTGCTCAAAAAAGGCAAGTTTAACTTGTGTTTTTATTTATTATGACGGCTTCATGTCGTGTCTACTGTACGATTGCTTAAAAAAACTATGATATATTTTTTATGATAAAGAGAGCCACCCTAATAAAATAAGGAAGAAAAAAAGTTGCAGATCAGGAAAAAGAATCGAAAAAGTATTAAAGGCTGGAGGCTTACTTTTCATTTTACAATCACTTGACGTCCGCTGTGACAGAGGTGGAACCTTCTGGCAAATTGCACATACCCTTACAGTAATATGTTACGGTGTACCTGCATGGTGTAGTTGCATCGGAGAAGATGATCTAAAGACTTACTGATACCTACAATCAGTATAGAGGCCGTGACAGCAAAGTCGCTTCACCGGCAGCGCATATGGTGCACCTGGAACCCATAGAAGAGAAGATCACTTCAGCTGACTATCGCAAAAAAAGAAAAGGAGGAAAATGTGAGACAATGTGCGATTACTGACTCACATAAGAAACACCCAACAAATCCACACTTGATTGGTAAAATCTCTATAACACATGATCTCTTATGTCCTCCTTTAAAGTCAGGCAGTGATTGATTGATACCTTAAGCTCCAATACTCCAAGAAAAGAAATCAAAAAGTCGTCATTTGGATCATTTTTCTAAAAACTATCAGTGCCAATAGATGCTTTACAAGAATAGGAATGAAGACATTAAAAACTGTACTCTTAAATAACTTAATATGGCAAAGGGAATAATGGAAATAGTCAGTACCTAAAAATACTTAGTTGTTCTTATATTATCTAGTAAAGGGATGGATAAATCTTTCGATTTATCTAAATATTTACAGAAAAGTAGTCTTCAGCTTGTGGTTGTTTATCATTTGAATCATCATTTAAAAAAAGATAACCAAAGTTGTGAAATGAGCATGAATTTCAATTCAAAAAGCTTGATAACGAAGAGACTGAGTTGGCTTGATAATGTGATAATAATACGGAATGCAAGAAGCACAAAGAAAGTATAAAAAGGATATATTATGAAGTTGCAGAGAAATATTTCATATGCGAGAGAAATTCCCTGTTGAATCCTATTTAGTTTCCTCAGATTATATTATAAATACCACAGGTAAAAGTTCTGAAAATTTTAAAAAATAATTTGAAGTTTTAAAACTTTTTGCTGAAATGTAGAATATTTTTTACGATGCTTTGATATATTTTCTTTTTACTTATTCAATTAGCCCATTTCTGTCTAGCGTCCTATATTTGGTCCACCTCTAAAAATAGCCATAGAAAACGAAGTATTACAGAAATCGAGATTAAATTTAGTAAGCCTTTTCTCAAGATAATAACCAACCTTCTTTCATTTTTATTTTGATTTGAGAAAGGGTGCATATAGGTAGTTAACTCTTAGATTTAGGAACAATCAAGCTTTTATTTTTTTAAACCCTACAATTAGCAGGTATGTATATATCGCATTTATAATCTTTATTTTACTTGGGCTTATTATTTTTTCAATCACAATATATCATAATTTAGTGTGAAGAAGTTTGAAGTAACGCAGATGAAATATGCTTGTTTTATATAATGATGAATGTTTGGGTCACCCGAAATTAGCAGTATAGAATAATGTAAGATTTTTGAGTGTCACACTTCGTAAGGATCCTACCTTAATAACTATTATAACTAAATATAGATACTTGTGTAGGTCATTTTATATATTATATAGATTTATATATTATAAACCCTCTCGTATGTATTATAAGGTTGGAGTGGAATTCAACGGAAGTATAACTCAATAGAACTAAATTTGGGATAGTTTAGGCCCTACCTATATACTCACTCTTGATATATTATAAAGGGTCATTTTTAATTAATTATATATATATATATATATATATATATATATATATATATATATATATATATATATATATATATATATATATAGCCTCTTGCTGCTCCTTATCGAGTAAGAAGCGCGTTGAAAATCAACAACCTTTCTTAGTAAGGATATATAATGCACGCATGGGAGATGTTGATAGGATGGAACAAAACATGTCATAATATCGAATTGGAATCCGAGAAAAGAAGTGGTACTCATTTTTAGTAACTTATATGTATATATCTCCATGAATAATACGTAGCAATTATATAAGATATGCTCAGGAACTGATGATATGTATCTTTTATCTTTTCGTAGAACTGTAGTTAGATTTTATTGAGAGAGATACTGGGACAAACCATACTTGAAGTCAGAATACAATCGGTGTTCCTAGATTTGTCCTATACTCGTATTTAGGACTCCTAAAAAAGTACCTAATTTTTTTTTGATAAAAGGTAATACTTACTCTAATGTTGTTATATTTATCCCACATACATATATATTTTATTCAAATTCGGGTAAAAAATATAACTATCCTTGCGATTTAGGAACAAACTGCATCTCTGTTGAATTTTCACTTTAAATTCAAAATAAAACGCAAGATGAATTTAAAAAGATCCGCACGTTTAATGACACACCTTTAAAATATCTTTCACTAACTTCAGAACATTAAGACTCTCTTGCTGTGGCCATAACCGAACATACTATTCACTATATTGCTAATCCTTAATTTGGCCAATTTTTAAAAAGGCTCTAAAGGGAACACAGCCAATAAACACCTCACTTTAATTGTTTTTAGGAAGGAGACTTTCGTTTATGAAAATGGAAGTAAGAAAAACGAGTAAGGAAAATAGGTATTCAATACACTCTTCGAAAACATTCTATTTCATTTATTACATATTTTTATTTTATGACTCAGAGTTTTAATATTTATAAACAAATTTGAGCAAAGGTTCAGTAATTAGTTAAATATCTAAATATCTACAAGATAAATGATACACAGACAAACTTAAGCGATTATATATTTAGATGTTCAGGCGCCAAGGAAGTATAAAAACGAGGGAAAAATACACAAAGTTACATAGATAATTATAACGTTATTAAAACAAACCCGACGAATAAACCAGCACTTATGATAAGAAGAATTGCATCTACATATACACGCAAACAATAATAATACATTCTTTTCAGATTTAAAATTTTACTGTAAATTTAGTTAAATTTGGCTTAAAGTGAATTTGATTAATTGCCATAAATTAATGATTGCTGATTCAACTAAATTTACTTTAATCAAATCTAGCAAGGAAATAAGTGAATTCCCGTTAAACCAATTAATATGATGATTTATGGTAGATAAAGAGATGAAAAGTGGATTGTAAGTTTGCTCGGAGTGAATGATACTATATTTTCCCCATCAAAGGACATCTTAGCCCTGCATAACAAATTGCTTAGTTAATATGAATACTTTAATTTTCTCCGATTTATTTTTGTTTTTTAAAATTCTTCATCAATGAATTTGGCTCACAAACTCGAAGATCATACAAATATAAAGAGGTGAACAGGAAACTTAAAAGCTTGGGGCGTACAATGAATTGTTTTCAATTCAAAATGTAATTTATCTCTTCGCCTGATTCGTGAGTGAATTTAATAGATTATTTATCTATTTATAGATTATTCATAAATTATTCATTTTTCGATTATTTATTTAAAATGGACTGGGTCAACCGCTGATAAAGGTCCTCTCTTTCCTTAAAGTCTATTAAATTGATGGTTAAATTGTCGAGCGCTGGAGTTGACTATTGGTTGGCGCAACGGTTGTTGTTGAAAGGCAATGAAAGGGTGACTTACCTCTCGTGACAATCTCCCTTTGACACGGTGCGCTGTTATTCCGCGTGATGTCATCAGGTTAGTGCAAGCTAAAAAACTGACTATTTTTTTCAGGGCGAGGCGAGACGGAAGAAAGATAGAATGATTTTTTTACGTCTTTAATTTCGTTCTTGAATGAATTTTAATAATTTAATAAGACTCGCAAGGTCAAATTTTGAAGAAAATTTTTATGAGTACTAGTTAAATTTACACTGAATTTTGGAGCTAATGTAGTAAGTTAACTGGACTAGGATAAGCTTAAAGTTGAGCTTAAGTTTAACCACCTAGAGCAGATTATAGTAAAGTTGTGTGTGGGCCGGGGGGGGGGGTATTAAACAAATCGCTTAGATAACCTGGAAAAATTTAAGATCGGATTATCTTCGCTCGGTTTCTAAGGGCATGATAGACTCGGACAACTGAAAATGTTCCTATTTGGGTGGGGGTGGGGGGGGACTTATGATCCAGCTGGGTTAGGCTGAGAAGAAATGGCCATTGTTTTTTAATTTTGCTAGGGCACAATTTAGTATTTTTTGGTGGGGTCTTTTACAGAACAAGCCAGGCGGCGAATTAGGCTAAAGTCAAGTTAGGTTAGGACATCGTTTCTACAAAAATGGACATATTATAAAACATTAATCAACATCTTTGCATTGCTATTGACGCTGCAATAAGCGTGAGTGCAAGTTCAATGCCTGATTGCGAACAGAAACTTGGTTCGAAGATTCAAAATTATCTTTCGAGACAATCCTTTATTTCATTCACGCATTATGCAAAGGGTTGGCAACTATTGTTTTTTTGTGTAAAGAGCTAAAAATGTCAATATGACCCATAAATGATTAGAAAATATTTCTAGTAGAAGTTTGCACGTGTTTCTTGCTCCAAAACCTAACCTAACCCAACCGAACCTAACCTAACCTACAGGCTCTATTCACACGACGAGCCTCGAATGCCTAACCTTAGCCTAACTTTAACCTTGCGATAGCCTCGAATGCCTAATTTGCTGCTGTACCTCTGGCCTCACACACTATACATGAGTGAAATATAAGTATATATCTATACCACACTTATCAGTAGATTAACATATACATAAAGATCTCCGTATATATACATACACGAAACATGTAAATGCGTAATAGAATGATAGAAGCGAGTTAATGCCATTAATTCTTTAATCTTTCATCTCGAGATACTCTATCATTATTACATTCGTAATTTAACATATTTAATTTATTACTGCTTCATTAATCACTGGTGATTCATTATTTATATTATATCACTGTTTCATTAATACTATTTAATTTAATAGGCTTCCTATGTAATTGTGCAAATTTACATTCAACGTTCGAAGGAAATTATTTGTTAGTTTACACTTCATTGCACAAATACAAAAATATCCTAAATATATTTTTACTCGATAAATGTTCTAGGAAATATAGGAGAGAGGAGTTGAAATAAAAAAAATCCACATCCAACAGCATGACAGGAGGGAGATAGTGGTTTCCAATCGCCATTCGAAGCGCTGGTGATACCTTTTAAAATAATAAAAGCAATTTGTAATAAAAAGCTTGATTAATTCTATGGTGAAAGGTATTTTATGTTCCTGGAGGTTGCCAGTGATGAAATGGCTATTACATAAAGAGTGATCCTTCGGTATGCGGTCTACAATCACACCCACTGCTTGTGCACGGTCTGAAACATGAACTTAAAGGTATGTTAGGTTCTGGTCTAGAATGTACACAAAATAGTGTTAGATACCGGTTTTCGGGGGTTTAGAAAACTTTTTTGTGATTTAGTTTAAAGATTATTATTAAATATATTTACGTATAAATGTATCAATTTTTGTTTTATTGGTAGAAATTTCCAATCTCCTGCCTTATGTAATTGGAAAATCGCACTATACTCTTATAATAAAAGTAAGTATCTAATGCATAATCTGTTTGGCATGCCTAATGAATACCTCTTTGCCCTACTCTAAGTGAGGTAATAGGTATATGAATCAGAATAAATTAGTATCTACAAATAACACTGCTCTGCGTGATAATAATGGTCGAGAATTTCTTTATTATTTTTAGAAAAATTATCCATATTAAATCTGGAGAAGTGCATTTTCACTCACATATGTACACGTAATCAGCAGGAACTCTTCGTGAGCCCACGAGAGGTTTTCAAAATGCTGGAAGTTTACATTACCAATTTCACACCACACCATGTCCAGAGTTCAGTGGGATTAAATGCTCTATCGAAGCTTATGTCCTTGATGAGCTGTGTTATATGAGGACAGTCAAACATCTCAGCCTTCAGTTTCTTCCTGATTACTCTTACAAAATTGTGTAGTAGAAAAGTGAATCAGCCACCGTTTTTGTCTAAGTCATTCATGAGGTTCCTTATGAGAGATTGATGTGAGGTGGTGGGATCAAAATCTTGTGAGGTTCGCCTAGAAGGTGAGGAAAATTTGTAATGAGCCACCTTGAAATCCTTGTCTAGAAGACCACTCTCGTCAGACAAAATGCTAGTCATCTGCTCGGCTGTTCCACAGGAACAAAAAACATGGATACTTCCTATATCCACCTTGAAGACCCAACAAGAGACCAAGAACTTGGTAATCCTCACAGCTTAACCAATCCATGCTTTTTTTTTAGTTGAGAGCAGACAATATACGTTCAATCCTGGTATGTGTTTCCCCATTTCAAATCAGTCTTCTACAGAATAGATGCGAATTGTTGTCGTTGTTCATGAAACCATCTTTGAGACTTCTACTTGACGAGTTTTATATCTCTCTCCGTATCTCTCTGCCTCTCTCTCTATTTCTCCTTCCGTTTCTACCCCATTCTCTGTCTCTCATTATTTGTCTCTTTCAATTACTCTTTCTTTTTGTCTCTCACTGTCTCACTATGTCTTACTATGAGTCTCTCTTTCTATCTCTCTCTGCCATTTGCCGACGATACCAAGCTTGGTATGAACGTTGCAAAGGATGGAAATACTGCCCGCCTGCAGGAAGATCTTGGGAAGATTGGGGAGTGGTCGGACACGTGGCAAATGCCTTTTAACGTGGGCAAATGCAAAGTGATGCATATCGGCCACAGAAACCCCCAATCTCAGTATATCCTTAAGGGCACTGCTATGGAATCCACCGACACTGAGAAGGACTTGGGTGTAACAATCACTAGTGACCTCAAGTTCTCGAAACAGTGCATTGAGGCGGAGAAAAAGGCCCAAAGGATGCTAGGCTATATTAAGCGCCAGTTTGGTTATCGGAACCAGGAGATTGTACTGTGCCTGTACAACTCACTTGTCCGACCGCACCTGGAGTATGCCGTACAATTTTGGAGTCCTTCATTGCGAAAGGACATCGCGAGATTGGAACGCGTACAAGCCAGGGCAACCAAGCTGATTCCCTCTATCCGACATAAAAGTTATGAGGATAGACTAAGGGAATTAGATCTGTTCTCGCTGGAAACCCGTAGACAGCGTGGTCAGCTCATCGAAGTTTTCAAAATACTTCGAGGGTTCGACAATGTTGACTACCGGGATATTTTCACACTGAGTGAGAACAGAACGCGCAATCACGGCTTCAAACTTGAACTGAAGCGTTACAACCGCAATCTGTGTGGAAATTTTTTCACTTACAGTATCTGCGGTATGTGGAACGCACTTCCAGTGGAAGTTGTCAACAGTGAATCTGTTGACCAGTTCAAGTCAAGACTAGACAAAGTCTTGAAAAGTGGCCGTTTAGGGACGCAAAACAATTGAGCAGCCTTGTGCCCGCTCAATTGCTAGTCCAAAGGTACCCTCTTTGAATGGACCGTAAGGTCTCCTAGGGTACCTTCTTTCCTTGTTGTTACTCCTTGTTGTTACTCTCTCTTTTTTCCCTACTCGGTCTCTCTCTTACCGTCTGCATATCCTTGTTTGTCACTCTCTCATTCTATCTTTCTCTTTGCCACTCTTTATCCTTATCTCTGCTTTTCTCTGTTACCTTCTAATTCTCACCTGCTGTCTGTCTCTCTCTGGGTTTGTCTCTCCTACAGTCTCTGTTTGCCTCTCTCTACTGACTTCTGTAAAAGTTCTGTTACACTCATTTATTTATTTTTTGAAAAGTTTACGTGTGTGATAAAAAAGGTTCCGTCAAACAAACTTAAAGTTTTACTTACCAGCTCGTGTCATTAAAATGTCTTAGCCATTGTCTGCATTTGTGTCAAAATGGAGGTGAAAAGAATCTAGATCTCCGCTCTCCTGCGCGCGGGCAACAACAGTTCGGACATCGTTAAGTGTCTCAACGTCAGCCAGACGACCGTCCACAGAGTTGCAGAAAGGCTGAAGAACAGGGAAAACCTCAAAGATCTACCTAGTTTAGACAGATCTCATGGTGTCAAACGTTTGGCTTTAAAAAAGGCCTCAGAACCTAAAAATGACTGCATCATGAAAAGAAGAACATCCCGGTGGCTCGGTGTCCATTGCCGTCAAGGAGGAGGGCGACAAGAGCTTGAGATACGGGGAAAGCTCTGCCCACCGAACCTATTCGATAACAACGTTGGGAGTGCGACTTGAAGATTCATGGCAAACGAATTATTCTTTTTTACGATAAAAAAAAATCGCGGTTCATCCTGTCATCAATAGGCAGGACGCCGTGTGCTAATCTTCGGCTGCAACGTCTCCGAGCTCCACAAACGTGTCCACAACCAAGCATCTGGCCTCCCTGAGGATGTTTGCCGTCATGGCTCATAATAGCGAGAAAAAGTCGTCGGTGTAGTTCGCAGCTGGCTACAGATCTTTCTCTCCTTCTCTGGGTGAGAAAGATCACGATGCAAGAGGGCGACGTCTTTCAGCAGGACGTTGCCCCACCCATACGGCCAAGACCATGCAAGAGTGGTTGGGGTCGAGAATGAACTTCTGGGCGAAAGAACTTTGTTCACCATTGTAGCCCGACCTCAATCCCTTCGAATACAGCATGTGGGCACGTGTCAACAGATAGGCCTGCAAGGTATGCTACAGCTACTTTGACGAGTGAAATCCTCCCTCATCCACGTGTGGGCCAGCATGAGGAAGGACTTTGTCTGCAACATGTGCACGGCCTTCAGGTGTCGCCTGGAGCGCGCGTTCGCCTCCAAGAGCGGCCACATTCATTAATATTAAAATTTAAACACATATTTATATGTTTAAACAATAAAATCTCGTTTCACTGAATCAAAATTAGTATTGTCTTTTGTTGAGAGAATCCTAACGAGTGTACCAGGACTTTTTCAATACATGGTAACTATATCCGTCACTGTGCCTCTCTATTTCAACCTCTCTCTCTCCCATTTTTCTGTTTACCATCATATACTTTTTAATATGTCAAAAGTTCAACGAAGTAATAAAGATTTTTATAGTGGACTTTACTATCTAATATAAGATTGTATTGCTTAATTTCCGTTTAATTAGAATAGCTTTGGTGTAGTGGAAGTTCAAACTTCATCCTATACACAGTTATTGCTTTTTTAATTGCTTCATTCATGCAAGTTACTTTTTACTGCGTACTAGTTAAAACGCCTTCGATAAATAAACATATATATATATATATATATATATATACAGATTTTGTTAAAGACCATAGTATATTTCGTTTTATTAATTTTATTTGGAAACTTTTCATTTTTCTTATCATCTTTTTTAGTTTTGGTGTGGAAGCATGAAACTCAATACGCCGTTTTTACACAGAATTTCCCTGGTCGAGACAAATCAACGCAGCTGTGTTTAAATTGGGGTGCTTTATCACCGTCTTCTCCCCAGTTTGATAACGCTGTCCCGCTTCCAGAGAGCAGCTGTGTCCATTTTCCCCCTCTAGGGGTAGAAGGGAATCGTTCTCCTTTCCCGTTCGCCTCGTCGATGCCCAAGTTTATCAAGGTTCATGTTTGATTAAGCCGCGTCTGATATCCCTTGGGAATCTTGCTTAATTCCTTTGGATGCCATCGTGTGCGAAGCCCTCTTTCACCCATTGCTGTGGCTCCTATTTAAGGTGATGTCTGCAAATTCTCATCAGATATATAGAATTAGAGCTTCTTGCCGTCTGTCGTAGAATGACTCCCGACGATACTATATATAACACTATTCGTTGAGGGAACTTCCTTAATTATCTCTAGAGTGCGTTTTACTCTCTTGGCGGCCGATATTATGTATCTTCAAAATGCTTAAGAAGTGGAACTGAGCTCAAGGATAATAATATTGCTATCATTAATAAAATAGAGTTTTATTAATAATAACTATAAACAAAACACAAAAACGGAAAATATTGACAAACAGAATGGAAAGGATCGTGGAGACTCGGGCTAATCCAAGGATTAAAGGGATCAAAAAAGGTAAAACAAATATGGAGTTAAAGAGATGGGATGGTTCGATAAACCATTTAAAGCACAGGATAGAATTGACAAATAAGGGATCAATACTCAAAAGGTGACGCTGGGCTTACGTAACTTCATTAGGGCGCAGTGGAAGGTACTTGAAGGAATATTCGGTCCGCTGGCGAGTTCCAGCCGAAGGGGGAGGGATAAAAGGATCCCGACGAGGTGTCTTGGGAAGGAAAACCGTTTCTCGACGAACGGCTGGAAGAACAATGGCTGTTCTAGGTTGTTCTCTTCTGAACAAAGGGGGGGGATGAGAACCGTCTCTTGTCTACGGGCTCAAGAACAATGGCTGTTCTAATGTTGTTCTCCTTGAACAACAGGGGGGGTGATGAGAACCGTTTCTTGGCGAAGGGCTCAAAACGAACAATGGCTGTTCTAATGTTGTTCTCCCTTGAACAACAGGGAGGGGGGAGAGAACCGTTTCTTGGCGAAGGGCTCAAAACGAACAATGGCTGTTCTAATGTTGTTCTCCTTGAACAACAGGGGGGGGGGGGATGAGAACCGTTTCTTGGCGAAGGGCTCAAAACGAACAATGGCTGTTCTAATGTTGTTCTCCCTTGAACAACAGGGGGGGATGAGAACCGTTTCTTGGCGAAGGGCTCAAAACGAACAATGGCTGTTCTAATGTTGTTCTCCTTGAACAACAGGGGGGGGATGAGAACCGTTTCTTGGCGAAGGGCTCAAAACGAACAATGGCTGTTCTAATGCTGTTCTCCTTGAACAGCAGGGGGGAATGCCTTGGGGACTTGACGTCACTAAAGGCTCGAACCTTTGGCACTCAAGGAATATTGTCCTCCTGGACAAGTGATGGTGAATCTCGAGGCCGAGGTCCCTTGGCGCACAAAGGGAGAGAGGGTCGTGGTGATGTTTCGCGACGAAAATCTGGATCTCCAATCTGATCTTAGTGGTAAAGTTTCCATATAAATAGCCAGGACATCTCCTTGGCGTGGGGGAAAATGGAGTGAAAGCTTGGAGGGAACGCACAGCTGGGCCGGAGAGAAATGCCTTATCTGTTCATAAGCCTAACTCGATCTGGCGAGGTCGGCGTATGGGGGCGAACGGGGGGACGATAACCTCCTTGTTTAAACATTGACGTCCGGCAGCTGTTGATAAGACTCCAAGCCTCGAATCGAAGATGCACGTGGGCCTCCTCGAGGTTTTAACTAATATGGGATAGGAGTTGAATTTAACACAGATTCAACTCGTTCTATCACACCCCTCCATTCCAGGGAAAGTTGTCACTTCGAAAAAAAAAGAGAGAAGGGACAACGATAGAGCTCCGTTGTAGGGAACTCGTTTTCTTGTACCAACCGTATCTTCCTGCACCTAACTATTATTACCTCAATACATGATTATTTTGATCTTTAGATTACAGGGGAAAATAACCTTTAATACAACTTAATAAAAAAAAAAAAGGGCATGAAACAATGAAATGTTATAAACTTAGTACATACGGGACAAAATAATTTATACGTAAATTAATAAGAACAAATATATATACATCAAAAAAAAAATTAGACATTGAGCGTTACAAAATTCAGACATATACATTAATTAACTATATTACAAAAGAATCTTAAATTAAGTCGTACAAGACGGTATATACCTACATGGAGATACTAATCCTATGAATACAATTGTTCTACGCTATTCGGTAACGCATTCCTACTGAGTGCGTCAGCGACCTGGTTATCGGAACCTTTGATATAATTTATTTTAAATTGATACTCTTGCAAGAGTAAACTCCAGCGCATGATGCGGCCGTTTGAGTGTCTCAAATTCCTAATATAGGCTAACGGACGGTGGTCGGTTCCTATTTGAAAATCTTTACATATCAAGTACAGCTTGAATTTGTCTATGACCCAGATAATTGATAGAGCTATCTTTTCTCTAGTGGCATATCTCTTTCCGCGTGGTAATAATTGACGACTAGCATATGCAACTGGATGACTCGTTCTGTCATCCTCGTATTGAAGGGGTACACCTCTAATGCCCTCGTTGATCACGTCGGTCTTAACCCCAAAGGATTTTTCCGGGTTGGGCAACTTAAAAATGGGGGCAGAAATGAACTTATTTTTGAGCTGATTAAAATGGGAAACAGCGACATCATTCCAACGTAAACGATCGGAGAAATTCTTTTCCTGAAGGGGGCATAGGGGGGCCAAAATTGCAACGAAATTCGGAACAAATCGCTGATAGGGAGAAGCTGATCCTAGGACCGATCTTAATGGCTTCTTTGTAATCGGGATGGGCATGTGGGCGATTGCCTTAATCTTGTTCTCGTGGGGACCTGACTTGCTTTGTCCTATTTTGAAACCCAAATATTTGATGGTTTCGTGGGCAAACTGGCATTTGCTGGGGCCAATGGTGAGGCCATTTTCACGCAGTTGCTTGAAAAGAGCTAATAGGGTGGATAAATGGTGATTCCATTTAATTAGTTCTTGGAGCTGACTCTTCTGACGTGGTGTCAGCTGCGCGTCACTATCCAGGTCAGAGGGTTCCAAAGACTTGCCTGGTAGGGAAGGAGGAGGGTAATCGGCATCAGGTTGGATGCACACTGTCTGGATTACCTTAAGGGACTCCGCGGGGCAATCCTCTTCAAGCACCGATGCTTCGTCTAGTTCTACGAAGGTATCTCCATGGGCGCGTTGGGGGTTCTTTTTTTCTTGGGGTCCAAGGACAGTCTCCGTGTCCTTGTCTGGGGCCTTATCACCTAAGGGTTTTAGTGAATCACATTCCTCTTTTTCCGTCCTAAAGTCCTGGTTAGGGGTCTCCGAGAAATCGGACGGTATCGGGGTTCTGATGGGGACGGGCTCCTGGGCTTCTTTCTTATCTCGGCCTTGAGGAAGGGCGGCCTGAAACACAGGGTCGAAACTTACTTGGGGGCTCTTTCCTATAAGTACGGAACAGAATTTTATTGGTGCTACAATGACTTCAGCCCAGCCATTATAATATTGACACTGCAGGTAACATCTAGCGACGGGGAATCGGTTCGCCCGCCCAAGTTGGTCATGTACCACCGCAAATTTTTCGTGGTTAGAGGCCACTGGGAGGAGTTCGTCGGACACGATGAAGCATGTACATCCTGTGTCCCTGACGAGAGTCAATACTTGACAGCTGTCCACGCTGCCCTCCTCATATTTCCAAGTTCCCGATGAACTTTTACCAAAAACAAAATTTACCTGGTGGCCTGACGGAGGGGGAGAAGTTTCTGCTTGGGTCTGCACCACCGAAGGAGCCGGGGTCGCATTAATCTGGTGAACTTGGTTGCCTGGTCCGCTTTTAAGCCTAGAATTTTTGGGGCAATTCCAGCTCATGTGGTTTTCTACTCCACAGGTGAAGCATATGGTTGGTCGCTTCGGGAAGAGAAATGGAGGAGAAGTCTTAACGGGAGGTTTGGAGTCCCGTTGTTGGTTTTGGGGAAAGAAGTTTTGGGGTTTTACGGGGCTCGGAAACTTTGTCAGCTTTCCTGGGAAGGGGCGCGAATCCGTCCTTCTTTCTTCTCGTTGGATTTCTTTTTCTCGTTCTTCTCGATGGATTACTCTTCCCCGTTCCTCTCTTTCTCTTTCTTTTTCTACCTTTTTTCTTTGAACTTCTGCTTTAAACCGAGCTAATTCAATCTGAAGGTCAGCTAGTCTTATCCGTTCCTCTCTTTCTCTTTCTTCTCGTTGTATTTCTCTTCTTTGCTGCTCTAGAATGTACTCAGTTAGTTCTTTTCCGGAAAGTCCACAGGACTCTCCTTGCGCTTTAAAGATTTCGAACGGAGTCATTTTTGCACTTGGGGGCGCACTAGTCAACCAACTAAAATTCCTTGCAACAAGAATTATGCCTCTATAGAATTAGCCTACCTAAATATGGGCACTGACCTATTCGTACTTAGTTTCTTAATCTAAATAACTACTGACTAAAATCACAAAAAAAAACAAACAAATTATTATAACCGTTCCTTGAGCTACTCCAGCTTCTTAAGTTTAAAAAAAAGGGGATAGCAATCGTTAAAACAAAAGGGAACTACTATATTCTATTATTATAACGAATAACACTATGCTTTACTCGACTGAGACCAGTGTTTGCAAAGATATAGCGTTAAACCTTACACACCTGATATTAAATTAAATAGTATATATATATATGTCGTAGAATGACTCCCGACGATACTATATATAACACTATTCGTTGAGCGAACTTCCTTAATTATCTCTAGAGTGCGTTTTACTGTCTTGGCGGCCGATATTATGTATCTTCAAAATGCTTAAGAAGTGGAACTGAGCTCAAGGATAATAATATTGCTATCATTAATAAAATAGAGTTTTATTAATAATAACTATAAACAAAACACAAAAACGGAAAATATTGACAAACAGAATGGAAAGGGTCGTGGAGACTCGGGCTAATCCAAGGATTTAAGGGATCAAAAAAGGTAAAACAAATATGGAGTTAAAGAGATGGGATGGTTCGATAAACCATTTAAAGCACAGGATAGAATTGACAAATAAGGGATCAATACTCAAAAGGTGACGCTGGGCTTACGTAACTTCATTAGGGCGCAGTGGAAGGTACTTGAAGGAATATTCGGTCCGCTGGCGAGTTCCAGCCGAAGGGGGAGGGATAAAAGGATCCCGACGAGGTGTCTTGGGAAGGAAAACCGTTTCTCGACGAACGGCTGGAAGAACAATGGCTGTTCTAGGTTGTTCTCTTCTGAACAAAGGGGGGGGATGAGAACCGTCTCTTGTCTACGGGCTCAAGAACAATGGCTGTTCTAATGTTGTTCTCCTTGAACAACAGGGGGGGTGATGAGAACCGTTTCTTGGCGAAGGGCTCAAAACGAACAATGGCTGTTCTAATGTTGTTCTCCCTTGAACAACAGGGAGGGGGGAGAGAACCGTTTCTTGGCGAAGGGCTCAAAACGAACAATGGCTGTTCTAATGTTGTTCTCCTTGAACAACAGGGGGGGGGGGATGAGAACCGTTTCTTGGCGAAGGGCTCAAAACGAACAATGGCTGTTCTAATGTTGTTCTCCCTTGAACAACAGGGGGGGATGAGAACCGTTTCTTGGCGAAGGGCTCAAAACGAACAATGGCTGTTCTAATGTTGTTCTCCTTGAACAACAGGGGGGGGGATGAGAACCGTTTCTTGGCGAAGGGCTCAAAACGAACAATGGCTGTTCTAATGCTGTTCTCCTTGAACAGCAGGGGGGAATGCCTTGGGGACTTGACGTCACTAAAGGCTCGAACCTTTGGCACTCAAGGAATATTGTCCTCCTGGACAAGTGATGGTGAATCTCGAGGCCGAGGTCCCTTGGCGCACAAAGGGAGAGAGGGTCGTGGTGATGTTTCGCGACGAAAATCTGGATCTCCAATCTGATCTTAGTGGTAAAGTTTCCATATAAATAGCCAGGACATCTCCTTGGCGTGGGGGAAAATGGAGTGAAAGCTTGGAGGGAACGCACAGCTGGGCCGGAGAGAAATGCCTTATCTGTTCATAAGCCTAACTCGATCTGGCGAGGTCGGCGTATGGGGGCGAACGGGGGGACGATAACCTCCTTGTTTAAACATTGACGTCCGGCAGCTGTTGATAAGACTCCAAGCCTCGAATCGAAGATGCACGTGGGCCTCCTCGAGGTTTTAACTAATATGGGATAGGAGTTGAATTTAACACAGATTCAACTCGTTCTATCACACCGTCCATACCTTAGTGTCTGTCTCCTGTAAAGTGATCCCCTCGCCCTTGTGATCTCGTCAGCAGATCGTTTTCGTGTAATCCGTTCTGATCAGAAGAAGATTACGGAGACCCGTTTATGCCCCGGAAGATTGTCCTAGGTTTCTGCCGTCTGCAGATGAATCTCGATTTCGTGATTACTTCTCGCTAGAGCCGAGATAATCTCAACCTCCTTTGGAGTCTCTCTGGACGCCTTCGCATCGAGACCCCCATCGACGAAGACCTGACAGTTGGTCTTTCACATTCCAAGTTCATTTCATCCTCCAGAATTAACCAGGAATCCTTTCCTCGTATGTATATATATATATATATATATATATATATATATATATATATATATATATATATATATATATATATATATATATATGCAGGTTCTATTGAAGTCTACAGATGTGGCAGCGTTATCAATTTTAACTTGTATTTTCTTGATATTTCTTACAAGTTTTTTAACGGGGTCTTCGAGGCGAGAAAAAACTGCGAATGACATTCTTTATTCCTAGACGTCTGTTGACCATGTTAGGTCATCTGCAGGGATTCCTTGGACCTTGGACATAAAAAGTGGTGAGATTTAGGCATAGTTAGAAAGAAAGATAGTAAAAGAGAAAAGTGGTGAAATAGGGTGAGTTTAAAGAATATAGTATGTGTGGGAGACAGAAAAAATAGGTCCCTGGTTAAAGGGTAGCTAGTTTGTTTTTGATTTTTGAATGTATTTTTTTATTTAATAAACTAAAAAAATTATAGTTTATTAAATTAAATTAATCCTGTTAATTTAATTCTTATATTTTTTAGATCTTAATAATATTAATGGTCTTTAATGGCATTCAAGCCTTTACTTGAGGCGGTTTTTTATTCCCGCTGTAGGTGTTCGAAAAAGTTTAGTTTTTGTTACATTTTGAATTTCTGCAAAGTTTGAATTTCTACTAGTCGTTTTTTGTGTTTTGTCGATTTTGTCATGTGTATTTTGGAATCACGTCGCCGTCAGACTGTATCTTACTACTTTTAACTGGTCTTATTTGTCGGAAGACCTCGATGTCTAGGTGTGTGTACGAGAGAACTAACTCCAGGGTCAAGCGGACGCTAATGGCTTGCTAGATCCTCTTAGCTCTCTCGTGGAGCGTCACGTTGATAGGAGATAATCCAACTGAGTCGTTGAGCTCCCTCTGTCGTTTATGTTCTCTTCTTCAGGTGTTTGTAATAAGCTAAACCTCTTTATTCTGGATGACTTGTAATTTCGCAATGTGGGTGAAAATCATCTTGGCCACTTTCCACTGATCGGGGAAGTAGCCCGTGTTCAGAGTGGCGTTCATGATGTTAAGTAGCCCACTCCAAACGCTAGGTGGGGCCTGGATGAAATTGTCGCGGGTCAGCCCCGTGGTATCCGGTGCTCTTTGACGAAAGGATTTTAGAGCAACGGAGAGTTCTAAGGCAGTTATTTTACTACCATAGCCCTCCATCACTCTTTTCTGCGACACAAAATGATGAGGAGAGGTTCTGTGTATTTGTGTGTTTAGCTGTTGGATTATGTCAGTCTCGAATTCAAGGTCGTAATTGTCATTTTCTTTGGGGGTAATTTGAAAGATTGAAGACCAGAAATTTCTAAACATTTCCTCAATCTCCTCAGTCTCGTCAATTTCTTTACCGTTGTTTTTGAGTGTAATTCTTTTTTATGGAGGTCTTTCTTTTAAACGTTTAAATGTCTGCCCGAATGTGTGTGAGTCTCTTTCCATGTCGAGTCTTTCAATCAGTCTGTCCCATATAAGTATTTGTTGGTCCGTAATTAGTATCTGGAATTCATCTTTAATCTGTCTTATTCTTCTGAGGGCATTGTGGTTGGGAACTATCAGCGCTACTACATTGGACAGGTCTTTATATTCTTGTGCCAGGGCTTTAATAGGAGGGGTCCAATGGGGAGCTGGAAGGGCTTATATTTAATATGGGGAATAATATTTTCATCGGCTTTAATTAGGTAAGTCCTCCAGTGTCCTGTATTTTAGTCTTTTGTTGATGGCCATTGCGCAGCCGTCATACCGATTCTGGCTATGATTCTTGCTAATGACGTCATATTGAAATATTTTGAATTGTTTTTGCGTGGTCAGTCCGTGTTCCGAGAAAAGTATAATCTCAGGGTCACTTTATCGCATAATATTGCTATAGATGGAAACTTTTCCGTCCCACCCGTCGACATTTATTTGAATAATCGTAAGTCTGTTGGTAATTTTGTGTAATGTTGGTTTTTTATGTGTGTGATTAAAGTAGACGCTTATTCGCGATCTACTTTAGCCCCATGATGTGTACTGGGTGGGGTGCGCTCCCTGCCGTTTCTTTTTTTACTGTATTTTGTGTCCAAAATCGTGTGGAAGCAGTCAGTGGTCAATTTAATCATATTTTGGGCGAGAGCCTCCTTAACCTGCCGCTCCGGAACCTCATCTGAGCATTCCAACTTGTTATATCTTCTGGTCCTAAGACCCTCCGATACTTAGTGGGAATCGATTTCGGTTGGAAAGAACGCCGATTCGGGGGCATATAATTTGAGATTGAAACCTCTCGCATGATATTTAAGGTGGTGTTCCCTGCCGCGTGATGAGAAGGTTGCCCTTGGGCCAAAAGTTTTTAAAGTTTTTCTCGACCGTGGAGACCTGGTCTCTTTGGGTCGCACTGCTTCCTTGTTTGGTGTCTGGGTTTGTGTTTTTGTTGTAACGGTTGTATCTTTTTGGGGTGTAAGTGGCGCTTGTTTTGCTGTTTGTGTTGTTGGTTTGGGTTTGTTCAGACGTAGATTGCATGTGCTGGCTGTGTTCTGAGGTGCGGGTACCTTTTGGCACGTTTCTTGGCACTGAGGGGCTACGCTTATATACATAACCTCCTCTGAAGGAGGGTTTTCCGGGAACCACATCTCTTGCAGCCAATTCTTAACGAACATGCGATTGACCTCGGTGGCAAAAGTACCTGGGCGTGTGATGTTTGCAATGTGTGCATAATAAATGCAGCACATTATTTTCATTGAGTGTTTATTTTCTATGTGAAGGAGTGTCCTTTGGTTGTTTGTCTCAGCAATTGCGGCTTTGGCCACTTTTGCATAAGTGGAATTGGCCTTCTTTTCCTCCATTTCTCGTTTTAATTGGGTTTGCTTTTGGATCTATTGTTTCCTGATCTGGCATGACTTGGACATAGTCCGGTGGGGGTCTTCACAGTTTAGGCATTTAGGAGAGGTACTCTTACATTCGCGCCAAAAATGTTCGCGACCGGCAAATATTGAGCATAACGTAATGTCTTTCTCCGGGCAGCTGGAAGTGGTGTGTTTGCCGTACTTGTAGCACCGAAAGCACATTTGCAATCAGACAAATTATTCACGTTCCATCTGCTCTGGGCAAACTCTTACGTTAAAGAGAAACAAACCATTGTCTTTAGCCTTTTGAGCCATAGACGTGTCCTCGAAAACTACCTTAAACACGTGCGTGTAGTTTTTGAATTTAATGACCTCAGCTACTTTTGCCCAAATGTGGTTCCTTTCCATTTCGTCCTTAATGTCCTCTGCGGAGTGGCTCCCGACCCAGGAGTCGAGGCGCCTGCAGATTACACTACGGTCTGTTTTAATTTGTGGCAGTGTGTGGGGTTTCAGATTGATTGTATTTAGGCATTCAACTGCTTTGCTTGAGGTCAAGGCTTCACAGTCGGCCTCCCTCGCACAAATAGTAGAGTATTCATTTTAAATGTCTATGAGTCTGACCAGTGCAATTCATAAGTTTCCGTAAATTTGTTCGAATACTTTCCCTTTGTCTGATTTTGGGCCTTCCGAGAGGACTCGGAGAGTGGTGCGGAGAACTCCTTCATTTCTCCTGAATCCTATCGTAGGTTAGGTGATGAAATTTTATAAATGTAAATATGTATACCCTGAGAAACGGTTTTGAAAAAAAGAAAAGGGGTGAAGGGAGAGAGAACTAAGGGCCAAGGTCCAAATGATTTTATAAAACTTTACCTTTATTTTTCTTCTTCCTTCAGGCTTGTGGGTGGGCCAGCTGAGGCTTTATTCCTTGCCTCCACGAAGAAGTGAAGATTTGCCCTTCACCTTCCTTAATCGAAAAAGGCCAGTGGGCCACTTTTCAAACCGTATCAAGCTTTTTCGCTTGACACAGTTTTTCTTCTCACTACTAAAATCGAGTCACACAGTTTAACTTTTATTTTCGCAAGAAATTCACTTTTCAAAAATTCCGAATAAGGAACTGTCACAGCGGTACAGTAGACTTACTAAGGCAACTAAAGCAGTCCTATCTTCAGGGATTCAAAAATTGCTATATTATATATAGTATTTCTACGCGAACATTAGTATTACAAAAATTGGCTAATTATGGCGCGGAAATTTTTTAATAGAAAACTAAGCGCTACAAGAAACATATAACATTGCCAGGCTCAGATTGTCTGACTATGACTGCTAAAATTTTCTCAAAAATATTTGTTTCTCTCGGTATGTTACATCCACAAACAGAGGTAGCCGATAGTGAAAGTTTGCCAAAAGTTCCTGAAGATTTTTCGAATAACGAAATCTTCAGGTGTAAAACTTATTTATCCTCCTAGTGTACACAATGAGTGTGGTACATATTAAACACCACAAAACGTGCCAGTGCGAACTAAAATAAGGATTACATCAAGCAAGCTGACGCCCCCAAAACTCCGATTCGAAAGGTAAAGTGAATTTGGATCTTGGTAAATTGAACTTTTTTTTCTGCTATTTTCACCTTCAACTATTCCACATAACCAATAAAATGACAAAACAAAATGAATAACAAGAGCTAGATGTAGCTCTTGTTAGATTTATCGACCCTCCTTTCGGTTATACGACAATAAGCCAGAATGAAAAGAAGGCAGAACTCCCGGCTTCGTACAAAGCTACTACAGTATTTAATACCATCAACTTTACTCACAAATCCAACCCCAAATACAGGCACACCGTAGCGTTGTCTGTCGTAAGCTAGACCCTTGGCTGGGGCACCACTCAAGCGCCGAAATCACTCAAGAGATCGAGAGTAACCATCAGTGGGCTAAAGTTTCCAAAATCATAAAATTCAAAGACTACCCCCTACGTCTTCAAGGTGGTCTTTCAAGACACAGGAATGGCGCAAAGGGCTAAAGAGTTAGGTCTTCTTCTCTTTTCATGACAGGATCTGCCCTGACTAGATTGAAAGAGAAGAATTTACTCAGGTTCAAACATTTTTCAAGTGCTACAAACACAACGAGCACACAACAAAAGCATGCCGACAGACGGAAAGTATCTGTTCCATCTGCAGTAAATCTGGCCACATCTGGCGTGACTGAAGGAGCAGTGAGAGGCACTGTGTAAATTCTAACGCGGATCACGGGGCAATGGAAATTTCATGCCTAGTAAAAAAGGATGCAATCAGAAAGCAGCAACAACGAAGAATAGACGAAGAAGGAGCAAATAACAATTGGGCTATGCCAAAAGGGCAAAGGCGGCAATGAGAGAGGCCTCAGCTCAGCGTACATACCTTAGAGTAGAGAGCAAGCAGTCAACAAAAATCATGTGCTGCATTTATTATGAGCACACCGCTAACCTTACCAAGACAGGCTCGTTCAA
Organism: Ceratothoa steindachneri; assembly: GCA_963969495.1. Lineage (NCBI taxonomy): Eukaryota > Metazoa > Arthropoda > Malacostraca > Isopoda > Cymothoidae > Ceratothoa > Ceratothoa steindachneri. The sequence goes on along the minus strand of OZ018319.1, from coordinate 51,437,247 downwards.
AAAAAATCTTAATCAAATGCTGACGAAGAATGGGATGGCTGAGATGTGGTTCACGGAGAACCCTCCCTCTGAGGAAGTGCTTCGCATTCAGATGCAGCCTCCCCAAACTCAACCAACCGGTACGCAGGGAAGATCTGTTTCCCCTCCAACAAAAATTACCCAAAACAACCCTCAAGCCCCAACAAATGAAACTCTTAACGTTGACGTAGAAAAAACTCCCCAAACTAAACAAAAACAAAACCCTGCCACGGTAGCCGCACCAAACAGTCACCCAACCGGCACAGGATGAAGTCCATCTCATCGTCAAAAGAGGGTAAACATGCTTATCATGGCAGAAGAATTCAACTGACAATATCTACAAGGGAGAGTGCCCTATTCCTGGAGATTACGCCAGACAAAGACGTAAGTGATAGCGTGAGAACCAGCCGTTACAAATGGGAATATAGCGTGGACATTCCTGAGAAGGTGGTGGAAGAGACCTTCATTCTTGGACTGGTCCGACTAAATCAAGATGCCTTTGCAACGTTAACGACCTCGGAATTAACTAAACAGAGATGCGATAAATCGCGATTTCCACCAGCCAACACTTGCACACCAAAAAAACTCGGAAAAAGGAACGACTAACTGACAGACACGATGTACGGACTGACAAAAGACCTGATAATATTACAAATGAACACGAACGGATGGGACGACAAACAAGTGACTTACAGTAATATCATCAGACAATGCGACCCTGATATCGTTATGATTTCAGAACTAGGAATCGACACGATGCAGAAGAGTATGAAGATCTTCAACTACACCATACTAACAAAGAACCACAGCCAGGAACGTTTTGATGCCGCTGCCATCGCAGTCAAAAGAAGTATTCAGTTCAAATTACTCCCAGCTTTAGACGAATCTTATCTGTCCATCGAGATCCAAATCACCTTCGGGCAACTGGTGGTGTCCACAGGGTACCAACCCCCAAGACAGGACTATATCTTGATGCATAACTTTCTCCAACTGTGTGCACACGGAAGAACAGTCCTGTTCGGGTAAGATCTCAACGCCAGATGCCAGGAATCCGGATACACCGGAAGTCTAAATAAGCAAGGAAAGAACTTGAAGAACCATATTGACAGGGGTATTGTTGCCCGCATTGGGCCCGACTTCCCCACCTATACCAGTAACACTTACGCAACAAAACCCGATATCGCCCTGACCAGCTCACAATTTCCCTACAACTATTACATCCAACCCGGCCCTCTAATCCCAAGCGACCACGTCGCTACCTTGAAAAAGATATCCACGAGCCCCATTCAAATACCCGTCTGGAAGAGAAAATGCTTTTCCCGAGCGAACTAAAAAGAGTACCGTACCCTTCTTGGTGAGTTCAGATCTCAGCCACTCGAGGAAGCCACCCTGGAGGAAATCGACCAGGAACTGGCAAGGTTAACGGAGGTAATGGTGGAAGCGGACCGCACAACAGTACCCAAAACATCCTACAAAACGTTACCAGCACCAAGGTGGACACAGGAGCTATACGACTTAACGGACGAATATAAAAGACTATTTGAAGAAATCAGACTGACGGGTACAGACAGACTTAAAAACAGACGTTTAAGAATACTAAGAACTGAAATGAAGATACACATAACTGAACAACAAGCAGCACTTTGGCATGACCTCAAAGACAAAATGGACGAAGAAGTAGATCCCCGAACATTTTGGAATACTCTTTCAAGACTGAAGGGTAAGCCACCTGACAAGAACATACTTCTTAAAAAAGTATGACCCAAATAGAAACGGAAGAAGTGTTCAGAGACTACTGTAAAAATGTATTCTCCACCACACCAGAGGAGAATAAACACTCTGACCCAGACATTGAAGAACATATTAACGACCAGTTAAGACAAGAACTAGAAAGGACATACCCCTGGATATGGACGAAAGATAACAGAAGAAAAAATACTAACGACGCTACGTGCCTTCAAGCAGAGAGCACCAGCGAAAACAGAATTGACCAATCTGAACTGGTTGAACGCCCCCATAACATCTTAGAGAGGCTGGTCAATATAATAAACCCGTGCCTAAACGTTGGTTATTTTCCGGACGAATGGAAGGTCGCCAAAATGATCTCATTCCAAAAGCCGGGAAACCGCTGGACGGACCACTAAATTTCAGACCCATTTCCCTCCTCGAAGTGGCAGGCAAGGTCTTCGAGAAAATCCTTGCTAATAGAATCCAAGATTTTATGGAGGTAAACAACCTACATAACCAACACCAGCATGGATTCAGAAGAGGCAAAGGGGCTTATACGGCGCTGACAATCATCCCTGAAAAACTGGCGAAGATCGCAAGCCAAAAAAGGTAGACGGACGTGGTGCTCATAGACGTTAAGAAGGCATTTGACAAAGTATGGAGGACTGGGCTTCAGTACAAAATACTAAGACTTAGACTAAACACAAGACTAGAAACAATTCTATGTGACTATGTGACTGACAGAGTAGCATTTGTACAAATACACGACCACAAGGGACCAGACTTTGAGCTGACTGCAGGCGTACCGCAAGGAAGGTGCATTAGCCCCCTGCATTATAATATATACACCCTCGTTCTATCCAATCCGATCAGGGAATATTTGCTGACGGTCCAGTTCGCCGACGACATCATCCAGATCATGACTGCCCCCTTTAAAAGTCCAGAACTCATTGCACAAATCACCGCCAGAGAGATCGACCACGTCAGCAGGTTCTAGAGAAGATGGAAAATCGCCACTAACACCCAGAAATTTAAGGTGATTCCATTCTTCCGTACTAAACGGGCCCATATCGAAACCGATAACGCCCGTATTTCATACATCTCTGATGGGATAGTACTAGGAGTAAAGATAGACAAAAATGGATGCGTTAGCCACGTTGCTCAGACAGCGACGCGAGCGAAGGTCGAGCTATCCCAGCTATTCAGTTTTCAAAACCTGAACACGACCAACAAAAAAAAAATATACAACGCGCTCATAAGATCAAAGCTGCTGTATCCACCGATACTTATCTGCATTAGATCTAAGAACAAAGTGCGACTCCTCAAAGAGTACAGAACAAAGAAGTACTCTTAATAACAAACACCAGGAGGAGAGAAAGAAGGAGGCAGAGGGTCCTACATCGCACGATTCAAATGAATCAAGTTAACTTGGAGCTGCAAAGTAGCGCCCTTAAAATCTGTGCGAAAGTACCACGACTCATGACGGAAGAAACCAGGCACAGAGACATTCAGCTAGAAGACAGAAACATAAGAAGACTAGACTTTATCAGTAGTTAAGCACAGACCAAAAGACAAGAAGAACCGATTTACACATAAGACTTTACAACGACAAAAAATGAACCTCGCAAAGAATATCCAATAGGGAGAACACTATAAAAATACACAAACAAAGAATGAGAGAAAGACAAGAGATACAGAAAACACTTACAAAGGCTTGAACGCTACAAGAAAACTGCAATAATTTACACGAAGCAAAACGATAACACAAACAGTAAAATCACAAATCAGAAACAACACAAACAAACTTGCAAAAGAATCACAAAGCAAGAAGAACACAAGAAAAAAACATAAAAGAGTACGCAGAAGAACAAGAATATCAAGACAAAACAATAAGAACATCAATCTCAAATAAACGCCTGTGATTCCCTATCACCAGGGATTTTATACCCTTCTGCCCCTGTCATCAGGGAAATCTATCCCTATCTATCCATCTCCTACTATTACATACATATATGAATACATGAGTGCAATTGAAATCTTATATGCGTGTATGTATTTTACTTTCACAACTTAATATGTCCAATGTCCAATTTCTGACTATTTGTCGCTCCAATCTAGTTCTCTGGCAAAGGAGGCAAAGGAAAAGGGAGTTTTGAAAAAGTTCTTTTTTTAACGGCGAGATGTCGCGAGTTTGGTTTCCGGCTGAAGTTGCACATTAATTGCCGGTTTCTTTATTTAAATGATGACGGCTGCAGCTATCCGCACTCTTCTGTGGTTTTTGGAGTCTTAGGATGATGGAGGTTTCCTGATTCAGTTTTTCATTGGTTAGGGTAGTGCCATTAGAGTGAGCGTGTTTTTTAATCGCGCCATCTTGAAGGTGAGCTGTCAGTCGCCTTGCCAAGGTTGTGGAGGTTACGGCGATGTTCTTTGAATTGCGGTGTTCGCAGTCATCAACTTTGCATGAATATTCGTACACGAAGTTAGTCTCCTCAAGTTCCCCCGTGGAGGGAGACAGCTGTTCTTCATGATGCAACTACTTGTATTCTTGGTCTTTTATCATAGAATTAGATTAATATCCGTATTAGGAGCAATTGGGGTCACGTTACGATGGAGAATGGCTTTGAGAGCCTTTTCGTCTTCACGGTAGCCGGTGTACATATTGGCCTTGTAATAAAGATCATAATTACTCTTTTTCGGAGTAGACCTTACGCCAAAGTCAGCAGCCAAGTTCATTTTCTCTTTCTTGGTGGCGTCGATGGATTCTTGTGGGTAGCTGTTTTTAACGAGGACTCAGGTAAACCCTCTTAAGTTCGTGATCAGCAGCCGTCCACGAGGTTAAATGGAAATTGCCTTGTTAACTAAAGCACTGATGACTGATCTCTTGTGACGTTCAGGAGACTCAGAAGAACCATTTAAGCAGAAGCCTAGGTTTGTGGTCTTAACGTATACTTGGGTCACAAATTTTGACTCCTGAGCAGTTATGAGGATATCAAGAAAGGGAAGGGATCCTTCATCTTCCGTTTCGTGGGTGAAATTCAGAAACGAGTTGTTCTTGAATGTTTCAACTAGGCTCTTCACTTGTTCAAGGTTATTCCTTTTAAAAATTATCTCATCGATATAACGCGAGTAGATGGGAGGCTTAGGCGCAATATTGCTCTTGAAAATTTCTTTCTCAACTGAGCCCATGTAAAAATTTACAAGGAGGACGAAAAGTGGGGACCTCATCGCAACCCCATCGATTTGTACGTGCAAATCGATTACGTCTGCAGTTGGAGACATCAGCATCGGGTAATATGTCTTCAGAAACAACTACACACTCGCAACCTGTGTCTCTAATGAGGGTGGGCACCCAAGCCCCGTTGATGGTCCCAAAAGCTTGGAAATGTGTGACACTTTGGTCGGATAAGCAAAATCCCACCTTACATGGCAGCGCAACAGACGTGTCATACTCGAAGGCACGGGGATTTCTTGAGCAGAGAGGTCGAATGTGCCCAACCTATCCATAACAATGGCACGTATCGGACGATGAAGGATCCTTTTGGATGTCAGCAGAGTTACGTGCCACAGTTGTTACTTTAAGAGACGGTTTGGATGGTAAAATTAAATTCCTAGAGCTAGAAGTTCGAGGAAGCGTAGGGTGAGCTGAGGCCCAATAATCAGCTAGTTGAATAGCTTCCGTCAAAACAGTGGGTCGCCGTTCCTTGAGGAAAACACGTAACTTTGGATTGAGGGAAGAACTGATCAAGCATCATAAACTCTTTCAACTCCTCAAAGGTGTTAGATATTTCAGAATCTTCCAACCACGCCTGGAACAGTTGGTTCAGATGGATGGAAAACTGTTGAAATGTTCCTCCTGTTGAGATCTTAGCGCTACGGAACTCGGCATGGTAACCATCAGTAGTCTTGTTAAATCAGGTCAGTAAGGCTTTCTTCAACATACTATAGTTCTTAGTGATATCAGCTGACAGACAGGGTATACATTTAAACAACCTTAACAATAAGTAAACTTCCCCTCCTCACTTCATAACTCTCAGGGTTCACCTCAAGTAACTCGGCAACTCGTTCGACGTGGTTGAGGTATGAGGTGATGTCTTCTGCATCATGCAATAGAGGAAGCTTAGAACGACTCACTGGATCATCAAACTGAGCAGAAGTAGGCTGTTGAGATGCAGAGATGTTCACCGACACAATCTCCTTCTCTGCTTCAATTTTGACCACTTGGACCCTTGGCTTTTCTTCCTTTTTCTACGCTTGAAGTTGAGCAAGCTGGAGCCAGTTTTGGCGTTCCTTCTCACGCTAATCACGATCAAATGCTTGCTGTTACAGACCATAGTGGCCGATCTCTTTCCTTGTTAGACTAAGTCCACAGTTTGTTCATTAAGTTCTTGAATAGAAGACATCGTAGCCGCAGAAAGGTACCTAATACACACAGAAGTAAAATATATAAGCCAAAAATGACGAACAAAATTAAAATAATGGCCACAAGCTACAATACCAACATACCTTAAATTGTGAGTAAATAGAAAGTTAACTTTGCAAGTAAAGAAAATGAAACAACCAGAGTTAAATTAAGGACACCAGCCAAGTTAAATAAATGACACCTAGAAAGTTAACTCAGCAAGAAAAGTGAATGAAACAAAGTTAAATTTTGGTTTTCTATTATCTCATCTGGCGCTTGCCTTCTAATGCATAAGTAGCCGTACTCAAGCTAGTCTGTATCTAGGCTATATTAAAAGCCAAAGTAAAAAACGAAAAAAATACAAACAAAAGCAAAACAACAACAAAAAAAACAAACGAATTGCAAAAATATGGAGCGAACTCCATCGAAGGGGAAAAGGCCCGCCCTCACGCGCCGAAAAAGACCGTGATCCATATTTGAATATTAAATAATAGGGAGAAGGCCGCCCTCCTCCAAAAAGTCTAATAGTCAACAGATCGGTGTGCACCAACTCCCGAGCACAAGGAACAGGCTGTAGCGACCCCACCCATTCAGGTACTGGGACAGGTAACATGCGCGAAGATCCCCCAGACTGGGACATTCAACAAGAATGTGCCAAAGAGTCTGGGGGACGACGCAGTTGTTACAATAGGGAGCAGGCGAGTGCTCCATCAAGTGGCGATGCGTCACTTGAGTGTGCCTGATTCAGAGACGACAGAAAGCGAGCTGAAGCCTTCGCGGCATTGGGGGATAGGTCCATGGGAACAGTGGCGGCGCAATGGCACGCAACTTTAAGTTCCCTTTGACTGTCTCCAATCTTCTTAGCCAGGAAGCCCGAAGAGCTGTGCGTATTCCTGCCATGTAATCGGTGTGAAGAAGAGCGAAACGCTAGTCCGGTTGCAGAGCCCTCGCGGACTCTTTGTGGCCCTCATCAGCGCGCTCATTCCCCGAAATTTTTACATGTCCAGGAACCCAGCAGGAGATAATCTCGACATCTGCCCGGCTCAACAAAACCGTGGCGTCACGGATATCGTGAACAAGGGGATGCGGATATTCCAATGCCCCGATAGCACTCAGGGCGCTTTGTGAGTCGCTATAGATCACAATCTGCTCCCCGAACCAAGCACGTCACGTAATCTCCCGTACCAAATGGTGTATTGCCACCAGCTCGGCCGTGAAGAGAGAAGCAGCGCCTGGCAGAGCCCCGCTAACTTCAAACACAGGGGATACAGCGTGGAAGCCAACATCCTCTTCGGACTTGGAGACATCCGTATACACTGGCACGGTTCCAGCGTGACACGAGGTGTGCTCCAAAAAGGTCGAACACAATACTCCCGGCGCTGTACAAGCTTTGGGAACAGAGGCGTGGCGACAAATAGCCAAATGTGGTACTCTCCAGGGTGGCATCCTGGGCAAAACCAGTGGCGCCACCGGCCCAAGAGCTATACCTAGCTCTCAAAGCCCAAAGGGCTTAGGGTATGACTGGCGTCTCTTTGCGTCATTAGCACCGTTGAGATCAGCTGAGGATGCAGTGAGAGATGTTGGCGACTGAGGAAGGCTCCGGGCTCACGCGTATATGTGAGTGATGCACTGTATGCGGCGTAGTGCGAGCAGCATCTCCCCAGCATCAAGTAATAGGTTCTCAATGAGGGAAGTTCGAAAGGCACCGGTCACCAGGCAAAGACCGGTGTGGTGGATCGAGTCTACCTTCCGCAATAAAAGCTCGGCTGCGGATGCATAAACTTCACATCCGTAGTCTAGCTTCGAACGAACAAAGGATCCATAAAAAAGTAAGGCATTAGCCCTATCAGCGCCACAAGCGCTGAACGTCACGGAGCGAAGAATATCCATGGCGCGGGTGCAAGAGACCCTAATGCTGCGAATATGAGCTTCACAGGTAAGGCGTCGGTCAAATACAAGACCAAGGAAGCGGTGCGATTCAACCACTTCCAGGCGCACCCCATTAAGAAACAAATCTGGGTCGGGGTGGAGCGGTGAATGGCAGTAGAAGTGCACCATCTTAGTTTTAGCCAAAGAAAACCGAAACCTGTACGCTTCGGCATAGCGAGAGCCGCGGTTCAATGCCTGTTGGAGTCGACGCTCCAGAGTTGGCATCTGGGCCGCGCCAAAAGAGATCGAAAGGTCGTCTACGTAGAGCGAAACAGCACGGCAGCACCAAGGTGATGCCGTTGATACTCAGGGCAAAGAGGGCGACACTGAGGACAATTCCCTGCGGGAAACCCTCTTCCTGCTCCATTGGTCCGGGGAGGGCTTCCCCTACCCGAAAGGCTGGATCGACGATCTCGCCAAAATTCAGATATAAACATTATTAGGCCTTCTCCAGATCGAAAAACACCGTGGCATAGTGCTGTCTACGAATAAAGGCCTCGCCGACGGCATTTTTCAGTCGGAGCAAAGCATCCGACGTGGAGTTAAACTTGCAGAAGCCTCACTGTGCAGAAAACAGATGGCCTCTGCTGTCCAGGAAAAGGCTAATCTAACATTTACTAATTTCTTCCTCAACTTACACACGCAAAAGGTTTGAGAGATTGGGAGGAAACTGGTCGGAGTAGAGTGATCTTTTCCCGGTTTGCGAAAGGCGATTACACTAGCGATTCATCAAGAATCCGGGAGGAAACCCTCCACCCAGAACCTATTAAACAAATCTAGCAGAAAGGCCATGCCTTGATCACCCAGGTGTCAAATCATGGCGTACGGGACATCGTTCGGACCATGGGCGGTGTCCGCGCAAGGAGCAAGAGAGCCACGCAACTCACTCACAGTAAACCTGTCGTTGACGGGTTCTCCGCCTCTGGAGTTAAAGTCCAGTCGGCGGCCTTTCGCAACATTACGACGTACATTGAATGCTGGCGGAGCAGCCTCCCGGTTAGATAATGCGGAGAAAGCAGGCACGATGGATGCTGCCTCGGACGTGGGATCTGAGTTTTCAGTCCCATTCTCCTCGAGAACGGGAGGGCGATCCTGCGAGAACTTGCCCCGAATCCTTTTGACTCGCTTCCACACCTCTGCTAGAGGGATCTTCCCCTTAAGTAAATAAACGTATGTTCACCAAGAAGAGCGTCGGGCGTGCTTCGAAATATACCGGAACCTAGCTCTAGCCTAACAAAATTTACTGACAGTGAAATCGTTCGGGCGGCGCTTATACCGCATGTAGGCATTACGCTTCTGTTTGAGGGCCGTCTCACACTCGGCTTACCACCACGGGAGTGGGCGGCGTGCAAAACTGCCAGACGTTCTCGGAATAGTAGTCAGGCCCCTGGCGATGAGGTTACCGGAGAAGAACTCAACGGCCTCATCTACCGACCTAAACTCCTCGACTGAGATAGAGAATTCAGTCATTTCATGAAATTCAGGCCACCGCCCCTGTGCCAAGCACTACTGAGGTGGGCTCTCAGGGGGCAGTTGAATTGAAAATGATATTTGAATGGGAAGGTGATCACTACCATGGAGGTCATCGACCACCCTCCAATCAAAATCAGGCTGTGCATCCGAAGAGCACAAAGATAGGTCAAGGCAAGAAAATGAAGCGGTTCTCGGACAGTGATGCGTAAACTCATCCACGTTCAGGACGCCCATCTCAAGCTCTTCGATCAGATCGGCAAGGACTTGTCCCCTGGGATTTATGGAGTAATCTCCCCAGAGAGGATGCCTGCCGTTCAGATCTCCAAGCAAGAGATAGGGCCTCGGCAACCGTGCCACGACGCGGCGGAAGTCCCCAGCGACGAAGTCAGCTGACGGTGGATTGTACGCAGAAATGATAGTATACCTTCTATCAAGGTGAAGCAGCACAGCCACTGCTTGAAAGGAGGTATCTAAAGTGAAAAGAAGAACGGAGACATCATGCAGGGTATAAACCGTGCATCCCCCAGCCCAGCCCCCATCTCGTGGTGGTGGGATCGCAAAATCCTTATACCCCGGGAGGGCGGGCAAGGTGAATGCACCTAGCATGGTCTCCTGCAGAAAAATAGTTAACGGGGAACGGGACGAGACGAGCCTGCGCAGCTCCTCCCAGTTGGCCCAAATTCCATGGCAATTCCATTGAAGGAATATGCCTCCCAGGCCTAGCTCGGAGGAGACGCGGTGGCCCTCTTCGAACAGAAGACCCTCACAGGAATGCCCGTATTCTTCCCGGAGGCAGAACTCTGGGCTCTTTTGGCAAGACAAAGCGCTGAAGGCGCTGTGGCCTTCGAGGACTTATTGCGGCAGGTTGGGCTCGCCATGCGAGTCTTTTCCTCCCTCCGCCTCGAAACCTTAGGCGGGCGTTTCGGCTTCGGATGCGGGAGGCCCTTTTTTCGAGGAACCACCGTCTTCGAGCCACCCAGCCCACTATTAGGCATGGGCAAAGGAGCCGTAGCTCTTTTGTTGCTATCCTTCTTTCGGAAGACAGCTTTAGGAAACCCGGAAGATGGCCTGACCACCAACTTCAGGGGTGTTGCCTCCTGTGAGTCTAACGACTTAGTGGAGGCGCGTGATCTTTTCGCCTTATGGGAAACGGTCACGCTAGGGGAAGGGGGGAGCACTGGTTTTAACTGGGGCTGGGTGTAAACCCTTTGTGCCGCCAGCTTTACCAGGGGAGCGCCCAGGGTTGAGTAGAAGCCGCAGAAGGGCTCTGAATTGGCGCGGAAACAACCGTGCTCGTTGGCCTAGATGAGCCAGGAGCAGAGGGTGTCTTTCTAACTATTGAGATACAAGACGCCCCAGGCAGAGCCGGGCGCGCCAGGACCAGGTCCTTAGCCTCGCCAAATGAGAGTTCATCCTGGGCCTAAACAGCCCGGATTTCTTTTTCAAAGAGATACTCACCACACGATTCAGACTTATCGTGTAAGCCTTGGAGCAATTTACACATGATTCGGGTTACCCCGACTTTGCACGTCTACATGAGCGATTCGTATGGCCGAAGCGGTGACACTAATAGCACCGCCGCGGCAGTGGCACAAAGGCCTTTACGCAGTAGCGGTACAAACAGACACGCACTGACTCAGGGAGCTTGTCACAGTCGAACGTGACGAAGAGTGTAGGGGTAGGTGTCAATGCTCCTCCCTGTTTTCTCATCACACGTTCGACATTGACCGCATCATGGTCGGCCAGCTATAAGGTGATGCCATCTATGGAGCAGTCAACTAGTTCTCTCGCATAAACTACTCCTTTCACAAACTTTATGTTAGAGTGCGGCGTCACACTCACCGGGGTGCCATCAAGTGTCCGAAGAGCACTTATCTTGGCCGCTTGGCGGGATTCGCCGCATTCGCCAGAAGGCTCCCATCTGAGATACGGGTCGCCTTTGGCTCTTTAATAATTTTAACTAGCTAAAGCTCTCCTTTGATGGATCATGTTGCCCTTGGCTAACATGGTGCCATCAGTGGAGAGAATAACGAGGAAGCGTTTGAAGCCAGCGTGCTCAAAAACGCCAGGTAACCTCTGAATCAGGGGCCCCGATGTTATCGAGGTCTTAATTGGGTCTTAATTGGGGGATCCGCACCCGGGTATGCAGAGGGGGCGGATGTGCCGATCTTGGATTGGTCGCTTACCGGAGCAGCAGAACCATCCGTCCCTGCAGCCTCCGCGGATGGAGAGTAGCCCCGAGTCTTTTTAGTCTTTTTTCTGTTATTTTTCTTTTTATGAGAGGAGGGCGGGGAATGAACCCGCTTCTTCCCTTTGCCAGCAGGAGCCCCCAGGCCAGATGGACAGGCCTCAGCTAGGTCCTTCTCCGAAATGGAGAAGGTCCTGGCAGTCGTAAGGGCAGCGGTCTGAAAAGATATCTCCCCTCCTTGTACTGCTTCGAAAACCCAAGCCGTTTGAGGAGGACCTTGCATAGGGGTGGATTCGGGTTCGGTGCTTGGCGCCGAGCCCGAATTCCCTCTCATTGAAGGCCCTACCGTCTGAGGCTGGTTTGCCTCAAGGACCATGTCTATCTCAGGGGGGGCCTCCAGTTGGCCATCCCCCCAGGACATTACAGGTTCCGTTGACAGAGCTGTCTCTAGTCACGTCTGGGGAGGCACAGGCCTTGACCCTTGCAATGTTCGATATTCTTGCTAGAAGGGCTTTTAAAGGATGCGACCGAAGAGGCCTGGCTTCCCTTTACCCTCTAACGGGGTTTGCCCTACCGAGCCACTTTAATGGGGAGCGGTCGGCTATGGGCTGCCTGCTGCTGGAAAGAGGGAGGTGCCCGAAAGCACCTCCAGAGAAGGGGGTGAGGGGGAGTCCCCTACACCTGTAGACGAAGGAGCGGAGTAAGCCGTTTCTCTCCGGTTAGAGAAATTTGGAGTGTCCCCTGCGCAAGCACAAAGTGGGGGTTCCTCCATTTTTCCCGTGGAGCTGCCCGAGTGCGGTTCCTTCGATGGAACAGGGAGAATTAAGGTGGATTTTTTGTTTGACTCATCATTGGGCATGGTGACCCTCTTTTTAATACGGGATACAATATCTCATCACCCCTCGCAGTATCCCGCTCTGCAAGGGGTGCGATGGGCCTGACAGAGCCAGGTGCCGCCATTTAAGGCCACCCCTCCCGCATGGTGACGTGGCAGACCTTCAGCATGGCGGCTCCACTTTTGACACCGCGTGAGGAAGGCATAGGTGGGGATAACGCAGGTTGTTAAAAAAACACCATCCCAAATTGGATCTCATGGGTAAGGGAACATTATTCCCTTCCTCCACAACCCCGATCAGGGATGGTTGGCTGAGAAGAAGGTCAGCATCTACCCTATGAAATTCAAAGCTGACCAGAGAAAGTTGTTAGAGAGGTTGTATAAAAAGCGAGGAAACAGTGGGGAAACAAAAGTGTCTGAAGGAAGGAAAAGAGGCTAAGTGGGGGTCGGACGGGGTGCTGAATCCCGTTAGCACGGCGGCGAGGATGGAAAATTGCTGCGCCCCTTACGGAGAAACAAATTTAAATAAGTGTCACACCCTTCAAAGTGTCAAACGTAACTAGCACGGAACAAAAAACAGGCAAAAGCTTTGCCTTCGTAAGGGAGACAATCAACAAGCCTCAAAAGCACTGTCGAGGTATGCCTCTGAAGACCAGCTCCTAGAAAAGGCGCATACACAAGCAGGGGCAGAGAGCTGTCCCGAAGGCTGCTTGCGATATGCATTGGAGTAATTAAATGAGTGGCAGGGATTTATCTAATGACGTGCGAAGTTGCAGTTCAAAGGATATATAAAGATCAAGACCCAGAAATATAATTTAAATATATATATATATATATATATATATATATAATATAAGGGGCAATATATATATATATATATATATATATATATATATATATAAAGGGGAATAAATTGCTTAATAAGGATATTTAATTGGATCGTAAGAGTTTACAATATGACAGAGCTAAGCGGGGAGTGAAAAATTATCGTAAATTCGAGCAATAGACATTATTTATCTTTGAGCTGGAAGTCAATTCAAAAGGGGATGCAGGTGACGATTGAGGGAGAGGGGTGTGAAAAGAAGATTACAACGCAAAATTTTTTTACCTTGAATCTAAGTGGTGTTTGGAGGAGCGAGAATAACGGCACAGATCTTCGAGGAGATACTTCTGTGAGCCCAGACTGGGAGGAATCCTCGCTTGAGGTTTTGAGTACTTCTTGTTGAAGAACGAGATTTTCTCTGCTCGAGAGAGATAGAATCTCAAACACGAGACGGTTCTGTGGCACGGCAGGAACTCTCAGACACGAGGAACGGGAGTCTTGAAGGTGGGTGTGAGATGAGGGGCGTCGCGTAGTTCTCCGGAAAGAATGTGGCTCGGTAAGCTTTCCTCTAAACAGCGGCCAAAACTTTACGAATGGCGATTTGCTGGTGAGATCTTCACGACGAGGAATGACTCGAACAGGGGTTGTGGGGCAACGGACAAACGGTCTGAAAGGAGAGACTGACAGACTCTCAATCTCCAGGAAGAATGTCGGACGCAGGGTTAAATAGCCAGGTGGCTAGTCCATTAGATAGCCCCTGGGCATGGCCGTCCCAAGAGGATTCTCGACGTCAATCTATGCAAACTTAGTTCGAGATAACGAATTGGATCGGACAGTAAAGTTTGCCTCAGGATATGAGGTTTGGTTTGTACGACCGCGCCTGCAGGGGAAGGACATGCCTGTGAGGCATGCAGGTTAGAATTCGGCGTTATCGCGGGGGTGAGAGAGTGAGGTGCATCCCATATAAGCAAATACAGCCGGGTTGAGCGACTCAGGGCGGGACTGCTTCCTTCTCGATGATTCTAAAATTCACACGCAAAGGAGTAGGTGCTTTGGAGCGAAGGGGGTGAAAAGGGTGTTGGGGGGGACGGCTTCGTCTCACGCTGATCTTCGAGGGTGATCCTCTTACACGCTTACCTTTCCAAAGATTACATTTTCCTGATACGTAGAGGAGGGAAAAGGGCATTATTATTTAAGTCGATGCAGTGGTCACCAGATGAAAGAATGACTTTAGTTTAATTCCTGACGCAGGGTCCATTTAAAAGAGGTATCGACGCTAACGAGCCAATAAAAAAGATAAATAAATACACGAAATAGTTAAATGCAAGTCACAAAAAAATCAATTTAAATAAAGACTCATTCATGTCAAGGGTAGTTAAACCATATTCTAGACAAACAAATAAAAGTCAACGCGAATAAAAATTACCCAAGCGACAAGTATGTACACACAAAAGGCAATTTTTACAGGGAAACCAAAGAGCATAAAACGTACACAGATATGAAGTAGTCCTAGGATTATTAAAAAGGGGTGAATCCACAGCTTCTATTATATACACAGGAGTACAGTGCTTAACATGGTTTAATTTGCAGGAGGAGGATCTTCCACCAGATTCTTACTTACATTGTCTGCAATACAATTTTCTGTATAAAGCAGCCAGGCTTCTCAAAGTTTACATTCAGGAATTCGGTCAACAAAAGTTGCATTTGCATCTTTTTAGAAGGTTCCTGCTGGGGATCTAAGTCGAGTTCTGTGGTTGAGCTTTCACGGGAACCGGAAAGCGAAAGTAGAGCATAGTTGTTGTCAGACGCGACACATACGATTTGAATTAAGTTAAGAAGCTTAGAGGGATAAGCGTCTTCCATTACTGCCTCTTCATCAAGGGCAATTATATTATTAATGCAGGCGCGGTGGTGGTAGCGCTTAAGCATATTCACATGAAATAGTTTGTTACCTCAGGGGGTCTGTATTAAGTAATCCACGGGGCCGCGCGCTTCTACGATTGGGACGGGGCCTTTCCATATGGACAACAGCTTATTTATCTCCGTGGGTAGGAGGATTAGCATCTCGCTACCGGGCTTGAATCGCCTTTCTTTTGACCTAACGTCCAAATAGGGCCTATACTTTTGCATGTTAGGTCCGTATATTTGTATGCTATATTGGTGCATTCATTTAGGTGGTTCCTAAACTCTAACAAAAAAGAATACGAGGATTGGCAAAAGGTTAATTTAATATGCTCATCGGGCCTCGTACGTTTCGGCCATACAAAATTTTGAAGGGGGAAAATCCTAAAGTTTTGTGGGGGATTTCTCGGCAGGCATCGATGCCATTCTCGTGGCTAGGCATGGCATAATTTTTCAAAATGGTCTTCAATGTACCATTTAATTTTCGCCAGACGCCGCTAGCGGCTGGGTGAAAAGGGGGTGGTTAATAGTCGCTTGATCATAAGGAGCTTGTCAACGTATTCCTTTAGTTCAGAGGTGAACTGTTTACCTCTGTCTGACAAGATCTCCTTCTGGATACCGACGGGCGAAAAGATAGAAATCAGGGCCTCCGCACAGTTCACACTATCTATCTTTTTGAAGGCGACTGCGTCGGGGAATCTCGTTGCATAATCAATGAGCTTGAGGACGTATGAGTATCCTTCGCTAGACGGGGGGTGAATTGGGCCATTTAAGTCTATGGCCACTCTAAAGAAAGGCTCCGAGACAATTAGGGTCTTCTGGAGGGGGGAAGTGGTATTAACCCTTTTGCTGTATTCTTTAGACAAATGTCACCTGACCTGCAAAACTGTAATTTATTTGCCAGTACCGAGCTAAAAGAAATAACGAAAAATTCTTGGCGTGGTTTTATTGTGGCTAAAATTACCAGCCAGTAATCCATCGTGGGAAAGTCGGAGAACTTGGGAAACATGCAAACGAGAAATACATAAAGAGCGAGTTGTAGATTTATCCTCAGCCGAACTGGAGCGAAAAAGAACTCCATCACTAACGAGGAGGGCAACTTTACTTTGACCGCGGGCAGAGCCTAATTCGTCATTTCTCGCTTTTTCCCACTAGGGCTAGAGGGTGGGGCAGTCCTTCTGAGCGCTTGCAAATGTTTCGTTTAGAAGAGCTGTAAATTATGGGGCATAAGGGGGTTCTAATGGCACGGAGGGCGCTGTATCCTTTAGTGCCTGGGCTCTCGTGATGATAAGCTGTGCGACGTGGTTATTGGAAAGCTGCGGGCTCTGGCCGATTAACATGGTGCAGACATTAATGGGGGCTGATATCATTTCGGGCCAACCATTAAAGTATTTACATTCGAGATAGCAGGATTATCGTTGTCAGGGTTCACTGAGGGGGAGGGGGACTTTTCTGACACGACGATGCAAGTGCAGCCGGTGTCTCTTACGAGGGTTGACACTCTTCAACCATTAACGACTCCGTTTTCGAACTCAAGCCCACCAGAGGAGCTTTTGTTGAACCAGAAATTGACTTGCTGTCCTGGGGGACTACTTGTTGGGGAACTTCCTGGCGTTTCAGAGCGAGCGGGCGGATGAGAGAGATAGGCACTTATCTGATGGACTTGCCCAGTAGGAGCATAAGGGAATTAGGAGTTTCGATGACCGTTGATCCTCACATGACCGGAAACGCCGCAGGAAATTCCTCCGACGAGCCTTCGAGGGTAATCCGACGCTGGGGGATTAATGTTGAGGGGCTTAATATCCCTCGATTCCGGGGGTCGTGGTGCTTGAGTTTGTAGGAACCAGGTACCTTCGCAAACTTGGGCGAGTTCTTTGGGGGAGACTTGGAGATGTTACCTTAAGTTTGGGGAAAGGGGGATGCGATTTCTTGGGGTCATTCAGGTATAGGTGGTGGCTTGTCGCATACATATCCGCCTCTTCGGTACATTCCTTGAAGGAAGACATGCGTCTATCCTTTGCGCATACGGGGATTTAGGATGGTAGAGCAGCCATCAACTGATCCCTTGAGACGAAATCAATTAGGGATTCGTAGTCGTGGTTGACTTGGGCTCTGTCCAACCAGAATTGCAAAGTCCTCGGTAGGGTGAATACAAATTGGCGGTAGGTCAGGCCAATCATTATTCTCGCCTAGCGGAACATTGCCCTTTAGAAATCAGGATTCATATTAATAGCCGATAATAGTTCCGACTTGGGGGTGAAATAGTCGAGGGTGGCTTTGGCAGGGAGCGAAATGAAAATTTCACGAAGGTGGGTACTAAGGAGGGGGAGTAGTCGAGCAACTCCATCGGCTTCAATGTCTGTCTCAGTGGTTTACTTCAAAAATTTTATCAATGTGAGTTAAGTATGCGCTGAAATCCTCGACTTCCTTAAACACTGGCAACTTTACTGATGGGTTGGGGGAATTCATTCCTATAGCTAACGGAAAGGGTTTCCAATTGGTTTATCCTTAGCTCATGCTGACGAAATCATTCTCTTTCTTCCATCTATATATATATATATATATATATATATATATATATATATATATATATATATATAGCAGGAATATGAAGACCCAGGTGATTACACTAATCATTTATTGGCCGGCCGTTTCGGACCTTTACTAGGACCATCTTCAGCGACTATATCGTCTAATGAGAAGGGGAAGGAACATTACTCGATAACATTTAAATGAATGCATTAAAAAAGGAGAAGAAGGCAGGTTAAAATAATAAAATTGACAATTATTAAAATTAAAGTAAAAACACTAATAACAATATATATAATTAAATAATATTACCCAGTGGTATTTAAAAAAATAATAGAAAGTGAAATTATAACAAACTGACTTGATTATCACATATTAAAAGTTACTGAATAAACAAAAAATAACTTATTATATTAAATTGTAAAAACAAAAAAGAAAAAAGAAAAAAAACCCGAAAACAAATCAGAATGAACAAAGTGACTGACCTTTATCGTGGGAGTTGAGAAATCAACTAACTAAACATATAAAACTACTGACGAAATTTATTTGGTTGGTCGGTTGGCTAGTTAATCTATTGAAGTGTTGTTTGGTTAGATTGTGAATAATTTAATTGAGAAGGAGTAATTATTTAGGTTTGGATTTATTTTAATAATATAGAGTGACTCTAAGATTTTAAAATCGAGAGAAGCTAAGGCTAAAGATAATATAGTAAATGAATTAGAATTAAGAGGATGATGGTGATACTCTGAATGTTGCCTGATGGAAGAGGCTTCAGGTTTAGAAATACGAACACTAGTTCTATGAGACAAACCCAAGTGCTTCGCGATCCTGCAGTTGAACTGTAAGCCAGTTTGGCCTATATAACGACTGTGGCAGGTCGTACATGTATAATTGTAAATTATACTGGATCGCAAGCCCAAAAGGATTGGCTCCTTATGGAGAAAAAAGGAATTTAACGATACAGAGTTGGAGTTTATACAAATGAATTGGCATTGAGGGAAATGGTTGTTGAGGGTAGAGAGAAGGAGTTTGTTAAACTCGGATGTCAAATGCTCGAGATAGGGTAGCTTAATGAAAACCTTCTGTTTAGAAACAGTAGTAAGTAAGAGTTGAGGATAATATATTTTGGAGAAAAATTTAGATACTAACTGGTCGAAGATGAAATCGGGGTAATAATTAAATTTGAAGAAATCCTTTAAATAAGTCAGTTCTTAATGAAACGATATCTAGGTAGAGCATATATGGTAAGCTCTATAAATTCGGCTTTTAATACTGGATAATTTAAACTGACTGGGAGAGCTACTAAAGAAATGTGTACCTAATCTGGAGGTGGTAGGTTTTCTTTAAATGGATGTATTGTAAGAGGAACCTGTTCGGACAACGTTGTCATTCAAGAACGAGATTTTGTTGTCCTTTTCTGTTGCCATAGAAAACCTTATGTTAGGATGTTGTTGGTTAATATAATTTAGAAATAGGGATGCATGATCACTGTGCCTAAAAATTAGAAAACAGTCATCTATATATATATATATATATATATATATATATATATATATATATATATCGAGGTATGCCTGTGAAAACCCACTCGGAGTAAGGGCGCATACACAAGCACAGGCAGATAGCCGACCCGAGGCCGTCTGCGGTATGCTTTGGAGCAAGTAAAGGAGTGGGAGGCCTCCTCCTTGATTTTTAGAGTGCGTTTACGATTGACCTGGATTTATCTAATCGCTTGCCAAGTTACAGTTTAAAGGATATATAAAGATTAAGACTCAGAAATATAATTTTAATTTATATAATACAAGGGGCAATATATGTTTATATATATATATATATATAAACAAAAAGTGCAACAAATTGCTCAATAATGTTTGTTAAAAGGATCATGACAGTTTACAATCTGACAGAGCTAAGCTGAGAGTGAAGAATTATTGTTAATTCGACTAATGGATAATTTAAAAGGTGATGCAGGTAACGATTGACAGGGGGGGGGTGTAATCAGAGGATTTCAACGCAAAGTCGCTTTACCTTGAAGCTAACTGCTGTTCAGAGGGAGAAGACCAACGGCACAGGTCTTCGAGGAGATACTTCTTTTAGCCCTGTCATGAAGGACTCGTAGTTGGGGGTTTTGAATACTTCTTGTTGAAGAACGAGATTTTATCTGCTCGAGATAGATGGAATCTTAAACACGAGACGATTCTGCGACTCGGCAGGGAGTCTCAGGCACAAGGAACGTGATTCTTGACGGGGAGTGCGAGAGGATGGAAGGCCGCACAATTCTCCCGGAAGAAGGTGGTTTGATAAGCTTTCCTCTGAAGAGATCTTAACGACGACAAACGACTCTAACAGGGGCTGCGAGACTTAGAGGTGAACATATAAACGGTCTAAACGGACGGACTGGCAGACTCTCAATCTTCTCGATGAATGGCAGACGCAGGGTTAAATAGCCATGCGTCTGGTCTGTTAGATAGCCCTAGGGCATGGCCGTCCCCAGAGGATTCACGACGTCAGTTTATTTAAACTTAATTCGAGATAACGTATTGGATCGGACAGCAAATTTGCCTCAGGATATGGGGTTGGCTTTGTACGTCCGCAGTGGCGTGGGCAGGACATTTCTGTGAGGCATGGGTGCGAGAATTCGGCGTTATCGCTTTGGAGGGAGAGCTAGGTTCATCCCAGATAAGCAAATACAGGTGAGTCGAGTGATTCAGCTTGGAAATGCTTCATTTTTAATGATTCTAAAATTCTCACGCCAAGATGCACGTGGTTTGGAGCGAAGTGGCTGAAAGAGGTATTCCGGGGGAGGCTTTCTCTTCCACTGGCTCTTCGAGAGGCATCCTCTCACAAGCTCAAAAGGCCAATAATCCCAATGCAAACTGGTAACTCACTTCTGGGCCACAGTCAGTGAATGAGTTCTTAACGTGACTTACACGCTCAAGCAGATAACTGAACCAATCCTCACAAGATCCCTACTGTAAAGGCAAGACGTAGAACTAACTTCTCTTGGCCTAAAACAGAAATGAAAAGGTTATACCGGAAGGCGCTCATGATATCTGCCAGGGTAAATTAATACAAGGAATACTTCCTCAAATGTATTACATAAATATAGTGTACAAACCGGTCACAATTAAAGATGATAGGATAAAACCTCTAACGACAACACGTTGAATAAGCACTGCTATTCAGGACAACCAGTAGGGGAATACAACGTATTCTTACGTTCCTTCTAAGTAACTGTAGTTCTTGATAACGAGTACCAAAGAATTTTGCGCAAGCTGAAAATAATTACTCCAAATACCTATCACGAAAGTAATGAGGCAATACACCGTTGGTAGTTGTGCTGAAAACAGGGGAGAGTCGTAACGATCACAGATGTATCCGACTTCCCGGTGATACTGACAGAGATGGATAAATCGGGTGCTTGCAACAGGTGCAGCGGCAGAGGTAATGACGACAAGTAATGGCAGGGGTCTGGTAAGGCAGTGCAGGTAAGAGCAGGTCCTCTCTGTTCCAACTATTGAATGGCTCTGAGTTTCTTCGCGTCAGGTGGTCCTATGTATAACCATTGCCCAAAATGTCTACCTAACTTTAGTTAATTATGATTAAATGCATGCTGGCTTTCAACTCCCTCTCTGCACCTCCCAGCCACTACGACGTTATTTTCTACTATTTCGTATGCTACGTAGTAGTTTACCCTTACATGAAGCAAGAGACAAAAATTGCACTGTGTTTTCGAACTTTTTTCGGAAGAACGATTTAGATAGAGTTAAAATTATATCTTTCAACTTGTTGCTCTTGAAATCTTTTGGGACTTATCATTACCCGGAATGTGTACGTAACTTTAGTCAATTATGATTAAATGCATGCTGGCTTTCAACTCTCCTCTTGGCACCTCCCAGCCATTACGACGTTATTTTCTACTGTTTAGTATGCTACGTAGTAGTTTACCCTTACATGAAGCAAGAGACAAAAATTGCACTGCGTTTTCGAGCTTTTTACGGAAGAACGATTTAGATAGAGTTAAAATTATATCTTTTAACTTGCTGCTCTTGAAATCTTTTGGGTCTTATCAGTTTTTAACTGACCGATTAAAGATCGTATAAAGCGGTAAAACTAATTCGTTCTTTATTTCCTTCAGGTCAGTAAGGGTACACGCACTCCGACCCTGGTTCCTTTGATCGTTTCATCTTGTTTGTGTATGCAATAATTTCTTCCTCATTTACTCACCTTTGAGAGAGAATATGATGTGTCCCAGAATTGGTACTGTGTCTTAGTGTTGGTAGCTGTGCCAGAGCCTCAAAAATAAAAACACCTAAAGGTGCTCATTTAATATCCTATTTGTATTGGGTTGCTGGTAATAAGTTCGTCTCTACTTCTACTCGTTTCTATGGCCGCCCTTATTGGTTTTCTACGGTTCACATAAATCTCTAGAAAAGCTTGAACTTATGTTTGGAGTCTAGTCATAGATGTCTTTCATAAATTATCTTTGCTTTCCTCATGCCTTGTCAAACAAGGTTACGCCCCACTATATATATTTATCAATTTACTTCCGTTTCGTGTTTGTTAAGGTTTGGTAACATCTACATATATATGTGCTACACTATTAAGTTTAAAATTTCGTTTACGGTCTGGTGGCCCTCTTTGATTTATCCTGATTTTTTCCTACCTATTTAACTAGTTCATCATCTATAGTGAGTACGCCTTGTTATAAATAAGAAAAGAAAAAAAATCTTGTTTGTTCATATTATGAAAACAGTCCTCTCAATTATTTTCCCCTATAAGGTCACGAAAGAAGAAATAGAAATTACAACTCCCCTAATACGTACTGATTGGTTGCTCTCATTTGCATGCTTGACTTTATTTGAAATATAAGTAGGTCATGGTCATTTTCCACCATTATCTCAGAAACCTGTACAATTCTCACTAAGTTTTCGTCCGTGGTAACAATTAAATCCAGCATATATTGCCTCCACATGCGTTCCTCAAACTTTTGAAAAAAAATTTGTCCTAAATTAAGTTTACCCATCTCTTCCCTTTATTTAAAGTGTTTACTATATAGTCGACGTACTGGTAGTTACATTTTAAAAAATATTATAGTTGTAATTCTTTTACTAGTTGAGGAGCGGCATTCAAAGGGGCGGCTGGCTTCGTTTTAAATTGAGGGTGGGGTCTATAAATGAATGAGATAAATTTTATATTTTTCAGACTCGAATAGACTGCAATCTCTACCACGGCTGCTATATCGTCACTATCGTCTACCATTGTTCAGTTCAATTCTTCTTTCAATTAAAGCATCCATCAATCACTCTTTACTTCCGATGCAGTTTCTATTTAACAACGATACTAAATTCGTCAATAAAGTCTCCATGCACCGGCTCTCACTTGTGTATGTATCCTTTTGTTTTATTATTAAATTTGCATTTATTCCGGGGATAAATCCAATTTTTGTTCCATTATTTTTTTTGTCTTTGCAGATGCTATTAGTCCGCAATAACGGTAAACAATTATTTTAGACGTATCGAACATCTGGATCTAGTTTTCACATAAAACTGTTACTATTGCACGGGGTGTATTATACAGATGCAAGTTATTGATTAGATGTATCGAATTTTCCATTATTACACCAAACACACAGATCTGCCTTTATTTTCGCGAAATCTTTAATTTTAATTTGTTATCTTGATTTTCAAATAATAAATCTCCAATCAGTAATCGTTCAAGTTTCAATTTTTGCATAGGCCTTTAGCAACGGGTCTAAAGTTTTCCTAGGCGTTCAAATATGACTTTACTATTCTAGTATGCTCTCTTATGACCGTATGTTAACTCTGATTTACAACGCACTGGATTTTCTCCCAGTAACCTTGGTGTCTGTTATTGCATTCCTGTGTTTTCCTATATCCTAGCCCACGAAATATCAGGGGGTCTGTCTAAATTTCTTCCTAATTCTGTTATCTCATATTTCGTGGCTGTAAAATGACTGAGAAATACTTTAATCTCTGCTTTCATTTCACCTATCGCAATTTTTTTAAACGCCTGTTTGAGCAAACAATCACGTTAGATTCTATTACCATTATCAGTAGTTGGAACGTCAATTTCCTTCTTAAAATATGACCGCCAAATAAAACATCGAAACTTAATCACTGCCATTGTATATGAATTAGAAGTCAATATTTCCAATTATATGAACAATCTATGAAGGATCCATGAAAAGCCTTGAAAACCTTTTCTGTCTATTTGACTAAGTTGGTAGTATTTTAAAACACGTTCGAAACTTTAACTAACCAGGAACAAATAAATGATTTGGTGTATACAAATTTATGTCTGCCAAAAATTATTTCACCCCAATTAGAAACTTAAAGATTTCCAAGGCACAAAGACACGGCAGAAAAGAAGTGGAAACTATTTCAGGAATTCATTGGGTTCCCGTCTAATCAGGGAAAAAAAGAAGGGCTAGAAATATCAATTACAATTTTACAACATTTTACAGTGTAGTTGGAAAAGAGTTACTTTATTTACCTAACTTGTCTTATTCTGGTATACAATTAGTGTTTCTTATTAGAAACATTGGTTCTAATAAGATATTTGATTTAAGTAATGAGATTTTCAATATAAATACCTGTTAACTCCAATTAAAAGAGGCATGTAGTTTTAAATGTACAGCGGGAGAGAGTTTATATTGTGTAAACCATATTGTCTCTATGTCGAGCCTTGCTAAACTAGATTTTTTCCTATCACATGAGAAATAATAAGATAATAACATCATGTAGTTTAAATAAGTATCCAACACATTATTACAGCACAACGATGTTCCATAAATACTCGTACACAAGGATTTGGAAAGGAGAGAAGGAGAAGTTCAGAAGTATGATTGATCTGTACCTAGAAAATAGAACATGCTCTTCTGGTGACAAACTAGAAAATTTGGTTCCCTTTGGAGCCTGTTGAAGTATTAAAATCATTATTAAAATATTCAAACTGTAAATAAAATAGTCTTAGAATTAATTTATTATGAACACGTACCTATAGGCTATAAATTTTGCCTATATTTTATTATACATAACCAAAATATGTTTTGCTAATATATACTCGTATATAAATTAATAAAAATTAAAACTTTTAGTTAAATTCATTCTGATCTGGAAGATCGATATCATGCCCATCTCTAAATTAAGCTTTGTAAGATGTTGCAGATGTAAATATGATACGCTTCCTAGGAGTAAATCAAGCAAGGTTTCAGGGTTGAAAGAGATTATCATGTCAAAGATTAGTGCTGTGAGAGGTCTCAGAAAATCGCGGCATCTAAAGTAGATGATAAAGTCGCTGAGATGCTAAAGGTTAGAGGTAATTGTGTTTTGGAATGCACCTGGTGGCCTTTTAAAGATATTTTGAAAGTTGAAGAGTTCCCGAAGCCTGGAACCAACCAACCCTTTCTCCGCCACTACAAGGGATGAATTGACGAAAGCTGATCGGAGAAAATCTTGCAAAATCAGACGCCGTCCCAGAAAAATAAGTGAGAAAAGGCGCGTAAGGAAAGAATCGATTAAAGGGTAACATAAAAATGTTTAGAATGAGCAAAGCTCAGCTAGACTCAAACTATTTCAAGAGTGACAGGATAATTGATGCCGGGAGTTTCATCCCTTCTCCAGGCTCTAGGTTTATCACTTACACGCATCATTCGTTTGAGGAATGTAAGAGGAGGGGGAGAAATAGTATCGTTATAGTTAGGTAAATGGGAGAAAAGTGAAGGCAAAAAGTATAAGGGGGGACCAATTGGTTGAGTGTTGCATATAAAGTGTGTGGAAAACTGAGTGGATATATAAGAAGAATATGGATAACTGTGATTTGGTGTCTAAGAAGTATATGAAAAACTCTGATTATATGTATAAGAATATTAGAGAAAACTAGATTGGGTGAACAAGAAAAATATGAAAAACTGTAAAGGGGGGAAAAGAAGAAGAAGGAAATCTCCGATTGGGTGCATAAGAAGAATAACTATAGGATTGTTAGAAAATGAACAACGGGATTTTAGAATGGGTAGATAGTGTGTGGATCAAGGGGAGTGCGTTAGGTTGAAAGCTAGCCTAAATCAATGGTTTGTTATATGTAGGTGTGGGTTAAAATAAGATTGTATGATGTTGCTATGACTGCTTAAAGTAATATTATTTGGTTGTGGAACTTAGAGAATTAGGAATGAGAATGAGGGAAAGAGGCGTGAGATTGATTCAAAATGGTAAGACATTAACTCTATTCTAATGACTTGATAGTGAGACGGATTCTAAAATGGGCTCTTAATCAAGAAGAGGGCTGCTCAACGTGATTGGTAATGGTAGTTTTAGAGAGAATGAGTGTATTTATTTCACGCGCCCATCCCACGACTACCTTCAACGGCATAACTCGCAGTAATTTAAAATTTCAGCCTAATGCTAGGCTGCCTTAAAAATTAACAAACGTAACCTAAACAAAGATAAAACAAAGAAAGAAACAAAACAACAAGAAGGAAGCATGTTGCGGTGTAGTGGTGAAGGCCCGCCTCCCTACTTGGGTAGGTTCATGGGAACAGTCGCGGTGCGATGGCACGCAACGTTAAGCTCACTTCGGCCGTCTCCCAACTTCTTTGCCCTTTACTATCATGTATTCGGGTTGAAGAAGAGGCAAAGTCCTGTCTGATTGCCGAGTCTTTTAGACTCTTTGGCGCCCTCATCGGTTAGCTCATTCCACGCAATTTTCACATCTCCAAGGACACAGCATAATATAATCTTGACATCCACTGTGGTTTTACGGATACCACGTGGTTGTGGAGATCCCAATGTTCAAAAGCTTTGATTACACGATGAATGTCGATTCGTTCCTAAAGAGGACTTTAAAGAAGTCGAAAACAATGAGAAAGAAGTTTTATTAGATCAAAAAGCCTAGTCGCAATCTTTAATTCCTTATCATTAATTTTATAGAGAATGCTACTCTGAGCTTAATGTTTATCTCTGCAATTACTGGCTTCTTGGTTGTCCTTCTTGATTTTATTTAACTTCTAACACTTAAGGTAGATGTAAATATCTTTACACCTACAGTAAGGCGACAGAGGTATTTACACAATTAAATTTTCAATATTTCTGAAATATTTTATGCTTTCGTTTGGTTATAAAACTAATAGGTAACTCACTAAATATATATATATATTTAATAGAAAAAAATAGCATGTGACAAAATTATTCAAGAACAAGTTCACTTATTTAATATTTCGTTGCATAACTTTTGTTTGCAATAATAACACGGAAACAATTCTCAAAGGTTGATATTAGATTTTTGCAATCATATTTGGATATTTTGTTGAGCTCTTCTATGCATATGTTCCTCAAAGAGGTAAGATTTCGTGAGTGCAGCCTTCAGTATTCGCTACATTTGTTCAATAGGATTGAGGTTCACGCAATTGACATGGCCACTGTTGAGTTAATTTGGCTCTGGTTTAGTTAAATTTGTTGTCCTGCTAAAATATCCATTGATGTCAGCCGTAACATCTTTTAGCACTTGGGAGCAGCTTTTCCCTCACTATCTTTCGATACGTGGCACAATTTATTTTTCCTATCAGTGATGTGGCGTGTTTCTGTGACATGTGTAGTAAATCGGTGCTAAACCATGGGACTATCTCACCCGTGTTTAAAGGTTGATATGGTGTGCTTATGATCAAAGGTAAATCCTTCCGCTTCCCAGAGGTGACGATCATCATTTTGGCCGAAAAGATTTGTTTTACCGACCATAAAATATTGTTTCAAAATTTATTTCTCTTTTCAAGATGCATAAAGGGAAACATTAAACGTTTGTTACAAGCTTTTTATTAAAAAGTGGAGTATTTCCAGGAATGAAAGAATACAGATCATTACGATAGTTCTCTCAACTAATAGTTCTTTTTCTCACTTTAATTCCTGACACTTCCAGATTGCTTTTCAAATCTTTCATTCTAATAATTGGATTAATCTTGAGCTTTTGAAACATGCAACGTCAAATCGAATCGTTAATCTTTCGTCAAGCATCAGCACTTTAAAAGTTAGAGTTCTTTCTCTACTGGCGATGACTTAGAATTATAGTACGTACAGTTGCATAAGGCACTTCAACTCCCTTAGAAATAGTCCTACACAATATTATATCTGAATGAAGTTTAATTATTTGCTTTCAAATATATTAAGGAACTTCTTTGACCTAGAGAATTGCTCCTAGCAAACGGCTTTCTTCTATTGAGTCTTATCAATAAATGACGGTGCAAATATTCGACAGATTACATCAGTTTTGTTTGTAAAATGTTCTCATCTTCAATCTTACCGTTTGCATTGAATTATTAAAAGTAGTTTTGTTTAATAACAATTTCACATGCTATTAGATTGGTTAAATACATTTGTCACCTGCTAAATTTTTTTTATTCGTAATTATTGTTATATAGAAAGAAAATGACTTATGTGTATTTCTTCTGTTAAACATGTGTCTTGTTAAATTAGCAACGAGGTGAAAGGACGAAATATTTTAGAAATATTTAAAATTTCGTGTGCAAATACTTGTCACTACACTGTAAGTGCTCTAACTTATAGAAGCACCACACTATTGAGTAGACATGTAGATACGTTTGGGACAAATAAAGCTCTCTTCAGCTTCCTTCAATTCAAAAACGATTTAGTCAATCTAACGATCTGGTCTTTCTAATCTAATATCATATCAGTATAATCGTTCTATGAAAGGCAAAATAAATGTATAAGCAAGTAACTATGATTTGCTCTTTATTTAACATTTTTAAATTCACCAACTATTGTGAAATAACATTCAATTTTGTGGTCATTAATTATTTTTTCCATTACCTCCGGCAATAATACGAACACAGAATGAAGTCATGAACCTAAAACTGAAACCTACTAGCAAAATTTAGGTCCCTTGATTGATTCTAAATTTATTTCCCAAACGCTAGCAGAGTAGCAGGAAATTTTCCTGAATAGGCTGCCCATAAATTTAAAAAATAAATAAGTAAACTAAGTGCAGTGTAGAATAAATTCAACAAAGCAAAATTGAAGGAATAAGATGCTCCTATAATTAAAAGAATAAAACAAGAACAATTGTGCTAATCTCCAGGAATACAGTTGCATGAAAATTAAGAGCTAAAGAAAAAGCAAGATATAAAACAAACATAATGAAGCTAATTAAGAAGAATACATGAAAAAAAATAAAACAGGTACAGTCTAAAACTAGCAAAATATGGGTCAATTTTCAACAATATACAGTACAGATAAATTTGAAAACAAAGAAATAAAATAGGTGCAGTATAACATAGACAGAATAGCGTAAAATTTGTAAGAATAAAGTGACCCTAAAATTACAGACAAAAGAACAAAAAGGTGCCTTTATTTCTTTGTCACCCCATCTGGCGCCTGTCTCCAACGACACAAATCGCTGCATGAAACAAGTGTATTATAGAGCACGCACCATAATGCAAACTTTCTCGAAATAAGGTGACCAAAATTGTAGAAATTAAAAATAAATATATATAAATACAGCAAATAAGCAAAATTACATAAAAGAATTAAGTCCTCCTAAAGTTAAACACAAAGAATAAAACAAGTGCATTATAAAACAAGCACAAATAACATAAAAATTTGTCGAAATAAGCTGCCTCTTTATTTAAAAAGAAAAGAATATTACAACTGCAACAAACAACAGGACAATGACACCAAATTTGCAAGAAAAAGGTGATCCTAAAATAAAAATAAATAAATAAAGCGCGTGCAGTATAAAATAATCAAATGGCCGCTATAGATTTAAATTCACAGCTAGTTTAGTGAAATTGTTAGTGAAAATTAGTATATGTTTTAATGAAAACTTCAGCTTTCCTTTTATTAAAAATAAACTTTCTTTTATTCTCTATCAATAATCAAATAGATTTCTTCAATTATGACAGATGAATGTATTGAAACACAGCAGTAAGAAAAGTATTTAAAATATATCTTCTCGTTACAGTAATGAATTTATATTTTATTATACTCGTATATTGTCTTAATTTGTTTCTAAGTCTAAAGATTTTACTACACTGCCCATTTAATTTCTCTTACCTAAAAAGTTTCAAACATTTTATCCCTTACATTCGTCCATCACAAGATCCTTTTTGCTGGAGATCAAAAAGGATCTTTCTTTCTCACCACAAAAGCAATAAAATCGCATCTTGACTGCTCGTATGAGCCTCAGGAACGGTGGTTGTTAGGTGGCCGGTAAATTTCCACGGAATAAATTAAACCTCGGTAAATTCTACCATATGTAAATTCTTCCGCAAAATAAATTCAACGAAATAAAAATGCAGATTTGACCTCTATAAAGGTATTAATAAAGCATAATCAGCAAAGTGTGTTGACCTGTCGTCTATGTTATGCCATGCAATATTACTTACATTTCACCTCGCTTCATTCAAATATTCAGTCTCACATGTTAACCCATGTTGTTTTTCACAACCGAGAAAAAAACTAAACTATATGTTGAAGAAAATAATATATATGTGGCAAGACAATAACATATTGGGGCTGTGTACGTTTCTAAAAAAGACTGCAGAGCAAGAGTCCATACGCATTACGATATTTCCTTTCATTTGTACATAAAAAATGCAGCCATAAATGGGAAATATAGGTCACCCATGAAGACGGCTTTCCTTGACTTAGAAAGAAAAAAAATTAAAGCGAAATCTTGTGGCACCCAATTGCAAAGAAAGCAGGCCTGCGGCACCCAAATTGCAGTATAGGTAGGCCCAGCGAAGAACCACGCAAATGGGCGCCCGGTAGATCTATGAAATCATGAAATTGGGTAGGCGCATTAATTAATGAAATAATATGACTTGTAATTAGTAGTGAAGCAATGTAAAATAGAGAGAAAAGTATGAGTCGAGCAAAGCGGAGAGCCAGAGTTCCCACGCTGTCACACGAACATACGAAGGCTAGGAAAAAGCTGCCAGACTAAAACGATCACAATAATTGATAACACGGACAAGCTAATCAAATACAGGGTGGCATGTGTGTTGACCGGTTGAGATTCTCGAGGATCTGTGAAATGCAAAAGGTATTTCTGATAGGGAATGTAGGCCCAACTTGGAAAAATATGTAGTTTCATTAGACGCACATACCTCTTGTAACTCCGCCTAAAGGTCAACAGAGGAATTGGCGAACATATTTCTGATCTTTAGCTTCACCCTGCACTCAGGTCGAGTGAAAAGAGGTCAAGCCCCTTGGAAACGGGAAGCTTATATATATATATATATTAAACAAAGACAATGTGAAGTGAGAGACTAAGATAGAGAGAATCAGTCAAATGGTCTGTCAATATAGCTTACTTGGTATTTTGTTATTATTAGCGTCACGAATCCATTCCCTCATCCTTAATTCTTGCCTCCTTAGACTCAGCTATCTAACATTAATGGAAAACCTACACAAAGACGCGTAGGACTCAAACTGTTCCGCTTTCTCCCATTTTAGGTAGGCCCAAGCTAAGAATAAAGCCTACTCATCGCGGCTTTCCTTTTGATTCCTTTTTTCTTCAACCCGTGATTATCGAGGCACTTTCAGAAACCCAGACTAAAAGCGTATTCCCTGTGAGAATCTTTGAGGGTCAGAACTAAGTTCGACCGTAAGACAAAGGTACGCATATTACCAGCAAGCACGCGATAACTGCCACCCCAGACTCTACCCCTTCACTCACAACCATCATCGTCACGACCAAATCCCTATAAGCTTACCTCATTACATTTGAGAATGGTGATGGCGCGAACAATAAGAGATAACATGGAAAAATTTAAAACGACTGGAACTCAATAAATATTAATAGAAAACTTAAATGGTCATAAGATTTTAATCCCTCATCTAGCATTAAAATTGAAGGAAAATTTATATTTGTATTTTCGAAAATAATAAATTCCTTTAATTATGAACTTCAAAATTTAAGCTTTTCTTTGCCAAAATTTGATACTGGACGAAAGGATGTGAACTCAGGCGTGCACTAGACCTAGAAAAAGAAAGGGTATGCTGTTTCTTTGTTCTCTCTGCGGGTTCTATCGTATTAAGAATGACAAACTACATTTTATTGTTTTTTAATCGGAGTTTGGAACTTTTGTGTGCGTAGAAAAGATATCAATTCTAGGGGAAGGGCAACAAACTGTAGTCTTCCCTTTTGTTAAACTTGAACGACCTTATATTTTTAGAACAAAAGGGTTCGCGCTGGGAGGTTAATGGAATTTGGAGAACGCAATAACCGAGAGATATAGAGATTGAAAACTGAATTTCATATTTATTAACGGCCATAAAAGGGCAGTGTGCACAATGAAAGTAAAAAAAAACAAACCCCATTTACCTCCTCCACCCTAAAAACTCTATGACCATTTAAGGTAATAAATATTTTGCTTTCACGGACTTCTTTGTGTAGATATTCTCCTTTTATACATTTGGTTTATATCCTATTCTTTAAAGAGGTATTCTAGAACTAATGATCTAAGTTAATGCTGTGAAGGAAAGCATAAGGTAGATATTTTTTTTTTATTTGATCTATCAGTCTATCTTACTGGTATTTTTTTTCCACTCAACAATTTATGTAACGTTTACAGCCCAATTAACATAAACAAACACTTTTAAATATTTTGACACATTCTCCTTTATCTTTTTTAAACCAATGTGACTTGCAGTGGCAGAAGAAGGAAGAAGGAATGATTCTCAGTACCAAAATAATCTGTTAAATTGGCCAGTGGTAACTTGTAGTTGGTAGAGAGGTCCTGACAGCATAAAGGACACCCAGCCCAGGCGCAGAGTAGGAATGCATTTAATTTTAGGCTAAAGTAAAATTTAAAAGACAAATATACATTATTCGTGTAAAAACAGTGCTCAGTCAGTCTACAAGAATCGTTCTTCAAACGAAGAGCCGAGCGACTGATAAAGGTGGAAAAGTCAAGGACAAGTGGGAGCATGAAACGTCAAATTTCACTTAAGTGAAGAAAGAAAATTCCTTTTTACTTAATGAATTGATTAGATGACTAAAAAATTGTTATCCCTATAGACATGAAGCTTCCTTGATCTTGAAATACGTTAAACTGAACTAAAACCACTTGGTTTCTATAATGCATTGTCGGATAGAAAACAGTTTTTCGTTCATATATACTTATGTATTTTATAAGGTAGATAAATAAAACTGGAGGGAACTAATTATGTTTTCCCTAAAAGATAGGTTTGTCTCGAATAAACGGTCTGCATGAGTGTCTTCCACTGTAAGGCCTCATTGGCCTGGATTAATACAAATATTCCGCTTCCTCTGATTGAGAACTTTCCATAAAACATCAAACTCTCCAGCAACTTCGTTCGACATATAAGGGTTTTTTTTCAAAACTTTCAGCAGTCTGTGTTTTGTTATCACTATCCTCTCTATCTTTAGGAGGTCGACAGATAAAAATATCTCCTCCATGATTACTTTCTTCTAGGCTATTATAAGCGTCTTGAAAGAATCTATAGTGGAGTATTTTTGAGTTTTCATAAATATTTCTGCTGTTCATTTGCAAAATATTAGATTTATATATATAAAATTTTTTGTATATACATATATGGTGTAAATTATTTACAAAATTAACGTATCTAATATAAATTAATAAAAAAATAATGATAGTTTGCTTCTCGAGACAGTTATAAATCAACACTGAGAAAAATTGAAAAAATAGGTAATTTTGTTACCATATGATTCCAATGACCTCATTCGCAGTCAAAGTTTGAAGCTAAATATGCAAAAGTACATAGCATGTTAAATACAAAGTCTCGTTAATATGTTTCACTTAGGCTGTTGACTATCCAGAAGTTGTATTTTGGCTAATCAATATGCTGGCTTCTTATATGTACAACTAGAATTTGAACTTAGATAAACCATTTAATTCTGAAAAAATGAGTTTGAAACTTTTTAGATCCCTGCAACCATTGACTCGGAGAACGGGAAGCATTCGAGCGATGCGTGTGGAGTAAGTAACATAGTAACATAGATACCAAGCATATTAAAGCAACTCTGGGTCATTCCGAGACCGAGAGTATTGTCTCAACGAACATAAAGCCAACCATTTGAAGTTTGCTCTGAGAGATAGAACTTAGACCCGCTGGGTAAAATCAATTCCAATGGCACATCTCCGGCTATTTGTTTATGAATAGTCCCAAATCAACAAAGAATTCGTTAACATCATCTCGAAGCCCATATTCCCATCTGATTTTAGCATCTTTTAGGAAAATTATATATCGATATGGTACGACGACCTCACACAAATGGGCAATGGCAGTTTACCTTTCCGGGAAATCTTCATGCATCTCTTTCTGTTTTCATTCTGTCAGGCTGTGATTAAGAACTTTAACAACAACACCACCCTATTCGTCCTGAATAATCAACGTTAAATTTATAGTATTTTAACTAAGGAAAAAAAGGCAGGTTTGCAATTAATCAACTTAAACCTGCTCGTCTTAACCAGGAAGTCTCCCAATGCAAGGATCCTTAATTCAAAAGTGCAGGGTGATCATCAAATGAAACAAAAGGACAAGTGTCTTTTTTCGCCTAGACTTATTGCCCTAAGATTATAAATATATATATATATATATATATATATATATATATATATATATATATATATGCATACACATTCTCTTGCTAAGCTAACGTACACGAAAATCTTTTTCAGTTCACTGATTTTTTCAAGGTCAAGCTAAGAGTTATTTGCACCGATCGATCACATGTTTACTTGTATCTCGATTTTGGCCTAAGCAAAATAAATATATATATATATATATATATATATATATATATATATATATATATATATATATATATATATATGTATATATATATATATATGTATATACGCAGGGAAGGAAAACTTGCGTCAAAACCTGGTTAATAAAGTCTTTGGAATAGATTAAGTGAACCATTTAAAGGCTTAAGATAGAAAATAGGATGCTTAGAAACAATTCAAATAGCATAGCTATTTTAATCCCTATCTGAAAGTGAAAAAGGATTTAGATTCGAGCCAATGTGGTCAAGTGCTCTTAGCTATTAAAACCACGACGTTCATCGACTAACCCGCCATCCTCTACGCTCAGAATGGTTGATTCAAGAAGCCTTTTGAATAAGGAAGTGTAGTTTTTTAATCCAGAGAGAGGCAAGTGTTTTTAGTAGGAGGAAACCTGTCCTTTGTTTATAATACACAGTAAAATTACATGACACGTGATATGTAATAGATAAATTTGATAGCCTAAAGAAAGGAAAAGTGGTATCACTAACTGGTAATTAAACTCTTTGGAATAGATTACATAAACCATTTCAAAGATTAAGAAAGAAAAATGGATTTTTAGAAACGGAGAAATTAGAATAACTATTTTAATCAGTGAAAGTGATTGCTAAATAGGTATAGCAATGCATTCCAATAATATCTTTTGTTTATTTAAATAATCAATTCAACTATTACTATATTGAATTTTTAACATCACAAGGGTTGGCCTATAATGATTTGGTATTTTTTTTACCTATTTCTAGGTTATAAATCCTGACTAATTTATTGATGCTATTTACAGTATAGTAACAAATTCTATCTATTTCATTGCAGATAATAGATCATACATTCAAATTCCTCTTTAGTTTCTGACTGTGTCATTGCCTTTATTATTTTGAGAGCTTAATTCAATTCCAATATGTTGTGTTCCGTCAAGTGTCTGGATAATTCAAAAGGTGGTCTCATAAACCCACATTCGTGGATAGATCTTGTGTCCCATACACATAGATAAATTATATATGCCAAAAATTATATAAATGATAAATACAACACTAATAAATAAATTAAAAGAGGCGAAGTGCCTAACTTAATAAAACAAAATAAATAAAATAATTAAATCAAATAGTAAACAATAATTATAACTAAAAGAGGCGAAGTGCCCACAACAGGCGAAGTAAGAAACAAAACTAAACCAAAGTGAATGTAAAAATGAAAGCTAATGAGTTAGCAAAAACATAAATAAAGGCTGAATGCCTAAAGATACAGGACATAGATTTTTATAGAGATATTTATATATATATATATATATATATATATATATATATATATATATATATATATATATATATATATATATATATATATATGAAATGAAAAACTCACAAGTAGCACGTGAGGGTAAAAAATGAATGCAATGTCCCGCAGGAAAAAATGAAATGGTGTTTCTCATACTTTTCTTTCGTATATATACTTCTAATATAATAGTATTTCTTGTGGTTATCCTTGATAAGGAACTTAATAAAGTTCGAAAGTATTTAGGAAACACCATTTCATTTTTCCCTGCGGGACATTGCATTCATATATATATATATATTTATATATATATATATATATATATATATATATATATATATATATATATATATATATATATAAATAAAAAAATGAAAAGGCAAGATAAAATATAAGAAAACAAAATCCAAAGTGTCAGCTAAAACACTGACACCGTCGAAAGAGGAGGAATAAAAAAAAAAGAAATAGAAAATTAAGATACTTGAGATGCCCTCTAAACCAGGGCAAAATATAAATATTCTTCACCACTATCTACACCTACAACACATTTTCCCCACTTATTACATCAATCAATCAATATGCCAAAAACTCGTTGCAGCATTTTTATTGCCAAGATTACTTACTAATTTACCTTAGAATGGTAATTCCTTTAGAGCAATTGTTTTTTTTTTAAATACAAATCATATAAGCGATATAGTTAAAATATCATTTGAGATTCATGCTTTATAAGCTTTAATTGAATTAATTATCACAAAAGATATACTAATTCTTGATTATAACAGTGTTTTCTATTATTATTATAATTATTATTATTATTATATATATATATATATATATATATATATATATATATATATATATATATATATATATATATATATATATATATATATATATATATATATATATATATATATATATATATATATATATATATATATATATATATATATATATATATATATATATATATATATATATATATATATATATATATATATATATATATATATATATATATATACAGTGTGTGCAATAAATATACGATTTATGGTCAAAAGTTTATTTACCATAGTTACACAACAGCAAAGTATTCAAAAATTGAACATCTTATGTATTTTGTACCTTGAATACAAATTTGATATTAGAATACACAAATTGTAAAGCATTGATATTATATCGACAAAAGTGTTAGATTATCGCCTCAAAAAGTATCTGACACACCCATAAAATTAGTTTTAAAGCGATAATAAATAGTTCTCGAGCCTTCCATAGTCGTTTACGTGACTTCTGAGATTTCTCAGACAATTATTTACTTGAAGACTTCGGAGAGAGCTCTTTCTTCGATTAAATGAGAGGTAGAAGTGTCCAAGAGTGTTATTTGCCATTATCTGAAGTAATGCAATGAAAAAAAACCCTATAGATCTCGTCCAAAATTTGGTGGAGCCCGCATAACCACCGACCGCGAGGAAAGAGTTATTAGGTGTTTCTTAATGAAGGATCCCTTCGAGAGTAACGCAGGAATTTCTCGAAACATTATGACCAATACTCGCAAGAAAGTGTACCATTTCAGATTGTATCGTCGCCTCAAGCATCTGGTTTAAAATGCCTTTCTCTATCAACCAAACCATTAACACTGTAAACAAATTTCAGTGTCAATCCTATTTGCATTCAATCCCTACGGAACCATCAGTGTATTTAACGTAAGTAAGATGGTAAATTACGAGAAACTGGAGGGCTGCAGAAAGAGACTGATGTTATATTCGTCATAAACCCCGAGCAAAGCTTATTTTCCCTTCCGTTTTTTCGGTGTTGTAGAGTGTAATTAGTAAGAAGAACATCAGGGCGAGAGACTAATATGCTGAAGCTCATGTTGTTTGGCGGGCTGGAAATTGGGAGAGAATTCATTTCAGCGACGAAAATAAATTTAACTTATTTAGATCTAATTGCAGACGCTTTAGTAGACGCGCTACAGTTGACGGACTTAAACCTACATTTGTAAAAAATGTCTGCCAAGCATAAATGTGGTAGCGTCATGGTATGATAGATGTTTACGTTGCAGGAGATGACCCGCTAGTTCGAATATTTGGAAGGGTAAATGAAAATGTATATCAAAACCTCGTACAACGTCATGTTATATTTTCACTCCGAGCATCTCGTAACCAGCCATCAGTATTTATGCCGGACAACCCGCCATACCATACTCCAAAGCGAATTAAATACTCTTTCGAACAAGAAAATATCAAAGTAATGAAGCGACCTGCTTAGATCCAGGACCTGAATCCAATTACAACTTCTGAAAAATCCTTAGAGACAAAGTTCGAGACCATCAACCCTTAACTGCGACGGATTTATGGATAAAAATTGAGCATGAATGGAACAAAATAATACTAGAATTTGGCAAGAAACTCCTGAGGTCCTGTACTGGTTGTTGCGCCGAAGTAATACAAAATAAAGGTTCAACACCTCATATTATGTGTTTTAAGTTACATCGTTGTAAAATCTTGCTTTCTTTCTAGTGTATTTGCTTTTTAAGCAATTCTAAATGATCGTTCACTTATTTTGCACATGAGAATTTATTGATTTCGTTAGTTATTTAGTATAATTTCTTAAATATACGATTGTATCATATTAAATCTTCATAAAATATATTTAATGAAGGCATTCATGTAGCATGGAAATTTCCTTTACCTACTTATTATATTTGAGAAATATTTTAATAAAAAAAAATCTTTCTCTTATTTTGCTCGGTAGTGTATAAAGCTCACAAAAATCTTTTGAAACGCTCTATTAGATTTATAAAATCTAGTTTTTCCCTTTACCACTTTACTAGCTGCATTGATGATGCTAATATTAGATTGAAAATAAATTCATTAATGATCAACAGGTTGTAGAGTATAGTGATGAGTGAAATCTAATAATTAGATATGACTAATATTTAATAATAAAAAAGCAACGTTTTCCATATTAAATTCCCACTTCATAATCATTAGAGGAAATGAGAAGAAATTTCTCTTTTAAAATTCTTTGCCACACCATCAACTCATGATGAAGTTCTTGCATTTGTATATAAGTACTGTGATCATCGTATTTTTTAATTGATCAATAAAGCTATAGAATCAGAACTATTTCCTGACTCATTGGATACAGCTGAAGTAATTCCCATTAACTCATCTGAAGTTATCCTACAACTAAATATCTATGGAACTTTCTTAACTGTTACTGCCTTAAAAAATATCCTTAAAATAAACCATTTATAAGAAATACAACTTACTATGAAGCCACCAATTCGATTTAGAGGAAATGCCTGTACTGCC
Organism: Ceratothoa steindachneri; assembly: GCA_963969495.1. Classification (NCBI taxonomy): domain Eukaryota; kingdom Metazoa; phylum Arthropoda; class Malacostraca; order Isopoda; family Cymothoidae; genus Ceratothoa; species Ceratothoa steindachneri. The sequence goes on along the minus strand of OZ018319.1, from coordinate 51,398,030 downwards.
TACGCATGAATTCAATATTTAGACGGAAATTTGCAGTAGTTTGCGAAAACGTATGTGATACGTCCTTAGCAGCCTGTAGAATCTCATCTAGCCCAGGAATAAGGACCAAAGAAGAATTCTTAACGCATGCCCTTTCGATAGCTGATAAGAGTTTCCTGAGATGAGACATGCAGTCTAGGTAGCAGTCTCAAGTTCAGTCTTATTGGTTAATACAAAATCTTGGGTACGAATAAAACTAGCCCCTGCGTACCATAAGTGCTCGGTTGAGCGCATGGAGGGTGTCAACGTGACAACACCACCCTTCATGGGAACTCTCTAGAATCCTCTTCAAACCGATTCTGGCCAACTATGGACGTGTATTGAGTGAATAAATACAAATCGTCAACAAGTAATGACGTATTTATGTGGAACAACGTACCAAAGCTAGGCCAGGATGCTTTTTAGGCAACCTGATTCTATGACTCCATGGGGTTTATGCTACACCTATACCCGACCATCAGCCCGAAACAACTGAAAATAATACTCGTAATTTGACGACACTTGTTGCTAGTCCTCCAGGATCCAATTATAGACGACATGAGCCCATATTCCGCACTGCATTCACTTTAATGGAGTTAAAAAAGTGTAAAAGGCCAGTCATCTACTTCTATATCTCATTGAAGTTGAAGAACGCTTTAGTGACCTAATGGATATGTATCTTGTGCTTTCTGCATTGAATATCAATGCACTTTGAGCCATTGCTTCATGTTTGAAGCCCTGAAAAATCTAGCCAGACGGTAGTCGGCAATGCCTACCATGTGATATTCTTGATACACACATGACACCGTAAATCAAAGAACGTTTAATCAATGATCAACGAGATTCAAAGATGGGAAAAATGGTGTATTATAGTAGGAGAGGATATAAGTAGAAAGAAGTGTTATTATATTCGAAGAGTTTGTGTACTAGTACGTCTGGTAATTTCTTCACGTGAGCATCTTGTTATCCCTCATATTTTTATTGATTTATACCAAAGGATTCAAGCCTTGGGTTGGTAATTTGTCTTGTTGTAGTAGTAGAGCTTACTTTGTTTTTTGGCCTCTTTATACACATACTTCTCTTGATATGTCTGTTTGCTGTTACGATTTGTTTTGCATTCTTTGTCCACTTCGGATATTTTCATTTTTCCTGCCTACTTCGGATCTTTTTTTTATTTTTTTATTTGTTTTTGTTATATTCAGATTCCTTTTTCTGATTCTTTTTTATCTATTATGTCAACTACGGATTTTTTTTGTCTACTTCGGATCTTTCTATTTAGTTATTTATTTATGGACATATGAATGTAGTGATATATTTATATTTTTTCTTGGTTGTTCTTCTTATTGAATTTACGTTTTTCCAGTGTATGTTTATCTGTATATTGGTTCGATATCTTCCTGCGTACGCAGTTGACTGCTATAGAATCCTCGTCGGTATTGTCTATGTTGGGGTTCGAGATCTGGTAATCTTATGCCTTGAAGTATCCTTTCTGGTACGTATGCATAAATTTTTCTCCATATAGCTTTGGCTCTGTTGTGTAGGGTCACGTTCAGTGGTTCAATTTCTGCAAGGTTGTGCAGCGTTCTAGATGAGATACAGTCCAAGTAGGCCACATAAAAGATCGGCCGTATTGCCCGGTTCTGTATGACTTGTGCCATTTTTATTTGGGTCTTACTTGCCAAATGAATGGGAATGTTTTCATAAATTAAATGTCCGATCCGCTTGGCATCCACTATCCTACCACGTTCAAACTCCGATAATTCCGCTCTCCTTTCTTGAGCACCCTATCCGTTGCTTACTCTGGTCAACGAGATGTCAGATCGCAATTGATATAGAGATATGTGATTTCACGGTAGAGTGACGCTGCCCTCCACTATATTCACATATCTTTCTCCATTGACTTTTTGCACTTCACTGTGTAACTCAATAAATATTGTTAGCTCGTTATCCTTTGTTTCTTGATGTCTTAAACATATGTACACTGTCAAATATTATGGGAAAAATTATTTCTTTGGTATAAAGGCTACTACTACCTAATTTGTTCAAATTGAATCTAAGCAATCGTGCTAAATATGTTAACAATAAAACTGCTATTTAAATCTGATAGTTATAATATGTGCCAATTAATTTATTATCTTATTTAAAAGATATGCACAGATCATTCGAGTTCATAAATTATGTCAGTTTTACTGATAGTACTGAAGTGTTGGTAATACAAACACATTCAAATTATGTAATTTATTATTTATTGTTAACAAAGGTATGAATTTTTATTGATTGCGAAGTCAAGTATCCGAATCTCGCGTGAAGGTAGATCTTGGAAGGGAACAGAACAAGTTGTAATTGGCATGGAGCGAGGGTGGAAGCGAGTGTAGTGGCGATGAAAACAAGATCTAATTCGCATCTCTTCTCAGTAACACTAAACACTGAATACGGTTGTGTGGGATGAGGCTGCTAGATGTCGCTATGACGGGTTTGCCAGCATTCGCTGGATGCGCCAATACCCATTGTGCGCAAAGTTAAAGAGTTGCCTATTTATCAATGGCTGGTTACCAATTATACACTCTATAAATGTTGACAATAATGCACACATGTTTATTTTAATATTAGGATTACAAATGTCTTAAATCTAAAGCATAATGGTAGCTCGTTTGCCCAAAATTTGCTCTTACAAATTTCTGTAATTAAAAATTAAATATAAGTTTTATTAAAATAATTATGCTTGGTAAACCGCTATGCAGAGAACTGCATCAATTGTTGTTCTAAAGAGAGTCATATTTCATTGAAACCAACTTAAGCCTGTATGTATAAAAACATTTAATTTATCAAAAAATGAAATATAACGTGGTTGTCTGGGGTGGGGAGCACAGTTGTCTCATACTGTCCAATCAAGAAGATAGGACAATTAATCATTAGATGGGAAAGAATTATATCTTCCTAACTTTAGAATCCTTGAGAAATATGAAACTTATTAATTTTGAATAAATTATATAAGGTTTACTAGTATTAAACTATTTAAAATATTAAAAATGAAAAACAACCTTATTTTGTTAATGTTCTCTTTTTCTACCACTTCACCACTCTACTAAGTTGTCCTTAAAGGTGCACTCGTATCCTCTATCCTCTTTGAACCACCTACACAATATTTACTTCCCACACGAGCCCACCCTCAATACAATTAAACACTCATAAAATGACACCATTATCACTGAACACAGCAACATAATAAAGGCCACTAGGAACATGCAAACATGCTTACCAGGACTATAAGGGTTGCTGGCCGATAACAAAATGATTTTTGCACCACAAATTCTCTTTAACTAAATTCACTTCTCAAAATCAACAAACACACACTGACCATCTATCCTACCTAGCTTTTTAATCTGAAAACAAAATGTAACAACCTAACGGCTTTTAATTAAGCAATCGAATTACTTCATGCTCTTTTATATTTTTTTTAATAACAAACAATTGATCCTGTTAAAATTTACATATTTTTTTTAATAATTTTTATTATTGCTAGTAATAATATTTCCCTATTTTCCCTCTGATTTTACTTAACTTTAAATACTGCTAATGAATTTTTCATTCTTAATTCCATTGATGAAAATATAAAATTGCCTATTTGCAATGGAATTATATTACTTTTGTCTTTTTGTTCGGTTCTTTTATCCTACACTAAGGATATATATTTTTTATTTTGATTTTCTGTTGCCCTAATAAAAGGTTGTATGTAGTCATTCGAAATATGCCATACGATAGAACTAGTTTGCATTACTTTCCCTCTCGGTTTTAATTATAAATCACTGATTCTATACATTCTATAGGGCAACTTTACCAGTGCGTTTAAAGTACGAGTGCTCTTATGAAAACATTTTTCAATTGATAGATGCCATCAAAAAGCATCACACACATAATCCTCGCCACTGAACCCCCATACGAGACCAACAAAATGACCAGGAATTAATTATTCAAGGTATAATGGGTTGTTGCTAGGGAGCGATTGCCAGTCATATATGATGACTTTATCTTTCCATATGTAAATTTTAATAATGAAAAAGCTGATAACCATCCTATCGTTTAGCCGAATTTTTAAGGGAAGATTATCGAATCTAATAAATTAATTCCCACTTTGACTGTAACATAGTGCTTACTGATATCAGGATTTCATATATTTCAATAGCATAGCCAATTTAGATATTTAAAATTGCATAAATGTAAGCTTGTGCTTTTATTTTTCTTTCGATAAGTATTTATCACATGCATGCAAACATACGCAACATAATCATAGAAATAGCTAAGGAGAGGGAAAAATTTCAAGTGTCCGAAAACGTTTGGGATTTTGGAAAGAGTGCGCATCGGTTTCACAAAAGAACCTTCGCAACCACAACACTATACCAGGAAAGCCAAAGGTTTTCCACTTTAAACTACTGTACAGCCACCCAAACATTTATACTAACTATGCATAATGCCACCCACTTCTCCCTTTCACGCCTTCCGAAGAATTCTATTCATTAATTCACAAATTGTCAAAAATGGTAATTATTATACATATTATCGATAGACTCAAATTGTGTTTCATTAAAATTCTCATTATTATGCGGAGAAAAAAGATTATTGATCAAGGCTTTAGGATTTTTGTAGTAAGGTTTGCCAACGAAATTATTATTGGGAACCATTGCCACAATTGCGTAATTGGCTCGTTCATTCCGATAATGCGACCAAATATCTCAGCCAAAATTTATTGCAATTATTTTGTGCGAATTTAATTTTAAATTTTCCTACATTTCTCTCATAATAAGCTCATTGTATTTTCTTATTTAGTTCAAGATAATCTATAATCATTACTCCTTTGGAAATCCCATACAGTGGCTATCACTTCCTGAATTAACTCCTTTTCTCTGTAACATATTCAGCAAGCATAACTTTTGTATCCACTATGATAATCGAACCTTCCTATCTGAAAGGAACCATTAAATAAATCACTGTATTAATAATGGAAATTATCTATAGTTTGGGTACAGCTTGGAGAAAAATATAATCAATTAATCGGGAATAAATACTCACCCACCTCTCCATCCTTTTCCGGCATGTGGATAGAAGTGTAAATAGAGCTATTAATTTTATCTGTATCTGACTAAAGGCTCATTGAGATTAAATTTACTCAAATCTTCTACAAATTTTATAAATTTATATTAATCCCCAAAGATCCGAGTAATGGCCAAAAGGTTCAGGAATCTTTTCGAATCATAGAAAGCATTCCTAGGAGTTACCTAAAAGATAATTGCTGGATTCAATTTAGTATTTGAGAACATAGAATCTTAATTATAATAGCGAGGAGAATGTTTTGATTATTAAATATAACCACTTAAAAGTAAAATTTTATTTCACTTGAATTAGAGATTAGAAGAAGATATCGGACTGATAATAACATCAGTTCTATACGAGACAGTACATCGAATCAGAAGAAAAAGCAAAACACTGAAAATCATAAGTTCTCCAAATCACATAAAAAGCAACCACATCATGTCAATTAAAAATAAAATAAGGACTATATATATAGATACAGGAAAAGCGAAAAAGAGAGAGATGACAAAACATGGTCATCAATATTGAAAGCTCGAGACTGGAAGGCACATTTCAACCGTAATTTTGTAGGGAGGGAGAAATGAACCATAAAGCTGAAGTATGTCTGGCATCGCCATGAGTACTCACCTCCACCTTGCATTTAGCATATTGAAGAATCCCTCCGTAATTCATGCAAATACACTTGGTTAATTCAGTAGAATTTTATATTTATTATAAGAGTTGGGAAAAATAGAGGAAGTAAAACTATGTGGAAGATATATAGCCGCAGATACATCTGCAGGCATTGGGGCAGTGTTGGGAATGTATCTTCGATATATATGAATGGAGGAGGGCTTTAAGAAGAAGATCAAGGACAAGTATGAGTAAAGATGGCCAAAAGACATTTTTAAATCGTAAAAAGAAAGTTTCCAGAGGGTCTGAACACTCTTACAATAAACAATTCGTGGTTGTTGTGAAAGCAGTTTCATTCGTGAACATTTGGCTAATACAAACAATTCATTCTTGTGAAGATGACTGCTCTTTTTAGAAAGATGGCAACAATTTATCAATTATTAATGAGTAAATTAAAAAATAAATAAATTAAAGAAAATATCTTCATATTATCGATTTATTTGTTTATCTCTTAGAGATATCTATGATATTTATTTATTTTAGTAGGCATAATGCCTTCTTTATACATTTGATGGGTCTATACAGGCGCGCCATAGATAGAATATTTAAAAGAGGTGCAAAGATGTCCCGAGAGAGCACCTGATTATCTTGAGGCACCTACCAGTTGTAAATATGTCTAAACTTTTATTTACTCATATTTCATTATACTCAACATTTATGTCATTTCTTTCTTTTCTATTTATACGATTTTCCTTCATTTCTAACGAGCTATTCTTTGTTGTTATTCATCATGTCTAAATACTTTCCGGGAATTAGAACCTACCCGCCTTATCCCATTTATTCTGAGAGAGTATGCAAAAAAAAGCCCCTATTTAAAAATTTAACATCACTTAAAGATTCAATGTAATTACATCAAGATAAAAGACAACAGAGTATATTTTCGATGGAACATAAATTTAGTCCAATCCTGAGGATGGACATAAAGCCTATCGCGGATAGGAAGGGAACGGGAAAATGGGTATAGCCGGCTTAAAGGAGAGGAAAATGAGATGATGAATGATTGAGAGAAAGGGAAGGTTTCGCCAATAAAAGTTGGAAAGTTTATTGAAATGTTGGTTGAAAGAATATGTTTGTAATAGCTTGTTTTAATTAAGTTCTTTGCAATTTGATTCAAATAATTTATAAGATTGGTTTTATCATAAATATAATCAAGCACGTGAACACCTTGAAAGAGTGATTTAGCAGCAAGAGATCGTCAAAGCGAGAGAGAGAAGAAGGAAGAGAAAGATACGGACATTAACAGCATTCCAAAATTGTTATACAAGTCAGGGGTAAAGAGATAGTCGAAAAGAAAGGTGACTCAAAGAAACAAGAATAAACAGATAAAGAGGTAACAAAAGTGCTACCAGAGAGACAGGCGAAAACCAAATGCAGATAATAAAAAAAAGTAAAGACATGCAGGAACAGATGGAATAAGCGCTTTAAAAGTAATAGCAACGAGTCGGAATTGACGCCGTATCATCAGCATCTTTCAGTTTTAAAGAAATTATTGGCGAACACCGGCCAAAGGCTAATAATGTTAATTATGGAAGCTAGAAAATGCATCTTAATCTAACCCCCAAAGTTTTTTATCCTTTAAGGAAAGAAGAGAGTGTATGACAGTCAAGAAATAAACTGAAGATAAAGTATAAAGAAAAAATTAGAAGTAATTTTAAAACATGAACCCGAAATTTCGAGCCAGTGTATCAAAATCATTCAAAATTTAACCTGCCTAAGTAAAAAAACTTCCAGGAAGCTGATACTGGAAAAGTTGATCAAAATTTATGGGGTAGACACCCCAAAAGTACATAAATTTAACAGTTAGGTAGATGAAATGCTGATTAGAGCTAAATAAAAAAATGAAGGAATAATCCCAGAACCAATAAAGCTAAATGCAACAAAAAGAAATCATAAAAAAAAATTGCAAAGGCACGGAAGTTCGGAAACACATCATCAAAACATTACTCAAGAAAAAATAGGCTAAGGTCATAAAGTTAATTTCTTTAAAGTTTATAAAGAACGGCATCGAGAATTCCCGCGATACTCAGTGCTGCAGCTAGCTAGATATAGATTTAACTAACTGTTAGCTCTGAGTAATAGATATACAGAGTGCGGCAGAAAGGTTGCCCCGATTTCAAAGGTTAATAAAAAATAAACACATGAGGATACCAGAAATAATTTTTTATTTTTATGAAGTACATTAAATGCCATTTATTTGTGTTGCAGTTATCAAATTAGCATGGTTTTGAGTGGAGAGCATCGTGCATTTGTTGTTGAAGAGTTTGTTAAGATCGATGAATCCGTCGTAACGACGCAGCGTTCCTTCTGAAGGCACTTTACGCTTCGTCGCAATAATGTTTGTCTAAAGTTAGAAATCCACCGACAAATATTTTCCATCCGGTTCGGAATCATGACGACGAAGCGCAAAGTGTCTTCGGAAGGAAAGTCTCGTCATTACCACGAATCAGTGTTTCTAACAAACTTTTCAACAACAAATGCACGATGCTTTCCACTCGAGGCCATGCTAATTTGCTAACTGAAACACAAATAAATGGCATTTAATCCACCTCCTAAAAATAAATATTTTTTCTTGTATCTTCATGTGTTTGTTTTTTATTGATCTTTGAAATCTGGGAAACATTACTGCCAAACCCTGACCTAAATGGTTCGAAGTCATTCCTGTGCGTGGTTATTTGAAGCTGAATCCATTCAAGCAATTTCACATCAATTGCTTGCTTAAATTAGTGGTCTGGGTACGCTCGTAACGTTTCTCTGAGTTTAGCAGCTCTCTTGGTATTCACTATGGTTTTACTTTACTTTATAATCAGAGGAAAGACTGAGTGATGTAATCATTTCCCGCGACCCTCAAGTGTTCTTTGCTTGCCGGTCCCTCGTAAGACTTATGGTACAACAGACTATCATGGTAGTATCTCGTTAACTGCTCTCAAGTTAAGGGTTATTTTGATACTCCAACATTGGAGATACTATACCGTTGACCTATTCTTCTCCCGTCTACGCTCTCTAACCCTTTAGATTCCACCATTTCCTTTTATGAATTCTTAAAACTCATGTAAAAGTGTTTCTCCTCGCATGCTCGTGCAAGATTTCTACAAATTAGAAATTGTAGCTTCTTAACGAAATAAAAAATTTGGCACATCTGTTCGTCAAGAACAGGAAGAAATCGCCGAAATGTGAGAACAAAAGGTCGGAGGAAAATTTTTTCTGTTCAAAATTTGTCTGAACTCATTAGAGACAATCGAGTCGTGTAACCTTAACCCTGGCAACCCTCCACAACGAAAGAGAAGACTCCCACCGTTTCTATTCTAATGGTCAGATCTCAATTCTCAAACCATGAACTCCAGTTTTTTACTAAGAAATAAAGTTTCATTTTAAACTACAAAACTCAACACAGTTCCCAAGAAAACAAGCATGACCACTAGTTTCGTTCGTGAAAGAAGGTGGTTAACCTTAAATATTTCTTTCCCCATCATGAATTTGGTCTTTAAGGTTGCGAGAGAAGATTTAATCGGTAAAATTTTTCACGATTTTTTTTGTGGAAGATGAATATTGTCCGCTGGTTCTCCCCCTTCCCCGACTGGTGGGGAGGGAGGGAAAAGAACCCTCCAGACACCCTAACGCACTTCTCTCCAGCTCAAACTGTGTTTGGTGGGCCTGAGGGAGAAGGTACTGTGTTTTACATAATCTATTCCAAAGAGTTTATTGAACAGGTTTTCGCGCAAGTTTTCCTTCTCTAAAGCTATTCCCGACACACACACACACACACACACACATATATATATATATATATATATATATATATATATATATATATATATATATTCATATATATATATATATATATATATATATATATATATATATATATATATATATATATATTGCTAGAGACGTTTAAGCCGAAATCAGGGAACTGCAAAAAGGTTTTATGTACATTAGCTTAGCAAGTGAATGTGTATGCAAAAAGTGACAGGTAGTCCTTTAGTTTCCTTTGATGGTCACCATGCACTTTTGAATTAAGGATCCTTACATTGGGAAACTTCATGGTTGAGACCGAGCAGGTTAAATGGGAATAACACTGGTCAACACACATTTTTCATAAGAGACTTTGCAAAACTTTCCGAAATGTATTTTTCATGCTGAATCGGAATTTGCCTTGGGTTTTGCTCTAACACATACCGTTTGTAAGATATGCCTAAATTAATAATGGCCGCCTGCGATTAGAAAATTTAGTATATTACTGGTATTGCTCTATTGCATACAGCATTATTGTGCTGCTAGGTTCAGCAAACTAGATGCTTTCAGATTCCTCATGTGATATGCATCTTCTAAGCTGCTCCTTCTGCGTTGATCATAAGAGGCTTCCAAATATTTTCACAAAGCAGTAACAATGATTCGAGAGGGACAGAATCATTCAGATAAATTCTGCTATGTATGTGTGCATTTAACAACAAAATCTAAGCAGCGTATTATCACAAATGATATGAAGAAAACGTACAAACCCTACTTCGGTTGCCCTCTGGGTGACCAATATAAAGCATGGGCACCACACCAAATTTGTACCTCCTGCTCTAATGGATTACGTGACTGGATTAACAAAAAGTAAGCTTCAATGCCCTTCGCTCTTCCTATGATATGGAGAGAGCCCGGATATCATCTCGAAGTTGGCTATTTCTGCAGTTTGAACACCAAAGGGTTTTCTGCAAAGAGCATGCACCAAATTGTTTATCTAGCCATGGATTCGGCGTGCAGACCAGTTCCACATGATGAATCTTTTCAATTCTAGTTCCACCTGATGAAGGCCTCGTACCTAATAACCTAATGTTTGAGTGATAATATCAGTACTAAAGGTGCATGCACATTAGAAACAGATGTTTAATATGAGGATTCTAACTCTGAGACAAAGTTATTTACTCAGTAAGATTTGAATGATCTTGTGAGAGATCTGTCACTGTCAAAAGAGAAAGCAGAACTTTTAGCATCTCGACTACAGGATAAATTCTTACTCGAGAAAAATGTGCATGTGAGTTACTTTAGAAAGCGTAATCGTGACATACCTTCATTCTTCACAGTTAATAGACATCTTCGCTACTGCCATGATATAAAGGGATTGTTTGAAACCCTGTTACAGACATATGAGGTGTCTGACTGGCGTTTCTTTATTGATGCTTCTAAGTCAAGTCTGAAAGCTTTCCTCTTGCACAATGGCAATGTAAAGCTTTCCATTCTTATTGGCAATTCTGTCCACCTTAAAGAGACATATGACAATATGGACATTCTTCTTAAAGCCATAAACTACAAAGCCCATCAATGGTACATCTTTGGTGATCTAAAAGTCATAGGCATGCTAATGGGTGTGCAAGGAGGATTCTCGAACTACTGTTCCTTCCTCTGCCTGTGGGATAGCCGTACCACTGCAAAACATTATGACAAGCGTGACTGGCCACTTCGATCTACATATAGGCATGGAATAAGCAGTGTTCAGTCTTTCCCCCTGGTAGAGTCTCAGAAAATATATCTGCCACCTCTTCATTTTAAACTAGGTCTAATGAAAAAATCCGGGAAAGCAATTGCTAAGGACAATTCTCAGGGATTCCAATATCTGTGCAAAAATTTCCATAACTGAGCGCGGTAAAACTAAAAGAAGGCATATTTGTGGGTCCACAAATCAGGAAAGTTTTAGCAAACCCTGACTTAGAGAAGACCTCACTCCTCTTGAACCAAATGTATGGCTAGCCTTCAAGTGGTTATGTGCAAACTTTCTGGGCATCAACAACTCGCATGCATACAGAGATGGCGTGGAAAACCTTCCTGATTCTTATAAAGAAATGGGATGCCGTATGTCACTTAAAATCCATTTCCTACATTCGCACCCAGACTTTTGCCCAGAAAATCTTTGAGCTGTAAGTGACGAGCAAGGTGAACGTTTCCCACAGGATACCAATACCATGGAAACTCGCTATCAAGGATTTTGGAATGAGAGCATGATGGAAGATCATTGTTGGATGTTGTATCGTGATAATCCTGAGAAAAAAAATCAAACGAAAATCCCATGCACAACGTTTATAAATTCGAGTTTTGACTTATTAGCCCTTTAATCATTGTTTACCATTCTTATAAATGCGATATAAGTACCATTAATTTTATGATGCTTGTGGAATAAACAAAAAATGGCTATTTATCTTTATCATATGTTTACGCCTAAATAGAATGATAAATTTTAGAGTTTCTATATGTTAAATGCATCATTTTATATCAGTTTAACTTTTCAATGCACGTGGACATAATACAAAGGCAATTTCTTTCTAGCAATGGCGCTATGCAACCATATATCACCAGTTTTGGCCAAGAAATCAGAGTAAAACACTACACTCTATCAGCGATGGCGGTCATACTGCATTTTCGAATATGTCGAAAACCTGATGTCTTAAAGAAAATCTAACGTCAGATTTGAAATTAGCGAGAAAAATGCCATGAGTAAAGTTTGCTCAGGTATCTAATGATTAAAAAAAGTTCAAATTTGTTGGCCAGTGTAATTGCAAACGTGCCTTCTTTTCTTTAAATGAATAAGCCAAGATTCAGATATAATAAGAATATGATGACGCTTAAAAGGTTGAACATGAAAAAATGAAAATACAACCGAAGTTTAATTAAGGAAGCAAACATCATATCTAATTTGGTAAAAATCGAGGATGACTCGTTATTTCACAATCAAAATTGCTGAATGTATAAATGATGCTCCTTGCGAGAAGAAGATCGTGGTTGTCTTGATTTAAGAGTAGTATTATTTTATAGATTAATGCTCCTGTTTATACTTCAAATGATGCCTGAAAGCAGTCAAAATGAGTACAGTAAAACCTGTTTGATTCTAATATGATTTGGGTTAAGAAGTTTGAAATGGTTCAGCTCAAGAGAATCTTTCGTGGATAAGACAGCATTTCCCACTGCTGTATGTTTTCCTCCAGGAAAATTATATTCTATAGAATGGTTTAGATTATTGATTATAACCTATATTTGGTCTTCTGTAACAATCCTACTCTAAATACTTTACTTTTTAGTTGAGAAAGTTGTCGTAGAATTGTTCACAGTCTGGTTCAATAATTATTCTAGTCCTTGATCTGGACACACCGCTTTTGTTTAAGTCGATGGTATTGGCCCTATGACTCAATCTATGATCATATATATATATATATATATATATATATATATATATATATATATATATATATATATATATATATGTATATATATATATATATATATATATATATATATATATATATATATATATATATATATATAGGCTTTAATTCCTACTGAACGTGCGAAAGCTGGTTAGAGGCGAGTTGTGCCGTAGCCAGGATTCTCACTATAAAAGTCCCACTTGTTACTGGGGGAAGGTTTGTGATTGTTGAATTCTAAGAGTTCATAATAGAGGTTAAATAAATTAGCCGAAGGAATTCTTAATTAAAGTCTTGCCAAGGGTACGTCAAAACGGAGGAGCCCCAAATAAACACACGTACAAAAAATAAACTTTACTTTACACAAATATAATAATTAGCAATAGTTAAACAGGCAAAATTAAGGATTAAATATTAAACACTGACGTTAAGCGTTTAGATTTATAATGACTCAATGGGAGTATAAATCACTGTTAATTAAATAAGTATATTTAGAATAGAGGGACACTGGATTTACAGATTACCATTAATTGTGATGGATTGGAGAGACGACTACTCAGGTCCAGACGGGGTAGTTCGGGTGGCGTTAACACGAGTTCTCGGGGAGAGGGGGGATAAGACGACGGGTTCAGGGCTGCTGACTGCAGTTCCGATTAAATCACTCCTCACTGGATGTGACACTAACAAATAGTAACTTCCAGTAACTATTTGGATGTTCCTTTTCTTTCTCAAGTTACGTTGAGCAACAGAGCGTATTTTTCTAGTCACAGACTCTGCGGGGCAGGATTTACATCAGGAACACTTTGAGACAGCTACCAAGTCGACTCGTCGGCGCGTTGGCAGTCGATACGTTACGGCAACGACTAAAGTTCAACGTGAGGGTTACGCGTTACGCGAGTAGGTTTGGGACACTGCTGCTAGAGGGATGAACGGCGTTGTTATTTATACCGCGGATTGTGGGAAATCGAGAGAGAGATTTCATTCACGACAATTTGCTTATCGCAGCGCCTTCTGGACAATCTCCATGGTATCATAAAGAAGGCAAATAGAATTTAGGCTTTTCTGTGAGATAAGCCTTCTTTCGTCAGACTTCCTGTCGCCAGTTGGGGAAAAGGTGGACGGGGGGGGGGAGGAGACGAAGGTCAACTCAAACGACAAATTTCTTTCGCTCCCACGATTGTCTGGCGGCATTTTCCGCTGCTGAATGTTTTCCTCCAGGAAAATTTTATTTTATAGTATGGTTTAGATTATTGATTATAACCTATATTTTGTCTTCTGTAACAATCCTACTCAAAATACTTGACTTTTTAGTTAAGAAAGTATAGATGAACAATTATTCTTTGTTGCAAGTGTTTCTATAACAGGTATGAGGAATACATTTCTCCAATCAGTAAACCTTACCCATTACATTTAAATGACGATGCAGAGTGGCAAGAGGTTATTGAGCCAATTGCTCATGAGTTAAAATCGGATTTTTGTCTAATATTATCTTTAATAGTTCTTAATTAAATTCCACCCTTTGACATAAACTTCATTCACGGGGATCAGTGATTCACTCTTTTTTTTATCGTATAATTGAATTAATCTTTCTGTCGTCAACTTAGCATTATTGTCATTTCCCAAAGCATATATACAAACGTTGTGACTGTGCTATTTTAACACTTTTATAACATTTATCATTTAAAGAAAATTAATACTCCAGAAAATGAAAAATGATTTATGTCAAATGTAAACCTTGGATTAGGCAGAGAAATACAAACACTTATAATTCGACTTTAGGTAGAGTACACAATTATAAAAACAAACTAACTTTCAACTATTTCTAGGGAAAAAGTAATGAGAAACGAAAAGAATTCCGTCATTACATATGGAATGACCTTACACATAGAAAGAACTAACTAGAGCGAAATTCTTACTCTAGAGCCTAATTTAAATAGACTTTGATCAAATAATTTAGCTGATCCTTATATCTATAAACTATCTTTTGGGATTTTGGAAAATCATATGATTAACCATTAGTTTCTTACCCGATAATATTTATTTTTGATTACTATAAAGTTTTAACATAACGAAACTATTTTTTTAATAGAAATTAGTATAACTAATTTTGGATATTAATATAATAAAAGGAATTGGAAAATCCTAAAAGTACTTTACCAATATGAAATATTAATAGCCCAAACAGGGCAGAAAACAGTCACTTTTATCCTTTAGTCTTATAAAATAGGTACAACTTTCTTAAACCAATTGACAAATAGCAAAGTAGAAGAGTCTATTCATAAAAAAACAGCCCGCAGAACATATAAACAGGCCCCAAAAACAACAAGATCTGCTGCCCCAAAAGTCGTGTGCTCTCTCTTATTCTGAATTATGAACTTATGACCTTAAAAACTTTTAATAATTTTCGGACTAACCTTCACGAGGACCTTGGCAATCTTTCCATTCGAAAGAGAATGTAAAACAACATAAGGGTTTCAAATTTCATTAGAATCGGACGAATATTTATGATTATATTGCCAAAACAGAACAATTCCAGAGCTATCCGTGGATGGACTTTGGCAATTATATCTTTCGAAAGAGAATATAAAACAACATAACGGTTTCATATTTCGTTAGAATCGGCGGAATAGGTATGATTTTATTGCTAAAACAAAATAATTCCCTGGGTAACCTTGGGAGGACCTTGACAATTATATCATTCGAAAGAAAATGTAAAATAACATATGAGTTTTAAATTTCGTCAGGATGGGCAGAATATTTACAAATACAAAAAAAAGTACAACGGGGACCGACCGACATAGTAAGATAGAGAGTCGCCCGCGACTAAACTTGCACGCAACTAAAAACAAAATTATTCAGAACATATTTATTTGGAAAAAGCTCAGCACTCAGGTGTGTTTTTTTCTGTCTTTAGAGAGAATAGCTCGAGGAAATAAGTATTGGAAACGTCTAAAAGAATTAAGACCATATCTACACTGTCAGAGCTGTTTGGACCTTTAGCCAAAGCCTCTACTTCTTTTGCCAAGTGAAAGCTTCTCCTGTACGAAATTGTACTGCGGGATCTGATATTAATTCATTAAATGCAGTAATTTTAAATTTCTCGAAAAGCAACAGTCCGAACTTATTAACCCTATTAAAATATTCTTAGAACATAGGATATGACTACTCTGCACTGCGTCAAGGCCATACCTTTCTTCAGGTCCATAAACTCAGCATGCACATCAAATATCTCAATTTACGCTAACTTAACTAACTTGTGCATGCGGTACCTACTTCTACTAAGCCAAACTTGCTTATCTCCTATTATCTCTTTCACCCGTTATTTGTTTAGATATTTCTATCAAAATCAGGGATATTTTATACTTGGAACTTCAATCCTCTAAATTTTCATAACAGATATGAAATGGGAATAATGTATGAAAGCCATCGTTTGGGAAGTTTTCACAGCTTGTCTTAGTTCAGTTATTTTGCTCTTACTCGTATATGAATTAAAAAAAAACAAATAATTTTTTAGAATTCTATGGTATATTTGCTCATGTATTATTTTTTCATTTAAAATAATCTAATACTATAACATAAACTTTATATTTAACATTTTATGTTCGGTGTATATTATTCTATTCCAAGAATAAACACCTACAAAGAAGATAATTAAAGAGAATTATTTCTAAAGAATAGTAATAATGTGACAATATATTCGAAGTGAAAAGTGGAAAATTTTCCTCGATACATCTTGTAGTCTACTGTTATCATGCAAATGCGCCATGTCAGAGAGAGAGAGAGAGAGAGAGAGAGAGAGAGAGAGAGAGAGAGAGAGAGGGGGGGAGAGAGATTCACGCAGACTAAGCAGCCTAAGGGGGTATCTCACAGACGAACGGATCTTCAACCGGCATCTTTCGGTAAGCTTCCAGGGCGATAACGAAGAAAGACGCGTCTAGCTAGACCCCAGAGCCCAAATCAGCGAGAGAGCGCTAAAAGCTTAGTCTTTACTCGTCATGTTTTGAATCGGAGTGGGATCCACTTCCAACGGCAAACAAAATCGCTTCCGGCGAAGCCATATATATTTCCTAGCGCGAAAATGAGCAAATTAGTATTCAAAAAGAGACAGGCACTGCTCACGCAAAATCCATGCAGTAATCACGAAGATTCATTAAAAACATCCCAAAGACACACGGCTCCTTCATACGAGACTTCCTGTTACTCTAAGGACTCGCAGGCAAGAAACCAGTTGTTGAGAAATACGGTAATCAAGGAGGTAAGGACTCATTCTGGAATACACGCTTCGCTCCCTGCCCTACCCGGATATTCCTTCGAGCCCCACTTGAGGCCCACTTCCCCCTTCTTGGAAAATCGTAAGCCAATTACCGTTTTCTCGATCACCGTCCTATTCTACTCCCGTTTTCGCTTGGGTAAATATTGTGCTACTCATAGCTCGAGCTGCCGAAGTATTTCATTGTAAATTAATTCCTTTGCTGAACGGTTTGTTTCTCATAGTGTATAAATAATTGTTGAATTCTGGTATTTGTTTGTATAAGAGTAAATATTATTTTTGTTTCTCTTGTTTAAATTTCAGAACCACATAAAAGCCATTGATCTATTATCAAAGTCGGTCAGCGGAGTACACGCACTCGAATATCCCCCATTCTTGAAAGGAACTTCTCCACCCCCCATCTATAGGGAGGGCAAGCGAAGGTCAGTGAAATTTAACTGACCTACGACACGCCATATTTTTCCTCTTTAAAAATAATCTCCTTTCTCAGATATGACTGGTGGAGGGCTTGCGAAAAATGAAAGATTCTCTTATAATTTCTTGTCTATTCATGATTTAATAAAGAATGATTGCACCAAACAAGTGTTTTGACCTTAATTTCAACTATTTCCACTTTTGATGAATATGCTTGCGATAATAAAGGGTCTAATTCTCATCACTGATAAATATTTTACTAGAAGCGCTCTCTAAATAGATCATTTTAATGGTGAGCAGATCATGGTAACTTAATTAAGTTGAGAATCTGTCAGATATTGCAAATACAGCCCAACTACAAAGTTGTACTGAGCCAATAGATTTGCATTATGATTCATTTATATTGTTATTTTATTTGTAAAGACGCGCCATTTCTCGTCCTGTCCTATTAAGACATTTTTGAACTACAGTGACAAGTAATTCTTTCTTGATCTAAATGGGCCATCCGCAATAAGTGTAATATATTTCTTGCTCCTCGTGATTCTATTAGAACACATAAGGATATTAGGGCATCGTTTTTCCAAAAACTTTCAACTATACTCATTTTTTGTTTCAAATGTCAATTTAAACCATATTGAACCAAATCTACAAAAAAATATCAAAAAGGATAAGATTAGGCAACATCCTTTTTCCTATATATTGAGATAGACTTCAATGGATCTTAGTATCTTCGCTAGTTCGCTATTATATGAGTGTGTAAAATATCAATTTTCACAGCGCTAGAACCAAAGAAAATCTATCCGATCCAATTGAAAAAAATAGAAAGAGAACTTTTTAAACTCCTCTTTAAAATTTTAAAAACGTTTTTAGCCAGGAAATATTTTTAAGGAGTTCAAAGATGCAAAAGTAATAACAATGCATAAAAAGTGTGAATAGCCCATCTTTATTACTCTGGTAGTTGGTAAATCTTTGCAATAATTGGCGGTAATAGGATTGTGGTTCATCGGTAGGTTAATAACTTAATAAATGAGACTTACCACGATTTTCGATGAATAGCTTGTGTGTTTTTTTTTTAAATGATCACCTCCCCCCCCATACACAGACACACATCCCACCACCACTACGATGATAAAGCTATACGGGAACGGACTTTAGATTTTGGAAGGAGGAATTAATAAAATCTGATCTGCAATTTATATTAATTCCAGCCAAGTTAACTCCAACTAATGATTTATATGTAGGATCTTCATATTAAAAAAAAACTCTTTGAAAATAATAAAGTAATTTTTTTTTAAGAATACACAATAAATATTACAGTAAAATATGATCTTGCAAAAAAAAGTGTTAATCTAATTCTATATCCATATCGTCTTCCTCGGACTTACCCTTCACCAATGACTTTTACTAGTTTTCCTAAATTTGGTACTAGCTTTGCATTCATCCATGCATATTAAGATATTTGCTAGTTCGTATTTTTAATATTTATTTAAATAATATCAACATCCCCAAAACGTCAAAGTTTGCCAAAAGAAAAGGCGTCTTAGGATATTGAATCATATACTACATTAAAAGAAAATACTTCTTCAAGAAAAATATATTCACTTCGTTTAAAAAAAAGAAAATACTTTTTCGAGAAAAATATATTCCTTTCGTTTAAAAAAAAGCAACTAAAATTTCTTAAAAACATAAAGAGTGAGCACTAAAAAAGATTTGAGATTGATGGAAGTGTGTGCGGTCTCTTGCGGCTTTTTCTTTCAATAAGACAGATTGAGAAAAATATTTGAGCGAAATTGATTTGGAGATAAACAAAAATACCAAAGACAAAATTGAGGGAAATTTTGCCAAACTGTGAGCGAAAATAGGCAAATTAATTTAAACTTCAGACCACAACAACAATCAAACAATGAAATGCCATTATATTAATTCACCATTGAAATTACTTTATAATAACACATGTCAGTGTTATTTTACTCTAAGGTACATTCATTATCTTTAACTTTATGTTTGCTAGGTTTGGAAAAAACACGTTTCAAGAAAATAATTTCCATAACAGGTTATAGAGAAATGCAAATATAATTTTGCAACTAGCCACAGTCAATGAATGTTACAAATAAGTTAAGATACTTTCTTTCGAAATATATTTCGTTTTTTACAAAAGTTTCAGTGACTTTGCTGCGATATAATTGAGTTAATGCATTGCACAAAATGATCTTTGCTCGAATGACATCGGTCAAACAGACTTTGTGACTTACCACTTTGAAAATTGAATTAATGTGTAACAAAATGAAATAATGCTAAAAAGATTCTAATACCTGGTATTCACATACAGGAATATCTGACATTGGACTATTTTTCAACCAAAGGAGTTGTTTAACTAACAGACATTACGTATAACCAGGCTTAATAAATTCATACATTTAGATAGTGTTTGCGGTACATTTAACTTTGCCATAGTTTTTATGTGCATTATCGCCAAGGTGATTAAAACGCAGCCGAAAAGGTTAAGTGCATATTAAAATGCTTCGCAATATAACAGCAAATTGTTTATTCAACCGATATCAAATAAAAGTTTTACCCAAGAAAAGAACAAACACTAAAACCAACATTTGCCACACTTTAGCTCATTCGTCAGGAAGATATTATGCAAATTTTGTTTTCATTAAATATTTTAGTTCAATTGTGATTTACATTAATTATATAAATTAGATTTACCTAGGAGTTTTATCTATCGAAAGGTTGATAAGAGCCTTTTCCTGAATTAGAGCGCCGACTGAATTGTTAACACGCGAGCAGTTGTTTAATAACAACGTGAGGAATCCCTACAAACAGGTTCGGTAAATCTACCTGTCTCCCTCATTGAATAACTTAAGAACTTTTAATTAGTTTCTCAATTGTGTTCGTGTTAATTTAGAAAGTGTCGGCAACAAAACATTTTTATTTTCCAGAGACTAATATAAATTATGACGCAAAACAACTTGAAGGTGCCAAAATATTCAAAATGAGTTCGAATATTATTACATTCAATTTGGTCCATATGCGCGTAATATATTCTTTATCAGGAAAATAATAGAATTATAATGAATATTGTAAGGCAATAAAGTAAAGGAGAAAGAAAGGTTACTGTGAATCAAAGTTTTGCTTCAAAGACTAAATCTCTTTTTGATTTTATTAACAAATTATGATTCAAGAGGTACTAAATACCATGTTTTTCATTCACGATCAAATTCGTTCGTATATTAGAACTTAACAACCTCCCGTAACTCCTTTTTAAGCGATTTTAAATGATGTAAATACCATCGCTGTAAACCTTGCAAAGGTTTAGATCAAGCAATTCTACCTAATAATAAACCACTTGTAAATAAAAAAACTTGAGTTAGGTTAGTTTTATAACGCCAGACTTGTAGTTTGAATCCAATGTTTCTTGTCTCCCCAGAGTTATTTATCTAATCAATTACTCAGATTTATCATCAACAAAAAATAATTATATTTTAAAATTTCAAATCATTTTTTCTCTGAATTTATATGTCAACAGTGACTAAATATTTAGCTGTGTCAACATTTCTTCATATAGCATTTTTCATATTCCAAGAAAGGTCTTTTAATTTTGTTTTTTAAGAGCCTCTCTGGCGACTTCCGTCTTGGGCAAAGTTGCCGTAGTCATCTTTTAGTCTAAGCCTTGGCTAGTGTAAAAAAAGACGTATGCCAAAACCAAACAAAAACAAAGGAAAATAACAAGCATCAAAAATATAACAAGAAGGATAAAAGAAAGAAAAGAAGGAAGTACGCTCCGGCGTCCGGGAGAGCCCTCATCCCATAGGGCCCTGGAAGATGCAACCAACAACATTTAGAGTTAAATGAATGGAAGGTAGTCAGCTTCCTCCAAAAAATCGGATAGTCCACAAGTTTCTGTACTCAAAACCGTTCCAAGTGTAAGGGACAAGCGGTAGCAAACACACTCATTACGATACCGGGAAGGGAACGTGCGCGAAAATCAACCAAAATGAGAAATTTAACAAAAATGTGCTGAACAGTCTGAAGGACAACGGAGTCATCGCAATAAAGTGCAGGCGAGCGCTGAATCAAACGTGGTGAGTCCCGCCAGTGTGCCCAATATGAAGGCAGCAGAAAGCGACCTAAAGCCATTGCAGCATTGGGGGGTAGGTCGATGGTAACTGTTGCGGCGCAATGGCCCGCAACACAAGTTCCTCTCGAATGTCTCTCACCTCATTTGCCAAGAAACCGACGGGATAACCTGAGCCCTACCATGTAGTCGGGGTAAGGAAAAGAGAAACGCTGGTCTGGTCATTTACTCCTCGTGGACTCTTTGGAGCCCTCATGGACACATTCATTCCTCGCATAACATCATGTCAAGGAACCAAGCAGGAGATAATTTCTTCATATGCCAGGCTTGCGGCAAACGTGGTGTCACTGATACCGCGAACGAGAGGGTGAGTAGATTCCAATGCCCAGAGAGCATTCAAGGCGCTTGATGAGTCATTAAAAATTACAATCCGGTCTCAGAACCGGGCATGACGCGTTATCTCCAGCACCGAGCGGTGTATTGCAAATAACAAGAGTTGTGAAGGCCTGCTAGAGCCCCGCTGACTTCAAACAGATTAGATTCGGCGTGGAAGCCGATCCCCCCACCCTGGAACTTGAAGCCATATGTATACACTATTACTGATCCAGCTTAACACTAAATATGTTCGAAAAAGTTCGAACGCAATACTCATGGCGTTGTAGAAGCTTTGTGAGCAAAGGCATTGTAACAAATAGTCAAAGGTGGTACCCTTCGTGGTAGCCACCTGGGCAGAACCAGATGCATCACCGTACAAAAAGCAAGAGGGAGATCTTGAAGAAGTTTCATAGCCCTACAACCAAAGGGCTAACGGCATGACTAGAATCTTTCGTGTGCATAGGCACCGTGAGATCGGTTGCGAATGCAGTGATGCAGTGAGAGCCATTGGCAACTGAGGAATGCACCGAGCTTGCGCAGACAGACAATGCACTGTGAGTGGGTCACTGCTAGTGGCATGTGCCCACAATCGAAAGGTAAGCTTTCAGTGACGGGCGTGCTTAAGGGCCGTCTCACACTCGGCTGACCACCACGGAAGCTGTTGGTGGGTGAAATAGCCAGACGTTCTAGAATCAGTTGTGGGTCCTTCGGCAATGAGGCTGCCACGGATAAACTCAAAAGCCTCATTTACCGACCTAAACTCCTCTACAGACAGAGGACACCGAAAGACTGCATCATGACCTCCTTCAGAGATGTTTACTCCTGTCAGTCTAACAACTTGGCGGAGACATGCTTCTGTTTTCCCTTAAGGAAAACGTTATGACGGGAGGGGGATGGGAGCGCTAGTTTTGGCCGAGGCTAGGTGAGATCCCTTTCTACCACCAACTCTAACAGGGGAACGCCATGTTGAGTATAACTCGCAGAAGGGTTCAGAATAGGCCCGAAAACGACCGTACTCGCAGCCCTGGAAGTACCAGGAGCAGAGGGTGTTTTATTCAAAAAATGAGGCATGAGACATTTCAGCCAGCCCCGAGTGCGCCAGGATCAGGTCTTAGCCTCGAAAAATGAGAGACAATCGAAGCCTGAACGGCCATGAATTTCATCGCCATGATTTACGCAATCAATTACTTTGAAGAAACTGGGTGCTGTATTTCGCAATTGACCCACTTGGCCATATCACGATAGCACCTCCGCGGAAGTGGTACGAATGCCTTCACTCAATATCTATACCAACCGGCACGCAACGACTTATGGAGCCTTACGGTCGAACGTAACGAAGCGTGTAGTGGTGTATCTCGAGGCCTCCTCCCTGTTTACTCACCACACGGTCGACCTTGACTGTTATATGTTTGGCAAGCTCTACGGTGATATCATATACGGAGTAGTCCATGAATTCCTTCGCGTAAAACACTGATTTCAGGAAGTTTGTGTTTGAGTGCGGCATCACACTCGCTGGCGTGCCATTAAGTGTCCGAAAGTCAGTAATCATGCCTGCCTCGGTGCGATCCAAAGCATTACCTAGAAAGCTCCCGTCCGAGAAAAGTGTTACATCCGCCCTTTAACAATTAGACTAGCGAATTCTCTACAATGATAGTTCATGTTGCCCTCGACCAACATTCTATCTTTAGAGCAGCGAATAACCAGAAAGCATGTGAAACTACCGGGCTCGAAAAACGCAAGGTATTATCCTGATAAGTACCTTCAACGTAATCGACGCTCCACTCAGCGCACTTGCGAGAGTAGGGGTAGGGAATGAACCCACTTGTCTCCACCGCTAAAAGTAGCACCTAAAATGGCCAGACCGGCCTTAGCAAGGTCCTTCTCCGAGATAGAGAAGCGCTTGGCTATCAAAGGGACGACAACCAAAAAAGGAGGTCCCTCTTCTAATTGTGACTCCACGGGGACCGAGCTACGTGAAGGGAAGCTTGCCCAGGGGCGCATTCAATTTCTGTAATTCACACCGATCTCAGCTTCGCTCCCATAGAAGATCCTGTCAGCTGTGGCTGGGTCACTTCCAGGATCATGTCTAGCTCATGGCAGTTCATCTATGTGACCAATAAAACCCCCCCATCCCGAATGCATCACGAAACCCTTTCGATATTCCTTCATTTGGAGTCGTGTCTGGCCGGCGAACCGACCACCATCGTGGAAGATAAGGGAGCAGGAATGCTGCATCCCCTAAAATTTCAAAGTACCTAACTGCAAAACTGCAAAGGCATGCATGGCTCAACGGGTCCCGCTTTCTCTCACCCACTGCGGGAGTTAACCCTACCAAGTCGCTCCCAACTAGAAAGGTCGATTTTTAACCCCCTCTCTACTCTCTTGGCTGTCCCATGTGATCTAAAATTAGGAGGACTGACTTTCTTGGAAGATGGATTCGCCCGAGGTCTAGGAGAGGAGTATTTTTTAATTTTTTTAAGAACTCATCTGGCGACTGCCTACTTGGGCATTAGTCGCAGTATTAAAAACTTGCCTAGTACTAGGCTACTTTAAAATCAAATTCAATAACACACACACAAAACAAAAATCAACCCGAACCCAAAACCAAAAATTATAAAAAGGAAAAAGGAAACAAGTAGTAAGCAAACTACTACGTCGGGGGGAGGTCCCCCCGGCGCAGGAGCGTGCGACCTATAAGAAAAAAAAACCTGGTTAAGGCCGGCCTCCCCCCAAAAGTCGACAAGTCCACCGTTCAATGTGCACACGCTCGTCCAAAGTACAAGGGACAGGCGGTAGCGACCCCGCCTATCCCGGTACCGGGACAGGTAACGTTCGCAAAGATCACCCAGACTGGGTCATTCGACAGGAATGTGTCAAACAGTCTGGGGGATGACGCAGTCTTCACAATAGGGCGCAGGCGTGCCACCCATCAAATGGCGATGCGTCACACGTGTGTGCCCGATTCGGAGACGACAGAAAGCGACCTGAAGCCATCGCGGCATTGGGGGATAGGTCCATGGGAACAGTCGCGGTGCAATGGCACGCAACCTTAAGTTGAGGAGAGGAGTAAGCCTCTTCTCCTATGAGAAAGCACAAGGTGGGGGTCACCTCCTTTCCAGAAGTGAGGGTGCATGAGATTGGCTCCAAAGATAGCAAAGGGAAAGCCCCTTTTGCGGCATGCAAATGATGAGAGGGGAGCACCTCCATCGGTCAAAGGGATATCTCGCGTTACCTCGTGCTTTTCGACACAAGGGAGGGTGAGGCCGCGCTTGGAAGCAAATCCCTACGCGCAGTTCCAATATTTCCTTATATTCTCTCCATATATATAGAAAAAGAAAAAAAGCTCATGATAATTAGATACTAGGACCCTCCAATAACTTTTGTGATCATAGTGATCGTTTATTTACACATAATCGTTCTCGGTCCAGCGTTGATGGGCTTTGCTAATCTGGCTCACCATTTAGGCAAAATTGTACTTGAAATTTAACAAATAGAGAATGGTGCCGGTGTAACCACCTTATATGTGTACTGGAGGAAGAGGATAAGAGTAGACGGACTAACACACTTCGTCTTAATATTTGACATAAGAAGCGGCAGGTGTGGACCTCATTGTATACACTCTCACTCGACTGAGACTCATAAGAGGGCGAAAGTGCGCTGGGAAACCAGAAACTCTGATGATAGAAGAGCAAGTTTGAAAGGGGATACAAGTGTATATAATAAAGAGAAATAGAGTTAGTGGGTCCACCCACGATTGGGGTGGGTGATCATATATTATTATCACATTATTATCATACTCTGTTGGTAGGTGATGACAGGATGGCATGTAGTCCACCAAAGAACCATGGGTAGTTATCCGAACCCTGTGTAAGTGTGAACACTCCTTCTGGTACATAGTGTGGATAGAAAAGGTTGAGGGGATAGCCGCAATGATTAAAATAAATAATATTAATACGAAAGAATAATAACTAATTCTAATAATAGTAATTAATACTAATACTAAAAAATAATATTAATTTTAATAAATAGTTAATTACAATACCTAATAATAATAATAACAAAAGGTAAAGTAGTGCTAAACCCCGGGCGAGAGGAAAGCGTGCCAACAACATTTTCCCAGAACCCATCAGAAAGTACGAGCCAACCCAATGACAGGGGTTCTTTAATTTGTATTCAGTCCGGGAGGATGTACAGTTCCTTCAGGTACCAACTTTTAAATTTAAAAAAAATAGCACGAGAGTAATTCCCCTTAAATGTTTGTAAGGAACGAGGTCTGCTGACCAAAGAGTCGCTTGCTCTCACTTATTCTGATTTATAACCTGACGAACCTCAAAAATTTAATAATTCCCCAAATAACTTGGGAGGATCTTGGCAATTCTATCATTCGAAAGAGAATGTAAAATAGCATATCGATTCAAATTTCCATAGAATTGGCCGAATAGTTTTGATGTTATTGCCAAAAGAAAGTAATTTTCAGGCTAACATGCGGAGAACTTTGCCAATTATACCATTCGAAACCCTTATGGTGATAAGGGTTTCAAATTTCGTTAGAATCCGCCGAATAGCTATGATGTTATTGCCAAAAGAAAATAATTCTCGGGCTAAACTTGGGAGGAACTTGGCAATTGTACCATTCGAAAAAGAATGTAAAAAAAATAAGGATTTCAAATTTCATTAGAATCGACTAAATAGTTATGACATTATCAGCCAAAACAAAATAATTCCCGGGCTAAACTTGGGAGGAACTTCGCAATTATATCACTCGAAAGGGAATGTAAAACAACATAACATAAAGGTTTGAAATTTCGTTAGAATCGACTGAATAGTTACAATGTTATTGCAAAAAGCCCAAAAAGCAAACCGGGGACCCATCGAGCGTCATAGTGAAATGTAGACTCGCACGCGACTAAAAATTAGCAAAATATTAGTGATAATCGATAAAGTAAAATGTGTATAATAAATATATCCGAGAAAAATCACGAGGGAATTAGTCCTTGGATAAGAGGGTAAGGGTATGGAACGTACTTACTTGCATGCCGCAAGACAATTGTGGGAACGAAATAAATTTGTAGTTTGAGTTGACCTTCATCTCCTCTCTCTCCCCCCCCACCCTTTCCCAACAGGCGTCAGGAAGTCTGACGAAAGAATGCCTATCTCACAGAGAAGCCTAAATTCTATTTGCCTTCTTTATGAGACCATGGAGATTGTCCAGAAGGCGCTGCGATAAATGAATTGTCGTGAATAAAATCTCTCTCTCGATTTCTCACAATCCTCGGTATAAATAACATCGCCGTTCATCCCTCTACAGCAGTGTCCCAAACCTACTCGCGTAACGCGTAACCTTCACGTTGAACGAGAGTCGTTGCCGTAACGTATCTACTGCCAACGTGCCACCGAGTCAACTTGGTCGCTGTTTCAATGTGTTCCTGAGGTAAATCCCGCCGCGATGAGTCCGTGAATAGAAGAATACGCTCTGTTGCTCAAAGTAACTTGAGAAAGAAAAGGAACATCCAAATAGTTACTGGAAGTTACTATTTGTTATTGTCACATCCAGTTAGGAGTGAACTAACCGGAACTGCATTTAGCCACCCCGAACCCGTCGTCTTATCCCCCCTCTCCCCGAGAACTCGTGTTAACACCACCCGAACCAACCCGTCTGGACCTGAGTAGTCGTCTCTCCAATCCATCACAATAAATAATAATCTGTAAGCTCAGTGTCCCTCTATTCTTAAATTACCTATTTAATTAACAGTGATTAATACTCCCATTGAGTCATTATAAATCTAGACGCTTAACGTCAGTGTTTAATATTTAATCCTTAATGTTGCCCGTTTAACTATTGCTAATTAATATATTTGTGTAAAGTAAAGTTTATTTTTGTACGTGTGTTTATTTGTGGCTCCTCCTTTTTGACGTACCCTTAGGAAGACTTTAATTAAGAATCCCTAATTTATTCAACCTGTATTATGCACTCTTAGAATTGAACAATCGCAAACCTCCCCCCCAGTAACAAGTGCGACTTTTATAGTGAGAATCCTGGCTACGGCACAACCCGTCTCTAACCAGCTTTCGCACGTTCAGTTGGAATTAAAGCCTATATATATATATATATATATATATATATATATATATATATATAAATGTATATATCTCTCAAAGTAGCACGAGAAAATGATCAAAATGAATCCATTAAACCACATTGAAAGAGAAAACGGAATAATTTTTCCTTGCAGTAATATTTTTATTACCTTTTTTCGAAAAAATCCGTGCAGGGAAGCGATTCGAACCAGGCACACTGGGGCAGCGAGCACCTCTTTGATCACAGTTAAAAGTATGCCGTTAGTACACTACGCTACGCAGAGAACCAAAAAACCCTCTGAATAGAATAGCTTTTAAGGAACACTTTCGCCAGCTCAAACAGAGACCATGAAAGAAATAGAAAATTAATTGCGAATTCAAAGAATAAATAAGGAATAAGTAAACGCATGGCAGATATACAAATGTATATATCTCTCAAAGTAGCACGAAAGAATGATGAAAATGAATCCATTAAACCACATTGAAAGAGAAAACGGAATAATTTTTCCTTGCAGTAATATTTTTATTACCTTTTTTCGAAAAAATCCGTGCAGGGAAGCGATTCGAACCAGGCACACTAAGGCAGCGAGCACCGCTTTGATCACAGTTAAAAGTATGCCGTTAGTACACTAGGCTACGCAGAGAACCAAAAAATTCTCTGAATAGAATAGCTTTTAAGGAACACTTTCGCCAGCTCGAACGGACACCATGAAAGAAATAGAAAATTAATTGGGAATTCAAAGAATAAATGAGGAATTATTTCCATTTTTTCTACAGTAGGATTGCCCAAAGAAATCTTGTCAGATAGAGGCCGCCAGTTTACCTCTGAGCTCATGGAACACGTGAACACCCTGCTCCAAATCAAACCTATTTTTACCACCCCCTTCCATCCGAGCGCGAATGGCATGTGCGAAAAGTTCAATGCGACCTTGAAAAGCGTCGTCAAGAAGCTTTGCATGGAAAAACCCCAAGAATGGCACCGATATTTGCCAGTTGCATTATTCACATGCCGCGAAATTCCCCATAGGACCATCGGATTTTCCCAATTTGAGCTCCTGTACGGGAGAAACGTGCGGGTACCCCTCAGTATTTTGAAGGAGTTATGGACACATTCCCGTTTGTATCTAGAATTAAGGGACACTTATTCCTTCGTCCTCGAACTAAGGGAAAGATTAAAAAGGTGTTCTGACATAGCAGTCAGAAATTCTGAAATTAATATGGAAAAGTATCGGACATATTTTGATCTACAGACCAAACACAGAAAACTGAAGCCCCGAGATGAAGTTTTGCTCTTACCTCCCTCGGACTCCCATAAACTTTTCTCCCAATGAAAAGGCCTCTACCCCGTTCAGAAAACCCACGGATCGATCGATTACGTTATATAGACACCCGCAGGTGATAAGTTATATCACATAAACATGCTAAAAAAAGTACCGTAGACGGGCCGGTATAAACAATAGAGTCGCCTTCGACGAAGAAAGGGTAATTGACGCCGTCCACCCAAACAACCCCCTAAATATTGTTAATTCGATTTGCGTAGAGTCAAGCGAAGATCGTCCCCTCCCCGTCCTCCCGTCTAAGCTGCCCCTCATAAAAGAACCTTTCCCCGAGTTGGATGTAAACTCCGACCTCACCCCTGCCCAAAGGAACCAAATGGCGCTTTTGGAAGAATTTAGTGACGTCATTTCCGAGTCACCAGGATGCTCAACTCAGTTCGAACATGATATCACCCTCACTACCCTCGAACCTGTGCGATGTAAGCCCTATCCCGTACCGGTGCACCTAAGAGACGCTTTCAATGAGGAAGTCGACAATCTTTTGCAATTAGAGATTATCGAGCCATCTACGTCCGACTACTGTTCCCCGATAGTTATGGTCCGCAAGCCAGACCAGTCCTTTAGGAAGTGCGTCGATTTTTGGAAGCTAAACACCGTCACCGTGTTCGACGCCGAGCCTCTTCCCTTAATTGACCAAAATTCACATCTCTTCGAAGAAGCCGCCTACATCACTGAGATAGACCTATGTAAGGCCTATTATCAGATCCCCCTAAAGGCATCAGCGAGGGAACTAACAGCCTTTCCTACAGACAAAGGTTTAATGGAATTCATTCGTCTTCCTTTTGGCCTAGTCACTGCCTGCAGTAGCTACAATCGCATAATTCGCCGTGTAATAGACGGTTTAAAAAACGTTTCTATTTATTTTGATAACGTGTATGTGGCTAAACGTTCATGGAACGACCATATCTTGTCCCTCCGCCCGCTTTTAGAACGCTTAAAGCATCATGGCTTAACAACTAAACCCTCAAAATGCCATTTTCTTATAAATCCATAGAATACCTTGGATTTGATATGAGGCGAAAGTCATCTCGCCCCACATAAAGAGAAGGTAAAGGCTATTATAAATATGCCCCTACCGCGCACCAAGAAGCAATTGCGGTCTTTCCTCGGTGCCGCTTTGTTTTACCGCCGCTTCGAACTCCAATACGCTTCTGTAGCAGCTCCTCTAAAGGATCTGCTAAAAAAGAAACTTCCTGACCCCCTCCAGTAGAACCCCGATGCCGAAGCACACTTTAAAGAGCTCAAAGAGTAGCTAGTCTCCGCCCCAATCTTAAAACTGCCGGACCCTCAAAAAAAATTTGGCGTAAGGACCGATGCCTCCCAACTGGGTATTGACTGCGTATTACTCCAATACGACGAGGACCAAGAACCCGCTCCTATAAGCTATGCGAGTCGCCGACTGACGGCTCGCGAAAGGGCATACGCTACGGTAGAACTGGAAGCTCTAGTGATTGTTTTGGGGATAACAAAATTTAGAATGTATCTGGTAGGTCGTCGATTGCTCATAGAGACTGATCATAGACCGTTAGCCTACTTAAAAACTTGTAAAAACCGAAATCGCAGGCTAATGCGTTGGTCATTATTGCTAGCGGAATAAAATTATGAAATCAGGTATCTAAAAGGGTCTGAAAATGTACTCGCCGATAGCCTTTCGAGAAACCCAATTTCAGATAGTGATTAATAGTCAATTATATATTTTTTGTGTGTATCTCTTTGTATAAATAATTATTTCTTGCCTGTACGCTGTATGTGTTTTGTTTTGTTTTGTATATGTAAATTAGAGAAACTGACGTAGCAGTAGTATTTTGTAGCCATTAGATACTAAGGTAAATTCCTAACAGTTTTGATAAAATTACCGACTCAATTGTTCGAGTCGAGGAAAATAATTACAAATTCCCCCAGTGAAGTTAATTTTCACATTATTCCTTATTTCATGGCTGAATAATGTTCCTAGAAATAGGTAGGCGTGTGAGGGTATGGAACGTACATACTCGCATGCCACCAGACAATTGTGGGAACGAAATAAATTTGTCGTTTGAGTTGACCTTCGTCTCATCTCTCTCCCCCCCCACGCTTTCCCAACAGGCGTCAGGAAATGTTACGAAAGAAGGCCTATCTCACAGAGAAGCCTAAATTCTATTTGCCTTCTTTATGATGCTATTGAGATTGTCCAGAAGGCGCTGCGATAAGCGAATTGTCGTGAATGGAATTTCTCTCTCGATTTCCCCCAGTCCGCCGTATAAATAACATCGCCATTCATCCCTCTGGAGCAGTGTCCCAAACCTACTCCCGTAACCCTCACGTTGAACGAGAGTCGTTGCCGTGACGTATCGACTGCCAACGCGCCGCCCAGTTAACTTGGTCGCTGTCTCAAAGTGTTCCTTTGGCAAAGCCCGATCCGCAGAGTCTGTGACTAGAAGAATACGCTCTGTTGCTCAACATAACTTGAGAAAGAAAAGGAACATCCAAATAGTTACTGGAAGTTACTATTTGTTATTGTCACATCCAGTTAGGGGTGAACTAACCGGAACTGCAGTCAGCCGCCCAGAACCCGTCGTCTTATCCCACCCTCTTCCCGAGAACTCGTGTTAACGCCACCCGAACCACCCCGTCTGGACCTGAGTAGTCGTCTCTCCAATCCATCAGAATTAATGTTAATCTGTAAACCCAGCTTCCCTCTATTCTTAGATTACCTATTTAATTAACAGTGATTGATACTCCCATTGAGTCATTATAAATCTAGACGCTTAACGTCAGTGTTTAATATTTAATCCTTATTTACCTTTTGCCCGTTTAACTATTTCTAATTATTATTTTTGTGTAAAGTAAAGTTTATTTTTGTACGTGTGTTTATTTGTGGCTCCTCCTTTTTGACGTACCCTTGGCAATACTTTAATCAAGAATTTCTTCGGCTAATTTATTCAACCTGTATTATGCACTCTTAGAATTTAACAATCACAAACCTCCCCCCAGTAACAACTGGGACTTTTATAGTGAGAATCCTGGCTACGGCACAACCCGCCTCTAACCAGCTTTCGCACGTTCAGTAGGAATTAAAGCCTCTCTGTCTCTCTCTCTCTCTCTCTCTCTCTCTCTCTCTCTCTCTCTCTCTATATATATATATATATATATATATATATATATATATATATATGATCGTAGATTGAGTCATAGGGTCAATACAATCGACAAAATAAAAAGCGGTGTGTCCAGATCAAGGACTAAAATAATTATTGGACCAGACTATGAGCAATTCTACGACAAAGATACTATATTCCAGAGATGAGCTGCAGCACTCTGACCCACTGTATATATCGCTTCCATGAGTGTAAACACTAGGGCATAGATAGCGTTTTATTTCTTTAGTTTTCTGGTGATGAAGTAGCTTTAACCCTGCTACATTATCCATCCCTTCGCGAGTTGGGTCTGGTGGAAGAACGATGTCTTTTGACTCGTAGAAAAACATACATAGATATAACACAAATTTTGCAAATTTTATGACCTCGATTGGCACTTAAATACATTTTACCGCCTAGTTTAGGCAAAGATATTCTTTCGAACCATTTCTGTGGTACGTGTCGTTGAGAATATGTCATGTTTGGATTTTATGTGTTACGTTAGCGTAATGGCAGATAAATGGAATATTATCTTAAATGTGTTTTTTGCTATGTATTGAATGAGTATGCATGTTTTAGCTTAGTCAGCAGTGAACTTAGGGACATGATTAGCAGAATTACTTAGATAAAGGCTATCAGGATATTATAGTTTATATAAGAATCATAGTGACTAGCAAATGTAAAAGAAAGTGGAAGGTTGTTAAAAAGGATATGAACAATCTTAAATTATTCAGAGATTTGATGGTCATAGGCTTGGTAAATAATTTTTGTGCAAATATGGCTAGATTTAATACAAGATAGATGAAGAGGAGTGTCAATGCAGACAAAGATGGGTGTGTTGATTTTGGGGGTGACTTCACTTAAATGAAAATCGAGTAATTGTGTAGGAATCTTTTATTGCCTTTAAGCATACGAGTACATAATGATAATATAACAAAAAGAGTTTCGAAAAATAACTCCTACCTACATAAAAATGGCATCTCAATTTATATATATTAATAAAAAAATAAGAAAATAAGTTCACCCCCAAAATATTACCGTCTATAAGTTCCAAAGAGTTTTTAGATTTGATGAATTATTTAAACAAAGTTAAAGCTATGAGATACTTTTTACTTGTGTTTCGTGCCATTAGTTAGCGGCTTGCTATTTGGTCTTTTATATAACCCTCGCGTTTCTCGTTACTGCACCCATGGCCTGCAGCTTTCGTGACCATTTTGATGCACCTCTCCACACTTTGAGGGTTCTAAGGCCATTTGAGCACCTGCATGGGAACATCTTTTAAGCTTTTAATTCAGTTAACTGAATTAAATTGTGGGCACGTTTCTTGTTTGGATAGGGCTGTCGTCAAATTGGTCGTCGCCTTTGTTTGTTATGATTTCTATGATGATTTCGACGGCCTTTGCTCGCATTTCTGAGCATTCACTGCAAAGCATAGCTTACAATTTTGCTTCAGAGCGACCATACCAACCTGACCGTTTTACCACTGGAATCACGATGTCTCTGACTGTCTTCCGTTGCGTTCTTATTTGTTGTAGTTGAAAGAGCAGGTGGTGGGGACCATCGACCAACATGGAATTGAGTTTAACGTTGAACCAATTGGGTAGATAAATTCCAATAATATACTCAACAATTAGCTCAAGGTTATTCACCACTTTTCCCTTACCTCACAGATCTTATTTCCAAGTACTTTCATGAGAATATATACATATACTCTCATACTTACGTCAGTTTTTTAGAAAATCAACTTAAATTTTTAAATCTCCTAATTTAAAACAGTAAAAATATGCCCTCGTTTTGGGTAGAAAAGAATTTGATT
The DNA here is from genome assembly GCA_963969495.1 of Ceratothoa steindachneri. Taxonomy (NCBI): domain Eukaryota; kingdom Metazoa; phylum Arthropoda; class Malacostraca; order Isopoda; family Cymothoidae; genus Ceratothoa; species Ceratothoa steindachneri. Next base: position 51,363,587 of record OZ018319.1, on the reverse strand, counting down.
CAACACAATAAAATGATGTTTTTTAATAAGTGTCTCTATTCTAAGTAGGTTCACTATTCTTGAGATTTATAAGCAAGTTCTGCAGAAACGAAGTGCTGTTGTCAACCAACAACTTGACTGACGGGTCCAATTTCCAAAGGGGCCGATAACTGTGGTACTTCCCCTGATCTTATCGCTTGGGCAATACGGTACGCGTAGGACTGATCAGTGCTGAGATCTTTAACGATTTCATCAGGCAATACAGGAAGTGGTTGCCCACAATCAACCTTTGGAAAATTCTGTCAAATTTCAAGCTAAGTTGCTCCATTAATAATGTTGCCAAGAGGACATGACCACTTGTTGTTGCTCTTTGTGGAGCCATCGACTTGCTGAATGAGATGACGCAGGAGTAGCTCTCCAGTATATAAATCACATACGATCCAAACAAGTCTTCTTCCAAGTTTCTTCTCCATATGTGTCATCCCACCTCCCTTCCATCCTGTATTAACTGCCGTTGAATCGACACCAACAGTCTGTAGTAAATTATCAAGTCCTCTCTCTTAAAGCCAGCGCAATACTGTATATGATCAGCAATTATTTCTACATTATTTTATCTCGTCAACCTAGGCTTCTTGCACGAAGTGAAATAGAAATCTGCCATCAGGCTCGGAGCAAACGGAGTAGTGTTCCTCTTTAATAAAACTAAGAAAATGCCTATGAATTCCTTCTACTTCTAGAATAACTTATGTTTCGTCTATTCTTCCATCGAACAACAAGCATGAGAGCCCTCCTTTCAGTTCTTTCTCTTGCTGATTGTATATTTCCTTCATGATTTTTTCTTGCGCCCGTCTAAGTTTGTTGTAGTTGATCACCAACGATGGTTGATAAGCCCTACGTCAATCCAAGCAGCCCTAGCAATTTCCAAGGCTTCCCGAAGTCAAGTACGATGGCGAATACTCTTTGTGTTATACTTAATTCCTTTTGGTGATGGTTCAGTGAGATCCTCATAACTACTATCACCCGATGTTGCATCTTGTTCTACAGAAGAACTAACATAGAACTGGTCTATTTCTTCAAGAAGTTCTTCTTCTCACCGAGTGATTTCATCCATTTTAATTATATTTCTCTGTTCACTTTCTCTGATTTATTTTACTATTTTAGCTGCGATAGTCGGATTTCTTGTTTCTGCAAAGTCAATTGAACCAATGTTTATGCTAGCTTTACCTGCTTTCTTCGTCCTCTGAGCATTTACTTTACGAAGGCCAACTCTAGAATGGGCATATTCTTCTGACGAGGACAGATACAATCAATTTGGGAATGGTTTCCCTTTTTACCTCTGGTAGAACAACTATCTTTACAACAAATTTACATTATGCACTTGCAGTTTAAGATGTCAAAAAAAGTGTTTGAAGGAATTCGATTTTTTTTGACAAATTTCCTCTTTAAAGTGATGTATCAATTTTTTTGTGCCACAATTTAGTAAGTTTCAGTTTATTGCTGCAATGCTGATTAATCACAGGTGTTTTTTTCCATTGATGCAGAAGCGGATCTATCATGTCATTTATGAGTTCTTCGTAGTATAGTTTCTTCTGTTTCGGACGTTTTGGTCGCGAAATAAAATTCCCAATCTTGACATGTCTCTCACGGTTGGATGTCCTGATACAGCAAGCGCCTGCCCGTTACCAACTAGATGACTCAAATGTGATGATTGACTTCTTGTCTTCAATTTTAACATTTTTCACCATCTGAAAATAATGTAAAACCTAGGTAATTTAGTTAACCATTCTAAGTTTTTACTTTTTAGTCAGAGATGCAAAATTAGTGTAATTAAAAATGTTCTTTCAAATAATATTTCAAGAAATAATACTAGCTTTGATTATATAATATTTATGAGATACTTACTATGATTGAAAAGAGGTATCAGTCAGTGAAAGGGGCTACAAGTGAAGGGGAGTGAATACTACCATCTTGCATGAAAAGTGGAAGCAGAGTGACTCGTCATTCGACTGGCGTGAACATCGGAGTGACACCGTGCATACAAGTTGCAAAAGGAATTGAGTTGTTTACAACGCCCGTATAATATATCGTGCAAAAGCTAGTGACTAATAAAATGTCCTAGAATTTCACCGAAATAGAGTAATTTAATGTCTAATCCAGCATTTGAAAGAAAATAGAAATGCAGTATGTACATTTAATTGGAATTTAACTGAATTTAGAAATTTGAGAACACAATTTATGTAGGTAACGGTTATTATTTTTCACTGTTCTGCGAAGTTCTCTTCTATGGGCATGAAAAGGAACAAAGATTTTGCTACACAATTTTATTTTTAGAAAGTTGAAAAAGTTTACACACCCTAGTAGATATTAGTTCCTGAAGGAGCTTGGCTTATTTAAATAAGATTAGGAGTATGTCAAATGCTTGTAGCATTATGTTCCAATTTTAGGGAAGCTTTATAAGAAGAGGGTGTTATTGGAAAGAGCGTAGTAAATGAGGCACCTCATATTCCTACGGCCAGTGATTCGATGGTTAGGTCAAGATATAATAATACATTTTGCGAGCAACGACGCAAGTGGATATAAAAGTATGTTTGCCATTAGCACTTGGAAAGGATTTGAAAAAAGGAGTTAAGGAATTAAATACATAAATAAATTTTCAAATGAATTTGTGGTAATGAGTCTTTATTGAAACAGCAAAGAGCTTTGATTTATAGTTTTATGCTGGAAGTAACATGCCAGGTGGAGGAGGTTATAATTTAGATAAAGAACATCTCTGCCTGCAATAAGATTGTGTTAAAGGAAGATAACATTAATGAGCGTTTAATTAGATATAGGGAATAATAAAATTAAATTGTTTAGAGCTGAAACTTATTATAGACTACCAAACCAAAGTTATGAGTTTTACGTTTTAAAATGTAATAAAATTGATGAGGGTTGTAATACAGGACAACAAGTATGTAATTCTCTTAATGTGAATTTGGAAGATCGAGACTTTTTAATGGTTGTTGTTTTTGAGCATTTCTTCCTTCAGTGTTGGCAGTATCTCACTCATGTGGGTCAAAGCGATCACAACATACTAAGGTTTTCTTTGAACGTTTTGTGTACTCGGCTAATGATATCACTGTGAAGGTAGTAAATTTCAAGAGAGAAATTGTTAACAAATTCTCTGAAAAGTTGTAGCGGGTAAACCTTGATTTTTTTTCATAATAGGACAGTAATTGTTATGGGAGAAGGGTTTAAGGTTATTTTATAAACTATTCAAAAAGAGCTTATATATCTTAAATAAATTAGAAATTCAAAGCAAAGAAACGTACATGGTGGAATAAAGAAATCAGAAATAATAATTGGTTTAAAATGGCTGCTGTTAGGACGTTTTAAATTACTAATCGTGAAGGTTATCTCAGAAAGTATTGAATAATTATAGAGATAATCTCATTAGTATTATTAGAGCTTGTAAGAAAAGAGTAGTTGATACTTTAGCCAGAAATTGTAATGAGGATCATAAAAGGTTTTTTTGCTCTTGAAAAATAAGAAAGTAAGTGCAGAATATAGCGCTTTAAAATTGATATTAGAATAATCGATAGCTCTTTTTTTGTAGTGGTTTACTTTAGCTTCGAAGGAAGAGAGTTTCGAATTTAAAACTGAAGTAGTCGATGACGCAACACTTTGGATTTGTCGAAAATTAAAAAACGGTTATATAAATCATAGGACCTGATATATTTATGCTAGAAATATTCATAAAGGATTAGAAAATTAACCGCTATTCAACAAAATATTACGCTATTTTTATACATAGAAATACCAGAAGGATAAAAATTGGTTAATGTGTTCCATATTTTGAGAATGGTAGCAGGTGTTCGTGCGTGAGAATATTCATCGGCAGAGATTCAAGGAAATTTATCACTCTAGGTTACTTGCTTTATTAGAGAGCAATAATTTGGTAAAAAAATATCGTTTCACTCCTTGTAATCAAGCTTATCGTTTCTTTCTATCTTTACTTGCATATGTGACTCAAAATTTGGATAAAGGGTTGGAGGATTTTAATATGATTGAACTCGATTATAGTAAGGCCTCCAATAGAGTACATCACGGATAAGATAATTTTTTTTTCTCATTTTCGTTCGAGTTGAAGTGATGATTGGCTAAGAAATATAAAACAGAGAAGGGTTTTAATCTGACAAAAGCCTCGGTAGAAGACGGTGCTTAGTACTGTGCCGTGAGGTCAAAGGTTGTTTTATTTTATTTTAATCAACTTAAAAACCAGCTGCAGGAAAGAGATGGAAGTTTGCTGATCCTACTAAAATAACATCCACAGCGTCAAGTAAATATAGAATGGACTACTAGTCTTTAGAAACATCTAAAATGCTCGTTGGTTTGACTAATTTATCGTAGATAAAATTTACCCAAGGCATGTGTATAGTAATAAAGATTGGCACAGGGAATATGCCTATTTGTTATGAGGTAAATAGAAGTTGGTGAAGGGAAGATGATGAGGAAAAGGGTTTAGGAGTTGCCACCTCGACGGAAGAAAAAAGAAATAAACTTTGAGTTGAAGCCATTCAAAATGTTAATAAATTGCTAGGTGTTACAAATAGAGATACATCCTATAAAAAGAAAGATGTAAATTTTAAGCTATAAAATTATTTGGTAAGATCTATTCTGGAATATTATGTCCAAGCGTGGGCTCACTTCTTCGTGCATAACTTGAATATGATTGTTCCTTTGTCTTTCTATTTAATGTGCGTGAACCCATAGGGTCATAGACACACCGAGTATGATTGAAAAGGTTTAGCATCGTGCTAATAATTTTTTCCCATTACTCAGTAGGCTAAGGGACCCTGTTAAGTTTAAGGAGTTAAAATATTTTATATTAGGAGTAGATTTCCCCGGGCATGGGATGAAATTCAAATATTTAAGTTTTTCACAGCTTCAGAGGAAGACATATTGCTAGAATTTATCGGGTGATCAGTTGAGGGGAGTAGAAGTTTAATGATAGGAAAGTGATGATAAGGTAGTTTAGGTTGGATGTTTAAAAAAAACCCTTTTTATTCAAAGGTTAGCAAATATTTGCCACAAAAGGTGGTGAGGAGTGACAATCTTAGTGAGTTTAAATCTAAATTGGACCATATATATGGATCATTTCGATATGATCTAACAAGGACGGTTTGGTCTACTTTATTTTGTTACACTAGTTTAAAGTTAAAGTTCGCTGGTCTCAGTCCTTCTATCAGGATGCTGTGTTGCTGCTTCTCAGGCTGACGTCAGCCAGGGCAAGCCACAACTCTCCACCAGTCACGGTAGTAACCAGCCTATTAAATAGTGTCAGCTTAAAAAGAATCTGGCCGGAGATTCGAACTGCCAGCCCAGCGATTGCCAGGCAAGCACGCTAACCACTATACTAGCCGGGATTTTTATGAGTTTAAAATATCCCTTGGTTAGATTATTTGATGTTTTATTATTAAAAATTATTGCATCCTTTTTATATTAATGATATTTGCTTAGCGATTTGGCAATCGTCAATATGTTGGCAGCTAGTTTACTAAGAGAGGCGCTAGTGTCGTTTAGTGAACTAGATCTTCTTATGTTCTGATAGTATAGTTATCATCTGCCATTTTTTGGGCCACTTCCGAATTTTCTTGTCTTATGCGAATTTAGTTCATCGTTTATGTGATTAACATAGTGTAAAATAGAAGTGTCCAAATATCAATCCCTGCGGAAGTTCAATTATTAATTAAAAAGATGCCAACAAACCTCAGCCCAAAGATCTACTTGAGGATAGTGCAAGATAAAAGGGAGATGGTGGATGTCAGAGGTTAAGACAGGTGAGATGAAAGGAGTGTATGGATAAGGAATTATTTTCACAATTTTTCATACTGTAATAATGTTATGTTACTTAAATATTTATCAATTTTATCCCTAGGTATATTTACTCTATTGATTTCAAGATATTCCTATGCAAGTTATTCTAAATCTGTGTTATTTTATACGAAAATATATTTTGTGCTATTACAGTGATAAAGAGTTTGTTTACGTTTTAATCTGTTATTTTCTAGTTGCTGCTCTGTTTTATAGCTCAAATATTACGCATGACTAATAATAATAATACTTTTCTTTGGCCGACCTTTCAGTGAATGAAAATTAAGGTGACTGGGTCTGTATTTATCTAATATACTGTGTTGCTAAGTTTAAGAATTAATTTTCTGCTTCGACGTTGGATGCATTCTAATATTACACTGTCCTTCTGCATATATGGAACTATACTTACACCGCATGACCCGAAAGATGTTTATACAAACGCTTTATATAAAAAAGTATATCTTTAGATTTGCACACAAAAAATCTGTTATATATGGTATAAAGCGCCAGTGAATTGTTTAAAAATGTTGAGATCATTCGATTCTTAGATGCCTAAATCCGTTTACACATATGTTGAATGTGTTAAAAGTTGACTGCACATATTATAGTCCCAATGAGGGTCATCCTGACCTATGTTGATTACTTTAAACACAAATAAGTCGAATTACATATGCCATATTTCCCACTATTTTAAAACTCTCTTCAAGTTTTATGTAATTTTTCACACGTGCTATGATTTATTGCCTTATAACCTAGTTTCATCTTCTCATCAAACTTTTAAATTTTACAATTTAAATACGTCATGATATTTTGTATTTATAAAGAAAAATAAGGTCGGGATAAGAAATTTATTGCAAAATCCGATAGGTAGGCATATCCATGATGAACCTGTTATAATTACATCATCTCTCTGCTTATAGTTTTCCAGTCTTAAATGATTTTATTACACTGTTTCACCGCCTCGTACTTTTCTCTGTTTTCTTTCTGTAATCCAGTCTTCCATCTTTTCGACCAAGCTTCCACTAACGCTTTGAGCTTTTAAATAAGTAGCTGATGTATTTCTGAAAAGTTAATTAATTCACTTTTACTTCTTGCTTTGCGTCTAAACTTTCACTATTTCAGAAAAAAAATCAAGTAAGCAAAGTATAAATTGTTGTTTCGAAAATCTTGTTGTTCCTCGAATTAGTCTTTGGTTATCGCGATGGTGAACGATTTTTTCTTTGAAGATTGATTAGAGTAGCTTAAATATTAATGATGTTAGGCTAATTGGCCTATATAATTTACCTCTGTGGAGATCGTCTTGTATAAAAGTGTGAGTTCCTTAGACAATTTGAATATTTCTTAAATGATCCCTTCAATTGATCTATTTATTCAAGTTTGAGAGGATAAATTATTTCTTGCTTAGGTGCTTTGGTAGATTTTGATTTATCACAATATCAACTTATTAAATGATAATATACTATCCATTGTTCAATGCTGGACAAATGCCATGTGTCCATTGTTGACTAGAAAATCTTCTAGGGGGTCATCGCTAAACCTTTTTTCTTTTTCCTGCATATATCACTTCATATTATATCCAAAACGAGAGATAACTCTGCCTCTTGGGATTATTAGTATGAACGTGTTAGATGGATGGAATTTTATCGTACATATCCTAAGAATAGATAAAATAAACGAACATATTTACTATATGTTAAGATGTGTTATTGCATTTCGAGACCGAAATAATGCGTAAGGAGCAATTTAAAAATAATGAACATCTTACGGATAACATTTCACAAAATCAAACGCAATTATATAGACTCAGAAAAATTGGAAAGACTCTCAAATTATAACCGACCAATATTGGTAATATTTTAATGTATGTATATTATTTTTTCCCTACAAAAAAAATTCTAAGAAGCAAATATGTCGAGTACTGGGTGCAACTGGAGTTAATGTTTTGGAAATGACAGTGGAGGGTATCCTACACGAAAGTGACAGTATGGCACTAGTTTAGAAAGTAAGCTTAACTTCGTAAAACGTACGTCCGTAAAGCAGCAAAGTCACGTTGAAAAACAACTTGGAAGAATGTAGTCGGGAGCGACGAAACAAAAATAGAGCAATCTAACCATACTAACACAAGATATGTATGGCGTAAATCTGGTAAAGTACTTAACATGAAAAGCACCATGTCAACCATAATGCATAATAGATAAAGCATAGTGTTATTGACTTTACATTGCTGTTAATAATATAGAAACACATCTTAATTAAGGTTAGTGGAAAAATAAGGAAATAAAAATATTGTCTATTTTCTGGAAGAGGCAAATTATGCCTGTGGCTCAAGGGTTTTGAAGTCAGAGTTATCCTTCTCTTAGTTGGTCTGCCTGTCATGGCTATGAGCTCCACCTACCCTTCCTTACCATGATACCCAGTCACAGTGGTGGTAACCTCCCTAGTAAATAGTGTCAGCTTAAAAAAAATCCGAACGGAGATTTGAACTGCCGACCCAACGATTGCCGAGCAAGTTCATTGATGGGTCTTCTCATCGCTTATGATTGCACCATGAATTCAATGAAGTAGTAAGTTGTCCTAAGTGATTGAATGCTGCCCTCATCCAAGGAACTTACCACAAATGCCCGCCATTGGATTTTACAGCAGGACAATGCCCCATGCCCTAGGTCGATATCCACCATACAGTGGATCCTACACAACAATGGTACGGTAATTGACTGGCCACCTCAGTCTCTTAATAAGAATATACTGGAAAACCTCTGGCAGGAAGTGGAAAAGGACATAAAATGGGGTCAACCAGCCCCCAATGAGAAACTGAAAGCAGTCATCACAAAGGAGTGCTTTAGTATCACAACGATCAAGTGTAGCACTCTCTTGGTGATCATGCTTATCTGTTATCTGTTACCGATGAAATATTTACTGGCAAATTTTGAATTTTGTTAATTAGTTTCGATTGTTTGTGGCATAAAAAACTTATCGTTATTTATTCCTTATTTAAGTTATATTCAGATTGATATATAGATACAAACTTTTTCACATTATATTTATCTAATTTCTTAAAAATTACGAAGTGTGCGAAGCGATTTGCCCGCGGCTGTATGAAAACATAGATCCTTCTGCTGGCATTAAGCCCGGGGGCACGTAATTAAACTAGTGTGGGCATTGGTAAACTAAACGCGTTCGTTGTAGACAGGTGATCCATTATTCCCTCAGTATAAATCTTGATATACTAGTTACCAATTCTGTGAACTTTCCCTGATTATATTGTAGGCTAAACATTGTTTACTCCATTATATGATGTTACTTTCACACGTTACAAATTAAAAGTATGTAACGTGTAAAAGTAACATCATATAGTGGAGTAAACAAAGTAAAAGTATAACCTAGCCACTGGGGAGGTAAACGAGCCCAACTCAGCGCCAGTCCCAAGCACGGATAAATAGGGAGGGTTGGAGTCCAGGGGGGCATCTCTTCGTAAAGTCTCATCCAAAATCTTAATGGATGAGTCTTCGAATGGATAAGAGCAACGCTGAGGACGTGGCCAGTAAGCGATTCACAGACACATCGCCCTAACTCTGTGGACCAAAAAGGGCTACCGCATTCAGAGCGGCTGCAGCCAAAGAAGAGAGCTTAAACAATTGATTTGCGGATTGGAGAACCGTCTTAGGAGTAATTTGTGAGAGAGGAGTCTCAATAGAGCTAAAAGGCAAATTCCATAAGGAAGTAGTGAAAACCGAAATGATTTATGCATTGGAAACAGCACCCCAGAAATAAATAGAAGAAAGAAGGCTCGATGTGGCGGAGATGAAGACGCTAAGGGGGATATCAGGAGTGACCCTGGAAGAAAAAGTTAGAAACAAACACATTCGACGATCGGTGAAAGTAAGCGAACTATTAAGTAAACTACAAGAAGCAAGATTTAGATGGCTTGAGTACATTACCACATTACAAAAAGAGAAGAGGAAGAGAGGCATGTAGCAAGAGAAGTGATGAATATGGAGGTAGAGGGGACCCTAAAAAGAGGAATACCACAGATGAGATATAAAGACTGTATTCTGAATGACATAAAAGAGAAAGGAATAAAAAGGACTAAATAGAAAAAAATGCACTAAACAGAAATCTTTAGCCAAGAGTCTTTAAGAAATATAACCCCAGTTAGGGAAAAGACGAGAAAAAGGAAGAAAAAGAAGAAGAAGAAGAAGTTACGAATTAAACGAATCACTTTTCGTTTCCTCCTTTCCTCATAGATGGTAAAAATTTCAGGCGTTTATTCTTCGCGTGTTTTAGTCCATTTTGTATTTATTTATTAAAAAAAATTAAAAACCCATTGGGGTTTTCTCCGCGGGATTATTAAATGCAACTTCGGAGAGAAAGAGAAGAAGTGAAAAGAAGTGAGCAGGTGTAGAAGATGTGAGCCTCTTCCCTGCAATGGCTGTTATATTCCTGAACTCTCAGAATTTGATAGAATCTTATACTAGAGAAATTCAAAATATGGTTACATGCAAATAAGTAAGTAAATAATAAATGTTCGATTTACTCTAATGTCCATATTAATTCTCATTTTTAATCATTATTCAATAAACTTTATAAATGATATGTGGTTAAATAACAATGATTAGTTATCTCCACATTGCATGAGAAACGCCTGTTACGTTCATCATCTAGGACAAACAACTGACTGTTACGATGGAAAATGATGGTTAAAATAGCCAATTAAAATATTTCTTTATAGGAGTGTCGGATGGCTCTAATGGATAAGGTCACTTACAGGGGGTGAATTAGGAGTGTCCCACAAGCATGTTTGATGCAATGTGAAGGTGGCCTATCATCGGTGTTGCGATGATATATCATGAGGATAATGGTTTTATTTGTAATTATTGATTCATTTTTATTGCAGGTTGTCCCTCTGGAAAGTCACGCACCACAAGGGAAACTGAAGTTTCTAGTATATTTTTAAAGTGCTGACCGTTGTGCGTCATACCCATTTTTCGATGGGGGATACTTATCCAGGACGTAACTTAAGATGTCAGAGGTTATTTTTCTGCATGAAGCTGTGATTAATTATGTCAGATAACAGAGTGAATTTACGTTATCCTTCATAGTGGCGAAAATCGACGAAAATGAGCGGTCAGGGCTCCCCGGAGGCATTCAACAGGTTCAATTCGACTAGTACATCGTCCAGGTAGCTCTTGGTCCAAATGTAATCTGACTTCATCAGCATAATGAGTAGCGGGTTATCCTTGCTGAAACCACGTTATTTGCTCTCCTTTAAAATTAAGGATGTCGGAAACACCTGGGTATCCATCAATTTTAGATAACATACTAAGGTGACTTTATTAGGAAAGAAATATGGACTACTTAGTGTCTGTCCAAAGACCACACCATTAGACGTCCACTTTCGTGCTCTTTTCGTGGCATGAAACAAGTAAGGATTTCGAGGGGATCAGTCATGCAGGTTTGACGATTATGATCACTGGGTCCGTAAAGTTTAGCCTCATCGGATGGAAAGATGCCGTTAGCAAAGACTGAGTCACTTTCATCTTGTAGTAAACCCCACTCGCAAAACTGCACTCACAGATATGGGTTGGCCTTAACAAGATGCTGCCAAAATTTAAATTTGAACGGGTGCTACATGTCTAAATTCAGGATGTGGGAATTGTTTTATATTTTCACTCCGAATTTAGCTGACATTGAGCACCAAGCTCTTGGACTCACAGCAAAACATGTGAATATAGTACTAGAGGGTTACTTCCTTTACAATTGCCAGTTTCCTTGAGACTGGCAATTATTCGTTCAAACCTGGTGTCAAAATGGCTTTCCCATGCGAATATTAACGATTTAACTCGTTTGACACTTCTCTGTTGATTCCTTCACTTCGAACTGCTTGCTATTTAGCTAAATTAACCGAATAAAAGCTATCTTTTCTTCATCCAAAGTTCATACATATTCTTAAAGAGTTCTAATTTCCTTAGCATTTTGATTATCGCAATACATTCCCCTTTGGTCAACATTGTTATGTCGTTGTATTAACAATCATGCAATAGAAAATAGCAAGTAATTTATCTTCTATGTTGTGTGATTTGAAGAACGCCGTAGAAACTATTTCTGTATCAATTTTTTGGTTGCTTGCAATCCACAAATCTCATTCTATTATATACAAGTGAGCCATGATTAAAAAGATGTATGTAGAGAAGTAAGGATTTAATCACATTCGTCTGATAATATTGAAGTTGTATTTTGAGGTAGATGTCTTTATTAATGTTCTAAATATTTTTCCTCTTATTCTTCCTCTTTCATAATTATTTCTTTGTTATTAGGTGAATAAAGATATGTAATAGGGTTTCAAAATTATTTTGCCCTTTTTCTAGGTAATAAAAGTTGTCAACACGTATTATGTCTGTCTGTTTTACCCGTTTTTCTATCAGTTTTCCTTTCCCTCTCCTAAATTTCTAATTGGTAAGGTGAAAATAAATACTTTCTTGATTCCTGTTAATGCAACATAAGACGAGATTTCAATTTCTTTTTAATCCTACTCCTCAAAGGCTTCTTCTCTCCTATTAGTAGAAAAAATATCTTTATTTAATTTCTTATTGACCTATCAAGAGTTCTACTGGAGTAAGTTGACCATGATGACTTCCGATATAAGGTTCAAACATTGTGTATCGTCATTGTTGGCCCTAGGCAATGTCTGAAAGAAAACATTAATTTCCTTTCGGATACTTTTCTATGGGCCCCATACCCCCAACGAAATGTTCTGCGTAACTTGATACCCCTAGCATTTCAAGGATCGGTACACCCTCCCGTCCTTAGTGCTCCCGTCAGTCTCAAACTAGATTGAGACCTCCTGGTGTTTATTCATTCTAGACAATTCCCTTTCTCGACATTGCAAGGTCTAGAACCAGCTTTCTTTAATTAATACCTGGTTGGAGCCAGGGCAGGAGGTTACCCCTTCATTTAGGCTCAATTAAAGCGGTAGTTTTTATCATACCTTTTTTCCTACTTCTACACTCACTTAACTTTTTTTATTTCTATATGCTTTAAGGCATATGTAAGAGAATTCCAAGTATATCATATGCAATCTTGAATGAATTGCCATGTGGAGGATTATGTGTACTGTCATCGACAGGACTTGCAGATCGCTATTCTCCCAGCATACTTCACATACTTTAGAGCTTCTGCACCTTTTGCTGATCTCTCTTTACAAACTTTCTCAGGAATATGCCCTCGTTGGCTTTAAAATTCAAACCAATTACAAGTGATGGTTAGAAAAAATTAGTTTGCATGTATATTCTTTGGTCCTAGTAGTTTAAATAATTTATATGCTATAGTTTTATAAAAAAGGTTAAGACAAAAGGTTTTCAAAATAATGTTTATTTTGTGCCTGGCGTGCCTGGTATAAGCTAAATCATGATAAAATATTAAACACTAATGCAGTTTATTGACAAAATCTCTAACGCCCATGTTTTAAAAGCTAAACATAAAGCCAATATAGAAAGAAGTGCATAGTACACTGTTTCAGTGGAAATAAATTATTCGTGATGTCAAAGATAAAACATGTCTCCTCAAAGTGTTTATACCCTTGTTATGGCTCCCTGTTTTCCTGTGAAGTCCCAGTCCCTTCTTCCGATCATTGAAGCCAATTTGTTGATTTTTCCGCAGAAGATTATTCATATTCGATCTCGTATAATCACAGTTCTTGAACTTTGCTATATGATATTTTCACCCTTTCATATTACCCAAAGTCCCTTTGCTTTCTTACTTTCTCCTAAGTAAGTAACCACCGTACTTATCTCTTCAAAAGAGATGTGTTATCATCTTTATTCTTTCCATCTATGTCTCTAATATCAATTCGCCCTTTCCTCCTTCATTGCCTCCTTAGTATTTTTAAAGCCTCAAACTCATATGCTGTGGTAACACCGTACTTCAAACACCCTGTTGGTAAAACTAATGTAAAGAAACGCTCTCTGGACCAAATTGAAACGCCAAATTATTGCCCAATCTCTTAACTCCTCTTCTTTTTTAAGTTGTTGAAAGGCTTGTCTTATCTATTTTTATTGATCACGTGTTCTTCTTCAACACTGATGAGATATTGCTTCCTGGGTGAAGGGTGAACTCAGTATTGAATTTCATAAATGATAATGATTGAATCTCGTCCTTCCATTTAGTAATTATTGGTCTCTCAACAGCCTTTTATTGTATCGATCTTACTCTCTTTCTTGTACGTCTTCACAAATTTCTGTTTATTTCGCAACCCCTTTTGAATTGATCCACTCGTACCTATCATCTTGAACACAGGCTGTTCATATTTGGAGTAATATATTTGTGCCAGTGGATGTAGGCTCTGGTTTGCTTCACTACTTGGTTGTTGATCCACTCCTATTGCGTATTTGTCTTCTTCCTCTTCTCAACTTTATGAGAGCAACATCATTAAGAATGGTGCCAGAACAACTTTATGGAACTCATTCCTAAAAAAAACTAAGGCAATAAAAAATAATGCAACTTCATTAAGTTTGGTGTATTCCTGGTTCTCTTTTCTAGCTATCATTTTTAGAAGTCATATATCTCTCATAATCTATGTCGCTACTGTATGCAAGTCTTCTCTCTGCAAGCTACATAATCTTGCCCCTATCCACTTTTACATGAAACACAAGAGTTCTTGGATTGCCTTTCACTCTTTCGTTCTATTCTGCCTTGATTGTTGTTAATTCTTTCTCCCTATAACCTAAGCTCCCACACTTAAGACCTACTTTATTTCTTAAAAAAATATACAAGCTGTGCCTTACTCGCCTGTTACGTTTTGTACTTTTGAATATCAGGATGTTTGATAATTTGGTTGTTACTATACTCTCTTGCTTTTTCCTTGCTGCCTTCAATCCTGGCTCTGATTGCCGCTAGACATGCGTGCTATAACGCTCTGCGGCTTTGTAAAAGGCCATCTATTAGTATTAAGAAAGATTAATTAGATTGGATTAACACTATCAAAATGATGTTTTGCAGAACCAAATTTACTTTAACAGAGGAAAAAATGGTAGGCATTGAAGGAATAATTCAATTCCGAAGATAGATTTCAAAAACCTTAGTATTTTTCCCTCCTCTGAAAAATAGATTGCAAGAGACTTTACTTTTCTCGGTGTGATCCTAATATTTAGAAAATGTAGACATATATTATATTAGGTGATGCTCACTCGTTTATCTCTCCGTGTTAAAAGTGATCTGCGACAGTATGTCACGAAGCAGGTAGTCATATTTATCATGTGTTTAGATAAATTATTGCGATTTTAGCCAACATGAAAAAGTACTCCTAAATCCAACGTTTTTCTCATTCCTGTTGGTCAAATGCAACTTTTTGCATCCATCACGTACCATTTTTTAGGGCATATAATTTTATATTACATATGTGGGAAAAAAGTTAAAGTATTTCTGCTAAACATTTGTGATTAGTCCCTTGTCATAGAGGAAAACACTTTTTGGATTTCAAAGGGAATTTAAATATGAAAGAAAAAGATTTTCCCAATTATTTTAAAACGATTTATTATAATGTTAAACCACAGCTGAGTAAATTTAATTAACTCAAAAATAATTGCGTTTTGTTTTAATTAATTATCGCAAAAGCGAACCAACTAATTACAAGGTTGAATGATGCACCTGAATGAAGTGATCTGCTGCTTTGAATGTTTAGAAACAGAATTCTTTTTAATCAGCGATCAACGACGATTTAAGATAGGAAAAATGTGTATGAGATAGATGTAGAGAGATAGATAGGAAAAAGGGTCTATAGGAAGAGAACATATGTACCGGGTTTTCTGGTAACCTCAGTTGTCATGCTTCTTTTTCCTCCAGTTACTTTCTTGGTTACTCAAATAAATGAGTCTAGATTTCGAGCCTTTGCTTTCATTGAAAAGACCTGTGAGTTAAGAGAACTTGTCACTGCATTTATTCCTCTTATTATTCATTTCATTTTTCCCTCAGTTAAATTTTTGTCATCTTTGAATTATTTTTCATAGTTCCTTTTAAAGTCAGTAAAGATCTTTGGTTTTGGATTTCTCCACTATCTATTTTCATTTCTTTGTCTACTTTCTATTAACTTTTATGTTATGTTATTTCTATTATTACTTTTTTGTTGACTACAGATATTTTTTTTATTAATTTATTAATTTGTCCAATATGGATGTTTTTTTTTAATTTAACCATTTGTACACTTCAGATCTCTTTTTCACTATTCTTTTATTTATTATTTATCTATTTTTTTTTTGCTTTCATTTATTTTGATTATCATTATCATTTATAAATAGGCTAGATCACCTGCTGCATCTAAAGCTTGCTACTTTTGAAGGATTGCTTGAAATGAATGTTCTGTAAGTCTTCGTCTTCAGGTTTTATCTGTTGGGTTACTTATTCTGGTTAAAATTAGCCATGTTTTCTCATATTTCCTTTGCCTTTACGTACCTCAAAGCAAACTTATCAGGGGTCCTGAAAAAAAAATCGGACTATCTGATGTAATAGGGAAAACATTGCTTTGTATAAATAGTGTGTATCTCGATTTCCTAAAGATTGTGAGTTTAAAAATGTAATTAAGATAACGAAAGGCCTAGCTCAAATCAATCTTACTTTTAGTCTACGTGGTACAACCAAATATATATATATATATATATATATATATATATATATATATATATATATATATATATTAAACGAAA